>OU898285.1:81002071-81602071 GCA_918026665.1 Diabrotica balteata | reverse complement strand
CTGCTTTACCATCTTTAGTTCTTTTAATAGCTGACGTGACTTCTTCAATGGTAATCGGGGGTCCTGTTTGGCATTCAGTGTCTTCAATGGTGGCCTTTCATCTGCAAAAGTTACTTCCATATAATTCTACATAATTCTTCAAGGATAAAATAAAGTAATTTAAAGTGAGCAACTCTGCCTCCGGTAAGTGCTGGGTGAAGTGAGTAGCTCAGTAAATGTCGGTCCCGGTCCCAAGCCCGGATAAAGGAGAAAGGTGGAGACGATGGGCTAGCATATCATCCCTTGTCAAAAGGAATAAATGCTAAAAATTTCGAACAAAAGCCTCGGAATACAAAGGATGAATCAAAACAAAGACGACTATGCAACGGAAAAGGAAAATGATATTGGCTACATGGAACGTACAAGGACTTAGAACCAAACAAGCAGAAGTATTCAACGAATTAGCAAAAAGAAAATTAGATATATGTATTCTCACCGAAACCAAGAAAAGGGGAAACAGAAATGAAGAGATAGGAGAATATATACATATCTACATTGGAGATAGTAAAGATAACACAGCTAAGAGAGAAGTCTCTATTGCCATTCGAAAAAATCCTAAAAATAATATTATATTATGGACTGACGTCAATAAACAACTGCTAATACTGGAAATGAAAAAGAATGGGCACAACATCGTAATTGTCAGAGTGTATGCCCCAAATGAATAATGCAGATCCCGAAAGTAAAGACGTAGTAAGGAGAAAAAGAAAGACCTACTATTATCGCTCATTGATGAAGTCCTTTATAATTTTTATCAAAATTTGCCCACTACAGATATGCAAGACTTGGACCTCGATTTGGAAGAGTTTCAGTAGTTTTTTAGTTTCCTTTTGCAATTAAAGTTGATGTTGCGTGTTGTAAAAAAATAAAGTATAAAAAAATGTACAATACATGTATGTTACATAGTGTAAAAAAAGTACACTAAGTCGGTAACTCAATAATAACATAGAAATTTGGCGTGAATAAATGGGTGAGTTACATTTTTTTAAGCGTAAGTGATATACTTAGAGCTCATAATTATGTACGTCATTCGTTGCACGATTACCTACCAATTTCTATGAAAAAAAAATTGAACTTAAATTTTTTATTCCTCAAAACTATTAAAATGTTTAAAATGGCCATACTGAAAACATTATATTTTTGATTTATGGACTTATGCACAGATGGTATAGATATATTCGGTGGAAGATTGATACACTGTATTTCTTAAAATTTTTTATTGAATTTCATTAAAAACAACAACGGTGTCATAAATCCCAGATGTCTCCTAGATATTGCACATTACACATATTATTGTATTTCAGTTTTGCAGTCTTGACAAATATGCTTTGAATATTCCATACAGATGAATTTCTGACAAATTTCACAGCTGAAGTGCGTGATATTTGAACGTTTATCATTTTGACAAGGCTTACATCTTCTTTTACTTGCTGTGACCTCCTCTACTGTATCGATACCTAATTCTGCTTTTCTTTTTAAAATTTTTTCTTTGAGCTCATTTTGAAGGAAGTATTGTGTTCTTCGTTTGACGTGTCCTTTCACAAGAGCATTTGAAAGTAGTCGAATGTATTTTCTCCTAAGTATTTTTTCGTTATTATTGGTGGAATAGATTATATAACTATTGATAGCGGCTACATTTAACATGGAAAAAAATACTATTATCGGCCATCTTTTGGTGTTTCTGGCAACATTGTAAGAAGCATAAAGTTTGTCTACTGTATCTAATCTACACCTCCCTTTGTCTTCTTATAGAATGTTATAATCAAAGGTTTCTTTTGGTCACCTGTTTCTGCGTCGATTTGTGCGTCATTATGTAGGCTTGAAACTAATATTACGTTCTTATAGCCCTTAGGTAAGTAGAAAACAAGAGTCATGTCCTTCCGAAACCAAAAAATACTGGTATTGGGCTCACGCTTTTTTGTAACTTTAGATTCATTGGGAATTTGGACCTAATTTTTTTTTCATCGTTCCTACAAAGGCAATTTTTTCTCATCAAGATCTTTTATCAAATCAAAATCAGAAAACCAGTTGTCAGTGGTCAGTGTTCTCCCCACTGACAGTTTAATGTGTATTAAATATAGGTGTTGCAAACCTTTTTACCACGTCTCGTGGTTTGTTACTTATGGAGAATGAGTCATCTGGTTGAGTCTCTGCATACATTTCCATGCGAGTAGCATTTTTAGCAATTAGACACAAACTCCTCGAAAATATTCCTTGTTGGGGCCAAGCGATCCATTCTGTTACGTTCTACTCTCGTAACTGTGTTATCAAAATGAAATGTTCTCAATAAAAATAGAAATCTTCTCCAACTCATCACTGTTTTAAAATTATTCATTCCCCATAGTTCTTCAAGATTAGCTCGATTACCATGGTAAATGCCCGCCAAATAAAGCAAGCCCAAATGGGCTTTCATTTTTAGTTTGTCTGTATCCCTGGCATCTCTTGGATGACAATAATTAGATCTTACTGAACGTATGTACTTATTTGTGAAGTTCACGAAGTTTCAAATATCAACGATGTTTGTGAGATTCTAAGCTGATCCAATGACCCCAGGGAGACGGAGTAATATATTGCGAGGTGGTCGCTTACTTTTTTTGTTTGGATTTTTTTGCCAAATTCATGAGTCGAAAACATTTACATTTTTCTTTAGATGAGCTATATAAGCCTCGTTGGAATTGCCAGCTTCGTCTTCGGTATAACTTCCATCACTCAATTCGGACCCACAATCGTCATCACGTTCCGAAACATGTTCCTCTTCGTCTGTATCGCTATCATCCATACGTATATCATCATCAGACTCAGCAAACATCAAATTTGCAACAGCTTCTATTTTAGTGGGATTGCGGGATCGTTGAGATTAAAAATTTTCTTATCGTACAAATGGTCTCGTGTATATGAGAGATACAGACTTTTTATATCAACGTAGACAGTTTTCAACACAAAAAATTCATGACATAGTCATATGTTATCAATATTACAATAAGAATAATGTAACTACAACAAAAAAAAAACAGATGTTATAAAAACTTACCTAAAAAGTCGCGCGTATATCTGAAATCCAAAGGCAAAATTCTCAGCAACGTACTATCCCCTGACAGGTTATTTGTGCCCTGGAAGGTTGCTTCAGTAATGGAGTACGAAAAGCACCCGATCGCAGCGCAGCGTAGGTAATAGATATTATACTAAATCTATTACCCGTGTATCTACCACATACGCGTGGCCGCTGGAAGGTTAAATGCAATAAAGGACGAATACTATTTTACCTCTATCTTCTCAGATCAAGAGCATTCCTCGTGAATATAATATTTAATTACGTTGAATTTTTATATTTCCTTGATTTACTTTATTTATATTGTTTTATTACCAAAAAACTGCTTGGAAAACTGATAATGTCACAGATATTATTTAACAGCATAGAAACATTTTAATATTTCTAAGAAAAATAAAGTCGGGGTCCATTAAAGTAATGTTTATTTTATGAGTCTTAATTGTAGATTGAATTATGAAACAACCAGCTAGAAAACCGAGTTTGTTTGCGAAAAAAATTTAGACTTTATCTCATTGACACATACTTCAAGGGCTGGTCGAAATCGCAGTATGTTTTCATATCTCTAATTAATTAGCAACAGCGCTTCAGGCTATTCATATACTTGGGTTGGTCTACTTGACCTGTGGTTACCACCGAACGTTTATAATATGTATGTATGTGTGCCTACATGTACGGCTATGGATATAAGGCTAGCGCATAACGTGGTTAAATATTGTGAAAGTTAATAAAACGTGCAAATATAATTACTTATGTAATTATATATATACATATATATATATATATATATATATATATATATATACAGATTGAACCAAATTAAAACGGAACATACAATTTAATACATGTGTGTTTGAACTGCATTTGAAATAGTGGACCAATATAAAACTCGGACAAAAATAAATCCATACCTGGGTATAGACATTGTATAAAATATCGTTCAACTATCTGTCTCACAACAATGTTGTTTGCATAAGACGGGTTTGTCTAAGGAAACGATTATAGTTCAGGAAATGAAGCTCGAAAATAGTTAAAACCTCGCAATTTTTTCGTCCTGCATGTATACATTTGAAATTTTAACAAAAGGTAAGTGATAGCCCAAGGATCAAAATCTATATCGAACCGAAGTGCGCTGAAGGGTTTTAGGGGTGAAAACTACCCCTAATTTTCAAAAATTATAAAATAACATATTAAACCTGAATATGGGTAAGATTTGGTTTGAATTAGTTAAATAATGATTATTTTATACTTTTGAATGGAGTTCCATCATATTTCAACCCTTAAAAAGCAACCCTTGTTAGAGATTAATGTAAAAAAATTACCAATTATAAAAAAATGATTTCGCCTTGGATCGATTTGGATAAAAATTTGGATTTAAGCTCAATTCACCCGCTGCTTTATAGTTTATGTCATGTCGACGAACCCTGATTGTTCTAAGGGGTGAAAACTACCCGTAATTGTCAAAAATTATAAAATAACATATTAAACCTGAATATGGGTAAAATTTGGTTTGAATTAATTAAATAATGATAGTTTCGTGCTTTTGAATAAAGTTCCATCATATTTCAACCCTTAAAAAGCGACCCTTATTAGAGATTAATATAAAAAAAATTAGTAATGCGAGAAAATGATTTCACCTTGGAACGATTTGCATAAAAATTTGGAATTAAGCTCAACTCACCCTCTGCTTTATAGTTTATGTCATGCCGATGAACCCTGATTGTTCTTAGGGGTGAAAACTACTTCTAATTTTCAAAAATTGTAAAATAATATTATAAATCTTAAGATGAGTGAAATTTGGTTTGGATTAGTTAAATAGTGATTTTTTTATACTTTAAAATACAAATTCATACATTTTCAACCCTTAAAAATCAATTGTTATAAGTGCTATAGGTGAAAACAATTTTTTGCCAAAATTTTGCAACTTTTCAACTTTTGAAAATAACCCTTTACAACATTGCAGTTTTTATAAACTAATTTATAAGATATAAATTGAAAAAAGTAGAATTAAATACAAAAAAATTTATCAACATAAAAAGGCACCATATATTCTTATACATTTACATAAATGGTTGAAAATATTTACATTCATAGGTAAAACAATTGTAATATTAATTTTATTCGTCATCAATTACATCTTCATCGTGATCTATGTCATCCTCATCTTCAATTATTGGTGGACTATTATTGCACCCTTCACCTGAGCACCCAGAACAAGTAGAGTTACAGTATAAACCAACTTTTCTGCACCCACATGAAACACCGCATCCTTTTTTGCATTGCCAAAAAATAATTTTCAAAAGTTCATCGAGTGCAGGTTGTTTGTTCATGCGTACGGGTAATAACAAACCATCTTTGGAATACCATCCCCAATCTGTTGCTCTAATATTTTCATTGCCAAGCCATAGACATATGAGCAGATGTTTTATTCTGTTGTATGGGATTTCAAAATAAGAACGCTTAAAATTTCGAATGTATAACGCCCCACTAGCTAATATACCGGTTTTTTAGATTATTATGCTCCGAAATGTACTGTACTATACTAATAGAATTTTCCGGAAAAAAATTCACTGGTTTTTTTTAACGTATTTCCTTTAATTTTTAACGATAGAGTGTTTCTTCAAAAACGATTTGTAGAGGTTTTAAAGAGCTACAAGAATCTGTGAATTAAATCTTTTTGGAACCCTTGGTTTTTAAATGGGGTGAGTTTAAAGGGATCGAAAAAGATGGTGCTTGATCGTAAATCGATGCTTTAAACGGCTATATCTTGCCAAATATTCATTGTACAACAAATCTAAATGAAGGATAATTTTAGTCATTAAAAAAGCTACAATTTGGTAATTTGTATTTTTTTCATATATTCAGTATTTTCGGGCATATTTAAAAAAAGAAGGGTAAAAAATATGAAATTGTAAATCGTTTCTCGCCTTAAGCTGTACTTTTTCTAACACAAAGCATTTTAAATGGGTCAAACTTCTTGGACATATTAACAATACATGTACAAAGGGAATTTCAGAAGGGTGAAGATCGATTTTAATTATGGAGGTGGTTAGGGGGTTGTTTTCATCGATTTTTTCGTAAAAAATGAGGTATTGACCTTATTTTCATCATAACTCACTCAATTTTTGAGCTAGAGTCTTTTTTATGATAGGTCTATTTATGCTCTTTAAAAAAGGTTTTGTGAGTTTTCTTCCAAAAATGCATCATTTTCCCGATATTTGATTTTGAATCTTTCAAATTTGGCATTTGAAGAAAACCGCTGAACATTGATAGGCCGTATTTCGGTTCCTGTTATATCCCAAAAACATTTTAAAAAATGAATTGTATTTGTCTTTTTAAAAGCTACAAATTTGTTCTCTACAATTTTTTTGATAAAATGCACCATTTTCGAATTATTCGCGAAAAATCGATTAAAAACGTGGATTTTTTCGTCTAAAAGTTATTACTTTCAATCGCGAATAACTTGAAAAATATCATTTTATAAAAAAAATGTATAGCACATTTTTTGTTTAGAATCACTTTTTTAATCGAAACCTGTAGTTAAAACGTAAAAAAAAATTTCACCCCGGAGATGGGGTGGCAACCACCGCCTAGGCTTTGGCGCACTTTGGTTCGATATAGATTTTGACCCTTAGGCTATTACCTACCTTCTGTTAAATTTCAAGTCAATCCAGGGAGCACGAAATAATTGCGAGGTGAAATGCTTCATTTCCTGGACTATAACTGGTTTGACAGCATAAATCGTAGATTTATGTGTAGCTTTCAATTTTTATGAGTTCAGAATCCAGCAGTCCACTGAAGTATTGGATTTTTATAATATAAATATTTGACAATATTTTGTTGGCCAACCAGCTACAACAGAATTGAGCCGAAATACATTATATTCCTATGTTCCGAATTTATTTCGTTCGATCTGTATATATATATATATATATATATATATATATATATATATATATATATATACAATGAATAAGTTCCAGAAGAAATTAATCTTTTGGTCAACGAGGATATCGGTCAAAGGAGAAATAATAAAAGGAAATCACAGTTCCATTTCTATATTTGAAGACATTTCGCTTATTGAATTTACAATCTTCATCAGTTCAATCTAAAAAATTACAAATGTGGTAGGCAATAATCTAAAAAAACATGGAAAAAGAACTTACGAATGGTGAGTGAAGAATAATAAGTTATAAAACAAACACACCATTCTCTTGGTAACCGTGGTCAAAATAATAAAATGTTGGTGTTAAAATAGTAGCTTGACTGTTTTTATGCAGTAGTATTCATGTATAACAATGTGAAAAAGTTTTACAAGTCTACAAAACCAATATGTAGTGAAGAAAGGTTGGAATCTGAAATTTATTATGGCGATTAGTCAGGGAAGGAAAATATGGATTGTCAAATAAGAGAAAGGTTTAGATGTAAATTAGGAATAAATCAGTATAAATGTATAAGGTTGGATATAAGTGTAAGTACTAGTGGGAAATGGAGAGAAGGTTGATAGGTAGCTGAGATGTGATAATAAATGATCAAAGGAAACGGAAATCAAACAGTCTGGATGACAAGAGAAAGTCGAAGAATTCCTCATTTGATATTGGAGAGAAGAGAATGGTATAATAAACTAAGGTTGTCGATGCCGGTACGTTTATTTATGGTGGAGGGATTGAGGAAAATGTGGCACATTTCAAGGAAGCTTCT
This sequence comes from Diabrotica balteata, assembly GCA_918026665.1. Classification (NCBI taxonomy): domain Eukaryota; kingdom Metazoa; phylum Arthropoda; class Insecta; order Coleoptera; family Chrysomelidae; genus Diabrotica; species Diabrotica balteata. Next base: position 81,594,285 of record OU898285.1, on the reverse strand, counting down.
CTTGAAATGGTTGCTTTCTGTGCAGAGAATTTTGACATGTTCATATTCTGGTCGGTGGTCAGACGTAAGAATGTGTTGTGCTAAGGCACTGGAATGTTTGTGGCATCCAATATCACTCTTGTGAGAAGTTAGTCGACCTTTAAGGGATCTACGAGTCTGACCAATGTAACATAGGTTACAATCCCTACAGGGGATGTTGTAAACCACATTGATCTTTTCCAACGGGTTTAAAGGGGTTTTAGTTTTAGAGAAAAGTTTACCAACTGATCTGACATTTTTAACTCCAATTTTAATTGGTTTAGATGTTAGGAGTTTTGCGAGCTTCTCAGTCAGATGAGGGAAATACGGGAGAGAGTAGTAACGTAAAGGGGAAGAAGGAACGTTATGAGAGTCGTTTTCTGGTGTGCCTACTGAGATATCAGATTGACCCTGTACTTGACTATTGTAATTCAAACTGTGTCTAGACAGTGTGTAACTAGTAGAGAAAAGAAATTTATTAATTACATATAATGGATAAGAATTCTGTAACAAAATGGACTTGAGAAGGCTAAGAGAATCCCTTCGGTGAGAAGGATGTGTCAACCTCTGAACCCTAAAACTAAGAGCTTGTACGAGGTTATATTTGTATCTCATCGCGCGGCATGAGTGGTAATTAAGAAAACGGTTACTGGCCATTTCTTTTCTATACCAAGAAGTACTTAACCTTAGATCACAACCTCGTATAATACGCATATCTAGAAAAGGAATACTATTGTGACTCTTCAGCTCACAAGTGAACTGTAGATGAGGATCATATGCATTGAAATGTGATACGGTGCTCTGAACCTTATCTGGCGGAAGTGCCAATATGAGGTCGTCGACATACCTTTTCACAAAAGGAACATGAAAAGTCAAACTGTGTAGCCGATTTTCGACTAAATCATCAAGGACGAAATTGACTAAAATTGGGGAAAATTGAAGTACCAAAGATTTGGAGATAAAATTGGATATTAAAAATTAAATAATTTGTCTCAAAAACAAGTTTCAGCAAATCAGAAAAGACTTCCCAAGGGATTGGGGATAAGGACTTGATAATATCCCAATGTTTGTGAATTGCAGTAAGGACAACTGGAAAAACTCACCAACATGTAACCTTCAGGCAGTTTAAAATCAATAATAAAATTAGCAAACTTAAAAGAATCAGTGATATTAAATTGATTATCTGCATCATATGCTTTAGTTAAAATATTTGTGAGGAAATTGGCAATATTACCATTAGGAGCAGTAATAGAGGAAACAATGGGTCTCATACAAAGTTGTGGTTTATGAATTTTAGGAAGACAATAGTAACGTGGAGCATAACCATTATAGGAGTGGAGAAGCTTAGCAATATTCTGGTCTAGAAGATTATCTTTTTTTTTTGTGATAAAATTATTGATCTTTGTTGTAAAAGTTTGAGTGAGATCGCGAGAAAGAGGCTTATAATAATGATCATCCTCTAATAAGCGTGAGCTAAGGGTGAGATATTCATCATTATACATGATAACTGTGGCATTTCATCATTACATCAGTACATCACGTACATTTTTCTTTTTTTACTGTAAGACCACATTCTTGTAAAATCGCTAAAACTTTACATAAATTCTTAGTGTGTTCTTCCCTATTCCTTCCTGTAATTAGAATATCGTCTAAAAAAATAGATATACTTAGCATATTGAGAAAGATTTGTTCCATAATACGTTGGAACTGGGATGGACCTGATACAACTCCATACGGTAGACGAATTAATGCAAATAATCCCTTATGAGTACTAATAACCGTATATTTCCGAAAATCTGGAGGAATCACAACTTGCTGATAAGGTCAATTTATTCAATTGATCAGGTCAATTTTAGAAAACTCTTGACCACCCTGTAACTTAGCAAATTAGTCATCGATCCGTGGTAACGGATATTTATCCGCATCGATAAATGAATTGATAGTTGTAAAAATCACCACAAATCCTAAGGGATGTGAAAAGTGAGGGAAGCTAGACAAGAAGTTGCAAGATTGAAATGGAGATTTGCCGGACACAATATAAGACTAAAAGAAGACCGATGGAACAAAATTCTTACAATTTGGAGACCGTGGGAATATAAACGAAACAGAGAAAGGCCCCAAATGAGATGGACAGATGATATCAAGAAGCACGTGGGCTCTAGGCGGATGACTGTAGCGGCAGACAGAGAAGAATGGAAAAGGATTGGGGAGGCCTATGTCCAAAGATGGACCGAAGAAGGCTAATTAGAATAAAAAAAATTAATAAAATTTATAAACTGGTGCAAAAAACTACTTTTTTGCAAATATCTTCGTAAATTATTTATTAATTTTAATTTAAAAAACGGGAAAAATTAAGATATTGTTGATATAAAAAAATTATGTAATTTTTTTTATGTAAAATATAAGGGAAAAAACTCAAAAAATCAAATTGTGACCATAAATTATTGTTTAAAAAATACCCAAGGGAAAAAATACGAGTACTTTTTTATCCATTCGTTATCTAGTAACCCCCACCTATGTCTTAAAAGGTTCAGATATCTGCGAAAAATATTTTGACCTTTTTTTTATCCAGACTGGGCTATTTTTATAAATAAATTAAATTTTATTAAATACAAAAATAATGACCACTTTGGAAGTATTTTGCATACGTAATTGAAATTTGTACCTTTCTCTCAATACCAAATATACTGTAACATTAACCATGCTTAAAAGTATACTCGAGGATACAATAAATCTGTGTCTAATTTTTAAAAAAATAGATAACTGAAAAATAAAAATCCTAATGAAAAACAACGAAAAAAATGTAATTGTACTTACTTTCTTTGTTTGAATTACTTTTCATTTCAGTTGCCCTGGGGGGTGTCGATGGCATCGGTATCTCTAAAAACAAAAAGAATTATTTACTCAACAAACACATTCAAAATGAATATTGAATTTTATTGTCTTAGAGATGAGTAATTTAATATTGACTTGGTCAATATTGCCGAAGTAAAAATTTTATTGAGATAGTTGCTTGCCTACTGCTGTCTAAATCACACAACTTCAAAGTAAAAAATTCAATTTCAAGATACTACAGATTCAAACGGTATGCACTGTTACTTTATAATGAAAATTTAAGTCAGCACGTAACAAACAATATACATAACGGGCTTTCTTTGTACAAAAAAACAGATTTAAATGATGTTTTCCCGAAATATAACTGCTAACACTAATAATTCAATAAGGATATGTATTTACGCAATCAAACGTGTTATATACAAAGCATAAATAAATTTTAACATTAAATTATTACACTTTTTCTATTATACAGTGTGTCAATTTTAAAACTTCTTCTTGTCTTCCGTCCCCATTAACGGAGGTTGGCGACTACATTTCTAAAAGTTTCTCTGTCTTTTGCAACGTGGAATAATTCATCTACAGTCATTTTTGTCCAGTCTCGAATATTTCGCAGCCATGACTTCCTCTTTCTACCTATTCCTCTTTTGCCATCGACTCTACCCTACATGATGACCTGCAGAAGACTATATTTATCATTCCTCAGTATGTGTCCAAGAGGGTTGTGCTATAGAGTTAGCACCTTTTATCGAAACGACCACATCAAGCGTCATAGAAGGGAGATGGTTCTTGATAACTGGTCCTCATAAGACAACTAACTCTCACTTATGGCTCCACGTGCCACACCCCGGACAACCGCATTGCTCTGCAGGCTAAATAAATGAGGGTAGCCAGATATGGCGAGAATTTCACCGAGTGATTGCTGGTATAAGCAATCTCACACTTACCGACCAACGGCTTCGGGCGGATGAGTTAGTAAGTGGTAGGTCAACGGCATAAAATGTAGAATGCAAGGGAAACCACTACATTAAAGATTCTACACAGATATCCCTAGTACAATTGTCTTGGCTGTACAAAAAAGTAACTACGTTACTGATCATGGATATCGGAGGCCAAGATCCGACAGGGGGGCAAATCACACATAGACCACAGGGCCTCTTAGGTCGATATCAAACGAAATTTCTGTAAAGTAACCAACTCTAGAGACGTTACAATAGTCATGGGAGATCTGAATGCAAAAATCGGTAGAGGAAGTCATGGTGACTTTATTGGAAACTTTGGACTGGGCAGCCGTAATGAGAGAGGAGACACATTGGCTCAATTCTGCCAATTGGTAGAAGGCATCGCGGAAGAAGACGCATCTCCTGGTTGAATAATTTGAGAGCTTGGTTGAACTGCACTTCTGCTGACATCTTTAGATCAGCGGCGTCGAAAGTGCGAATTGCCATGATGGTTACCTTCTTAGAGGATATGGCACGTGAAGAAGAAAAGATATGTGTCCAAGGTATGCAGTCTTGCGCACTTTTATTGTTCTCAACAATTTTTTGTCTCTATCCATCCTTCTCAACACTTCCTCATTGATGACCCTGGCAGTCCATGTAATTCTCAACAATCTCCGGTATAGCCAAAGTTCAAAGGCTTCAAGCTTTTTAACTATTTGCGATTTTAACGTCCATGTTTCTAGCCCGTACAATAGTTGGGACCAGACGTAACATTCAACAAACCTCAGTCTCAGCGCAGTATTCAGATTTTTGTCACAAAACAATTGCTTGAATTTTAAGAACGCTGCCCTTGCCATTTCTATTCGTACTCTGATCTCTTGGTCTGGATCTAATTCTGTGTTGATGTAAGCTCCTAGATATTTATATTTTGTCACTCTCTCTATTTGTCATAAATTTGGTCTTATCGGTGTTGACGTCAAGTCCAATTTGAATGCATTCACTATTTATTGCATCTAGTAATGTTTGTAGTTCTTCTATACTCTCAGCCATAATTACCCTGTCATCTGCAAATCTCATGGTGTTTACGATTTCTCCACCAATTCTTATTCCCTCTTTTCTTTCCCATAAGGCTTTTCTAAATATAACCTGTGAGTACACGTTGAAAAGCGTCGGAGACAAGACGCATCCTTGCCTTTCGCAAGACTCCTTTCGCAATCGGAATAATATTTTTTTCTATATCGTTTACCTTTACTACTGCTTTCTGGTTCCAGTATACAGCCTTAATAAACTCTTGATGTTTTTTAATTCATCTATTAACTTCATATGCTGCACTCGGTCAAACGCCTTCCTAAAGTCTATGAAGCATACATATGCACTCTTGTTATATTCCCGACATTTCTGCAAGAGTACCGTCAACGCAATAATGCCTCTCTTGTGCCCATGCCTCATCTGAAGTCAAACTGCGTTTGATCTATCTGCTCCTCACATTTCTTATAAATTCGGTTTTGAACAATGTTCAATAGAATCTTTTAAGGGTGGCACATAAGTCATTACATGATTTGAGATTGTTGTTTTTTAGTAGAGGTAAAAATATCGATTAAAGCCATTCCTCCGGGATGTTGCCCTCTACATATATGTGGTTGAGAATTCCGGTGAGTCTCTTTATATTACCGTCGTCTAAGGCTTTTAATAGTTCAACTAGAATTTGATCAGGACCTAGTGCTTTTCCTTGTTTTAAATTCTGTAGGGCATGCTTTACTTCTGAGGGTAAAATTTGTAGGTATGGTTCTTTTTCACCTATATCTTGTTCATTTTCCCTCTCGTCATGGAACAGATGGTATATTGTTTCCATACTTCCTTTATTTTGCTCTCTTCAGTAAGTATTGCTCCATTATTATCTCTTGTTATGAGTGTTCTTCTTTGTCTCGTGTTGCCTGTAAGTTCTTTAATTTTTTATGTAAGTTTGAGGTGTCATGTTTGTGGCTGAAATCTCCCACTTCCTGGCATTCCTTAGTCATCCATTTCTCCTTAGCCTTTCTGATTTCTTATTTGTTCTTGTTCTTGATGGTTTTATATTTATTTTCATCTTTACTTTTGTTTTTTTTTCTGTAATTAGCTCAACTATTTCCGGTGTTATCCAGTCTTTTTTACTGGTTTTCTCTTCTTCGCCTAGGACCTCTTTTCCCGCTTTTAGTATGGCTTTTTTTCATATCTGACCATTCCACGCTTCCTTTCGTTAATTTATTTATCTCTGCGTTTAGCTTCTGTTGTCAGTTGTCGTCTTCTAGATTTTTGGTGTTTATTTTGGTAGTTTTAACTTTTTTCTCCGTTTTTCAGAGTTTAATGTTGACGTTTGCTAGTAATATATGATGGTCCGTATCTGCATCTGCGCTTGGATACATTTGTACACTTTGTACTCCATTACGAAACCTTTTGTTAATCGTTATAAAGTTTATTAAGTTTCTGATTATATTATTGGTGTTATCTTTTGGAGAAGTCCAAAACCAACACCATGGCTGTGTTCACCAGTACTTTTGCCTGAGTAGAAAATAATATTATTATACTTAGTATAGTTTCTAGAATTCGGCCATCTAACTTCTAAAAGGCTCAATACTTGTATCTCTAATCTCTCCATTTCTAGCATGACTGTTGTTAATTTTGCTGCTTCATACAGTGTTCTTATATTCCACGTTGCTATGCGTTTTAAATCGCTTACTCTAAATTTGTTTTTGCGCCCGGGGATTCTTCGCACCCCTGTTCCATTAAATGGACACCGCGCACTCGGAGCCATTGTTTGATTTACGTCCATTTGTGGTTGTTCTTGAGAAAGCCTTAGGGATATTTAATGTGGTTTCTCCTTGCCTTCTGCATCCTTATGCCGTTGATCTTGGTTCATCTGCCTTTGAGATCGATTTCTAAATCTCAGGACAAAAGAGTGCCGTTCCACTTACCAACTCATCCGTCCAAAGCTGTTGGTCAGTAAGTGCGTGTTCGCTTATACCGGCAATGAACAAAAGCCAATTTAAAAAAATTCTTAAAACCGTTTCTGGGATAGTAGGGGGAACTAAAATGATATGAAATAGAACTCACCTCCATCAACCCCCTAGGCGCCACCCACGACAACCAAGAGTTGAGATTTTGTATGTACATATAGGAAAAAAGATAGTTAATAAGAAGTAGACGTGTCGGTAGGTATATGCTGATGATATGGATGTGTCTATGTATATTTTGAAGATAGAAGAAGCTGGTGAAAGGAATTCTATAGAGTGGCCCAAAAGTCTGAAAATGGCTAATTATCTCGTAAATTACTAGACATAACTATACAAAATTTGAGATACGCCTATTTTGGGATACGGAGATTCCATATTTGGTATTTGCAATGTTGACCGATTTTCAATTTCTCTTATATTACTAGTAACTTTGGTTTTTCAAATGCATCACCCTGTATATTCAGTCATTATTGGAATACCCTATTAAATACGATTTCAACCATGTGTAACACTTATGATTTTATGTAGTCTGGAAGGTCTTAAATACATCAAACAGAAGTCTGGCAACGCCTAAATTGTTTCAATACATTTTTTAATACTAACTATTTTCAAATAGTTAGTATTAAAAATTTATTGAAACAATTTAGGCATTGCCAGACTTCGGTTTTATGTATTTATGACCTTCTTGATTACATAAAATCATACGTGTTTTAGATATAATTGAACTCGTATTGAATAGGAGATTCCAATAATGACTGAATATACAGGGTGGTGTATTTGAAAAACCAAAGTTACTAATAATATAAGAAAAACGGCAAATCTGGCAACATTGTAAATATCAGATATGGAATCTCCGTATCCCAAAATAGGTGTACCTCAAATTTTGTACAATTATGATTAGCATTTTACGAGATAATTAGCCGTTTTCAGACTTTTGGGCCACTATGTATATCTGCTCAAAAACATAGTAAGACTTTCTAGTATGTTGTGTGTCTATTGAATATTCCAGTATTCTTTATTTGATGATGTTGCGATGAGAAAGTCAACCAAATCTTTATTATACTCTGTATTTCAAACGCTTGACATTACCGTAAACAAAGCAAATTGCCAATACATAATTGATGGAGGCATGCTATTCTACAGAGTAAAGTGACCAATAATTGTAATTATAATAAGACCTTTGAGGAATATATTTTCTATTTGAAAAGAAATTTGAATAGAAATATGGCCGCAGAAAGGAATCGTCAGTCACAGAAAGTTACTTGTAAAGAATTTAAGTTTACAAAAGATATGCCAGTAGCTATTAGTCAAGACAACTTTTTGAGTAATTATAAAAATAAAAGGCTTTCTATATCATATTTTATGGAGGAACTAGAAAAAAATCTATTAACTGCAAGCAAGGAAAAGGAGAAGCTGACTAATTAATAGTAGAAACAATAATTGAGGATAGGGGCTCAAGTTTGCCAAAAGTTATAGTAGCAAAAGACATTGCTGTTTTAGTTATTTTAACTGCCCGAGCTAAAACTGATGAAGATATTTATTTTTTAAAACTTGGAAAACAAAATGTTAACTTCGTGACATATTCTTCAAAAAGCTTAGAACTAAACTATCCATGCATAGGAGTATATATTCTATTCTATCTATATCTATATTTTCGGTTGAAGGGATAGTTGCTACTAATGTTGAAAAATTAATTAAAATCATAAATCATGCTTTTAAAAGTTGTAAAATATTTATTTTATTTATTTAATCGAGATTACTTATGCCAGAAGGCTTAAATCTGCATTTTTTAGCATTTTTAACAAAAGATGTGTACTTCACCCCTAAAATGGCAAAAGCTCAAGTTGAGCATATGTTACTTTTAAAGTTGAGGGTAAAATATACTCAATTCCAAATTGCCATGCAAATCGATGGAGGTTGACCGAAATCAAAGGTAATAGTTGATTTTTACCTTCATTCACTGTACTAATGATTCCATTTTATAAAGGTTTCACTGTTTCACATAAAATATTTCGTAACGTTTAACTCAATATGTATTATGATTATTTTCTAGTCTCCACCTAAGCGTCTAATGGTATAAAGTAGTTCGGTAGTTTATAATATCAAAATATTAATACTTCCTTAATGAAATTCGGTTAATTATTTTACTCATCATCGTTCCTCTTTAAGATTAGTCTCTACAATCTTCTAGAATATTCCAGAAATTCCTCATGCTTAAAATCTTCATCCCACAAGTAAATATACTCAAGTTGGCTGTGGGTAAACGTATTAACAACTAAAATCAAAGAAATCTTACCTCTTTGAGCTTAACCATAACTAAAATTCTTGATATTAATCTACTGAAGTTACTGGAAACAAAATTTTTAGAAAAATTGAGGACATTCCTAAGAAAAAAACATATACAGAGCACGCCAAAGCTCCGGTTTTTTATATTATGCACTAGAAATAAGAATAAACTATGCTGTAGAACTATGGACAGAAATAGGTGAAGAATTTTACGGCAGGCATAGGCTCAGTTGTGGACAAATGTAGGCTAATTGATAAAACTATGAAGTATATTAAATTGTTTATACCAAAATTGACGCATGTCAAAGAAGTCTTCAATTTTAAATTACTTTATATTATACAGGGTCAGTCAAAACTACGTAATGACTTAAAGTTGTATTTTTTATAAAATATCCTGTACATTAATGAATTTTTGGTTATATGTTTTAAAAATATAAAATGTCTGTATGTGGCTTTATAGGTCGAATAGTTTTCGAAATATTTAAATTTTTATTGAGACGAATAGTAATATTTAAACGGCCGTGGATTAGAATAAAGATTTTGTAGTGTAGTATCATTTTCAATTATAACTTTGATATCTATACATACAATATACAGTGTGTATTATATTACTTTTTTCTCTATGGCAAAATTCTGAGGCGAGCGTTACAAAACTGGCGTCACAAGATGGCGTCGTCACAGGTAGCGTTATAGAATAGCGGTTCTTGACATCGATTCACTACTCTCGAATAATTCAGTTCTAGTCATTATATATTTACTTTAAGCAGGTTTAAATTGAAAACTACATGAAAAATAACTAACAAAATATAAACATTAAATCAAAAGTGAAAATTAAAAAAATCTGTCACCAAAAGATTTGATTCGTAACGATTGCCAAGATTAAATAATATCATAAATGTCATCCTATCAAACATTATCGAATTATTTTTTAAAATTTTTATAATAATTCTCGTTTTGAAATAAATTCATATAAATACAATATTTTATTTTTAAACATATTTAGTTTCTATAATAATTAAATTTACCATCAAATGATATTAATTTATATTTTATTATTAATATTTGGTCTGAATTTGATAGGTTTGTCGTAAGTTAACAACGTGTGTTTTGTTAATAATAACAGGCAAACATAATAATTAATTGAATTTGTTCAAAATAAAAAATAATAATAATAATATGACTTTATTTAATTTATTTAAATATTTAAACTTAGAAAAAAAAGCAAACCGCCTAATGTTCCAGGTTTTATTTGTTAGAACCACTTTCTTCTTCTGCTTCTTCTTCTTCTTTTTATATAGACATGACTGTCTGTTTTTCAATGTGCTTCCAGTAAGTTGTCGTTCCATCATTTTCGTAGTCTTCCTACTGATCGTCTTCCTATTGGAGAACCGTCTCTTGCCGTCTTTACTACTCTATTTGTTGTCATTCAGCTTATATGATCGTTCCATTCTACTGTCCTATAGTGCCTTACCATCAATTTTTCTAAGTGTTGTCATCTCTGTTGTTTCTAACATCCTTTTTGTCCTCTTTGTATCAGGTCTTGTGTCTGTCGTGTATGTCAGTATTGGTCTGATGACTGTTTTGTAAATTTTGCTTTTCGTTTCTTTCTCGATATTTTTAATTCTCCATATTGTTTCATTTAGGCAACCTGCGGCTCTTTTTGCTCTATTCACTTGATCTTCCACTTCGGTTTCGAGCTTTCCGTAGCTAGATAATGTGATGCCTAGATATTTAAACTCCATCACTTGTTCTATTATCTGACCTTCCAGCTGCAATTTACATCTTAGTAAATTTGCTGTTGTAACCATGCACTTTGTCTTTTTTGGGAAAATTAACATGTTAAATTTTCTGGCGGTTATATTAAATTGGTACAACTACGTTGTAAATCATCTTAAGTTTAAGCGAGTAGTATTGCGTCGTCTGCATAGCAGATTATTTTAAGTTGTTTTTCTCCCATTTGGTATACTTTTTTAGTTCTTACTTTTTTTATTATTTGATCTATAATCAGGTTGAACATTAAAGAACTTTTCATTGCGTTTTTTTGGTAGATATTTTTGATCGTTTTGATTACAGTGAAACAGTGAAATTTTACATAGCGTCCTAAATAAAAATTTTAGATTTATGAAGCTTTTAGAAGACATTGTTCTGAAGCTATTTTCTTGTGGCATTTTAAATTAATTACTATTTAACTTGGAATAAGCCACAATTAAAGATAAAAATACGTTTATTGACGTTTCAATCTCCACTTCGGAAATCGTTCTCAAAATACAATTTTTTTTTTATTTTTCATTTTTTTTTTATTTTTTTATTTTTTTTTTTCGAATCTTGTGACATATCCGTCACTTTACTATTTCTCGACATAAAAATGGGACAATTTTAGCTCAGTTATATCAGAAATATTAGATTATCCACTAAAAACCACAAGATATTGTGCCTTTATCCCTGAAGTGCTTCACGACGTTCTTGTATTTTAATTTGTCTATGGTCTGATTGTGACTTGGAGAAGAGACAGAAACGATTCAATGTAATAGGCACGAACCAAGATGGTTTATTAGACTACCTAGATTTGAGAAGAATTTCCGAAGTGAAAATTGAAACGTCAATTAACGTATTTTTATCTTTAATTGTGGCCAGTTAAATATTAATTAACTTTTAGAAGACCTTGAGATATCCAAAGAAATAAACCTGAACCCTGATTGTTGCTTAAACACACAGATCAATCACAATTGGAATTATAAACCATTTTGTAAATTGTTGTGGGAGACTTTAGAAGAAGAAAAGTGACCTCATGTAATCTTAAATAAAATTTTGATTGTTTGGAGTAGTTCAGATATCAACTGGTCTTATAGAGAATGAACTCGAGACGTTTTTTAAATTTCTGACCTTCCAGCTCCAATTTACATTTTAGTAAATTTGCTGTTGTAACCATGCATTCTGTCTTTTTTGGGGAAATTAATATGTTACATTTTTTGGTGGTTATGTTAAATTTTTGGGTCCGATTTGTCTCCCTTTTTAAAGAGAGGTATTGGGATGCTTGATCTCCATTCTTGAGGAATTTTGTTTTGTTCTATTACTTTAGACCTGGTCCTCCGTACTTTAAGAGTTCGTTTGGTATTCTGTCCTCTCCTGGCGAGTATTCCGTGGATTGTTGGATTGTGTATTTACTCCTGGAACTTTAATTTTTGTTTGTTTTGGCTCTGCTCTTTTGGGTGGGAAGTATTTCCGGATTATTCTTATTTTACATAATACTACGATGTGATCGCTACCTTCATTTGCTGAGTTGAGGCATCTTACGTCAATTATTTTTGATGGATGTAAATCTCTGTTGGTTATACAATAATCTATCATAGATCTTTGTCCACAGATGTTATTAAATGTATATTTGTGTTGGTCTTTCTGGTCAAAAAATGTGTTGTTTATTCCCAGTTTGGTATTAGTGCAGTTTTGTTGATAATCAGTTTTCTATGTATATATATATATATATATATATTTATATATATATATTTATATATATAAGGTTCTTGAACTCCTAAGTGGAGCATAGAGCTTCAGTGAAGACGCGCCATCGGGTTCTATTTTTCGCTAAGGCCTTCACCTCATTCCAAGACTTTCTTTGGACTCTTATCTCGTCTGGATCTTCTCCAAGTTTGTACTGAGCGACCTCTTTTTCTTTTCCCTTAGGGATTCCACTCTAGGGCAGTCTTTGCAATACTGGAACTAGTTTTTCGGAGTGTGTGACCGATCCAACACCACTTTCTGGACTTAATTTCATTTTGTACCATCTTTTGTTCGGTCAGGTGTAGCAGATCTTCGTTTCTGATGATGTTAGGCCAGAATATATGAACAATTCTTCGTAGACATTTGTTAACAAAGACCTGCAGTTTGTCTGTGAGAGTGTTTGTCACTTTCCAGGTTTCACATTCGTAGAGTAGAACAGACATGACATTTGATCGGAATATTCAGATCTTTGTCCTTGTAGTATACTCGCCAGATCTCCAAACACGGTTGAGAGTGCTGAAAGCTTGTTGGGCTTTCTGTATCCTCATACGAATATTGTCTCCTGTACCTCCGTTTTCTGTTATGACACTTCCAAGATACGTAAAGTTTTCCACATTTTCAATCTGCATATTGTCGATAGTAAATAGCGTGTTGTTCCTTGCATTTATTTTCATGAACTTGGTTTGACTAATATTGATTTTCAAACCTATTTTATTGGCCTCGGTGGAAAGTGTTTCTAATTGGTAAGCCAGATCTTGGAACCTTTGACCTAATAGGCAGATATCGTCCGCGTATTCTAGATCGCTTAGACGTGTGGTTAACGTCCATTGTATCCCTCTTGTGTCGGAGTCTAGTTTGGAGAGAACATAGTCTATATCTATGTTAAAAAGAAACGGGGAAAGCACGCAATCCTGTCTAACTCCAGTAAGTACGTCGAATTTGTCACTGTTGATCCCATTGTGTGTCACGCTGCATTTTGCATCAGTATATAGTGACTTTTATAATAGAAATCTATGTATGACATATGTCAATTGTCACTTTCTTTGATGAATCATTTAAAAGTCAGTTATTCGATTTCCCTCATTCTATCTGCTGCTTCAACTCCAACAAATAGTCGGGTTCTGACACCCGTATCATAACCAATTTTTGTTTGTGGAATCCAGTGTACAGTTTTTTTTTTGTATTTTTTTAAATCGAATATTTTAACTTAGAAATAGCTTAAAGGGAAATTTCTGTATTTTTCTATAAAATGAGATCTTTCCTATACTCGGTTCGCTATTCCCAGTCCGAACTGTCTAGTGAAATCAGTAATTATTTTTTTGCAAAGTATGTAATTATTTTTGACAGACTAAAAGTGGCTGGAAATTACTATACAACCAAGCACACGTACTTATAGCCAATATTAAGAGTAAACAAACTAAATAGTAAATAAAATAAAACTTTGCGAATTGCAGACAATCAATATCTATTTATCTGCACCATATAATAAATAGTTATGTTAAAATATAACAACTAAAATATATTTTTTAAATATATACTACCCAAAATTTGATGGGTTTAGTATGCACTTCCACTATTTAGAATAATTCTTCTTTTTTTTCAAAGAAAGAAGCCTGCAATAGTAGTATACTTAAGCTATTAATACTAAGAAGTAGGAATTGTTGTGTTGTAGGTTACCGACAATGAATCTGTCAAAATATGCAAGAGCTAAGAGAATGGAGTATAGTAGTGATATTGATAAATAGTTAACGTAGTAATTGTAAACGGTAAATTAGTTATTTATATCATTGTTTTATTGTAGTATAGCTCTGAATATGGCTTTTGATGCCGAAAGCGCTCAGCTAGAAAATAAATGTTTACACACTTCAAAAATAGGTTCTTTTTTCATTCTTTGTATTGTATATTGTTTGCTGTTTTTAATAAAAGTGATATTAAAAAAGTTATAATCATAATTTTTAATGTTATAATAATAAGAGTAATTATTACCTTTGTAAATCAATTTTAACTATTTTATACTTTCTTTGTTAAGCATTTTTTCTCGTAATGATAGTTTATTCTTGATGATGCTAATAGATTATAGAATGATAATTAGTTGTTGGGCTAAAGCTGCCCAGGGGAATGTACCTTTTATTATATAAAGCATAGTAACACACTAATCCATTTAACATAAACTATTTCACTTCAGCTATTTATTATTCCGCTTTTGTGTCATTGTTGCATTTAAACTTCAACCAAGTTGCGGTAGAACGGTAGAATTAGACATGGTGTTTGGTTGCGAATGTATTATTTTATGAATGAAGAACTTCGGTTCTGTCAGATTTAGGGGACCTCTTTAGAACACTAAAACTTTGACATAAGTACAATGAATTCACTCTCTTGAGTCAACCGAAAGTTAAAGAAAATTATTTTGTAAATAAATTATTTAAAATATTGAATTTCAGTTATCACAACTAATTTCCTTATATCGAAAGTAAATGGTACATCAATGTCAAAATAGTACCGATTGTATCAGATAATTTGTAAATATTTAAAATTCTTTTTGTAAAAGTTGTATGTGATAATATTAACATTTCAAAATCGTTTAATAAGATTATACAAGTATTATCTTTACATGGATTAAGCGGCAATTGATTGTAATGAACACTGCATGTTTGACTAAGGTTTTATGTTTCGATTTCTATTCCAGAGATCATTTAAAAAAAAAGATTATTTAAAAATTCTGCGAAAATATATAACAAACAAGTTTTTAATAGGTTATGTTTTTTTTTCAATTAATGGTTAATTTACTTGACCTGGATCTTGGTTGAAAAAATCAGAGGTTGGTGTTTTTACCCTTGACATATTAAATTCCGACTGTTGTGGGAATTATTGGATTATTTGTTTGTGTAATTTATTGTAACATTACAGTGTTATTAATAAAACCTAATTTAGTTTGGTGAGGTGAACTTAAGGACCTAAGGAACCTACTGAGGAGAATTTAGTTTTTATTTAAGTTTATGGTGGTTTTTAATATTGAGTAGATCCTTATTATTTAAGCAGTTCAAGAAGTTATTAAAAAGAAAGTAGCACTGGCAGAGTTTCCCAAAACAGATAGAACACGACTTCTACGGAACACAAAAAGAGATGGAGAATGATCAGAGGACAAAGAAAAGAGATGAACGAAGTCATAAAAACGAAACACATTCAGAACGAAACATGGATAGACTACTTTCAATCTCTATTTGCTAAAGGTGACGATAATGAACCACCAACACCAGAGGTTACGACAAACGAAGAAATAAATATTGAGGAGGAAGAGGTAAAGGAAGCATTAAGGCAATTAAAATAAAAGAAAATCTCCAGTAGAGGACAGAATATCGAACGAACTCCTAAAGTACGGAGGATCAGATCTAATTAAAAAAACCATGGTTTATTTTCCATCTTAAAAGCTTAGTTTCTTTTTAAGTATTGATTTTTTAATGACCATATCTACAGAAGGAGGAAAACCATTGTTGTATGCTATTTTCTTAAAAATTGTGATTTCTTTATCAAAATTTTTTTATGACATAGGGATGTTAAGAACTCTATGGACATAATATTGAATAGGTACCATCTCACGTTGAAAATGATAATTTGATGATGTAGGTATCATATAATTAGTTTGTGCAGGTTTTCTTAAAATGGAACATTCTAATGTAGAACAAGAAGAAATAGAAAAATTATGTTTAATGCTTAAATTTAAAAAGTTGATAATATTGTTATTTTCTATCTCTAAGTTAAAATTAATTGCAGGATGTAAATAATTAATTAATAACAAAATATTGTGTAATTCTGAGGGTGGGCCTTCTATAAAGGCTAAAAGATCATCTATATAAATCTAAATAATAAGATTAATTGCGGTTGCAAATGAACAAAAGTATTTATAATAGGCTCGAAAAGCTTCGTGTATTTCAAATTTTATTGCTATAAAATTATCTATTGTAGACCGTTCTGATAGGTACCCACTTTGGATGGATGTAAGGAGATTTATCTTTTCTAAGTACCATTTTAATCTTTTGTTTAGAATCTTTTCCATTATTTTGCAGATGCTGTAAGAGATACTGGTCGATACGAAGAAAAGTTTTTTGGTTTACTGTCTTATAAAAATGGTATTATAATTGCTTTGCGCCAGAAAGATGGAAATTTATGGCTCGAATAAATTTTGTTGAAGATCTCTACTAAAGTAACCTTCGCGCTAATAGGTGGTTCTTCGATAAAAATTTGTGGTATGTCATCAGGTACAGATGAGGTATTTTTGGGTTATTAAGACTTTCATTTAATTCATCAAGTGTCATGGAAGTGTTTAGTGGACCAGCAGTATCTTCTATATTAATTTTTGATGCTTCTGTTCTTTCTTTATGTTCTAAGAAATTTGGGTGGTACTTCTGATTGCTCGAATACAGCTGATAGTGTTCTACTAAAATTTCTGAGATTTTCGTGTTTGTCTGAAGTTGTTAGATCATTTGTAGTTATTGTGTCAATATGGTTAAATGTTTTTGAACCTATTATTTTCCTTATTTTTTGCCATATATCCCTTATGGGCGTAGACGAGTCAATTGACGACACGTAATTGGTCCAGCTCTCTTTTTTGCTTGCTTTATTAAAAATCTAGATCTGGCCCTTAAAGATCTACAATTGTTTAAGTTATCCAAAATACTTTGATGTCTCATAAGTGCGTACAAAAACATATCAGTCTTTTATAAATGTTATATGAAGTTTTGAGATGAATAGCAACTGTAGTTTCTCTATATTAAGATTTTTTTATAAAATATATTATATTTGTACTATTTTCTATATTCAATTAAGCTGTCTATAGTATTAAGTCAATTACGCTGTTATACTACGCTTATAATTAAAATCATCCGCTATTGTAAATGATTTCTAGATACTTACAAACAACTAAGCCCCATTTCGTTTTTTGTATTATAAAATATTTGTTTTGAAAAAGGGTAATTTAACGCAATGAAAACGCTCTTTATAATTTTTTCCAAACACCTGCGCCGTGTGGTTCGTGCAGTTGACACATGGAATAATTGAAATACAATTAAGTCATCACGCTCGACAGTTTAATATGTATAATATTAAATTTTGGGATAATTAAAACCAATTCTAGTTTGTAAGTATTGGTGCTACTGGTTATGGGATTTTAATTTAAATAGCCAAATTTTCCATATAATTTACAAACATTTCAGTGGCGACTGTTTAAACTTAGATAGTAGGGATGGACACATAAAATTATTTAACCTAATGTGTTTTGACAACCTTTCTATAACTATGCTAAGTTGCTTATCTCTGTCATGTTTTATTCTGAGTTATACGTATATTAAAATTCTTTACTGAAGGTTCTACACATATCATCAAAGTTATCTTTGCTCTTCCTTTCCTACTCCTCCGTTCCCCATATCTTATTTTTTTATAACTGGTGACAATAATAATTAAAACATATTTTTACGTAAGATTTCATATTTTGAGATTCGATGTTTTGCTAATTGTTTTTGCTCGTAGTTATTCAAATTATGTTTTCCTAAAAACTGTCTAATATCAAACACTAGGTTTATTTTTTGAACATTGAATAATAGAAAATAAGTGCCGTTTCGCTGAAAATATTCAGGATCACTAGAGTGGTGGGTTTTTCGGTGTCAAAAGGTGGAGAAAAAAGACAAAGAAGGTGGTAACTTTATCTATTTATTGAAGATGTTTCGCTTTATAATCAGAAAGCATCATCGGTTCATCTAAAAAGAACAATATGAAAAACCAAACATCCATAGAAAAGTAATTATAAATGTGTTACCATCACAAAGATATCTAGCAGTCAATGATATTAAATATGTAAAGAAGCTTACGACGTTGGACATTAAATGATTATGTTGTATAAACAATTAATTGAAACTAAAAATATAGTTTACAATTTAACTCAAACTTAGCACAGCAGAAGACCATGTGGTAATTGTACATGTAATATAAAAGTATGTAAGAACACTTATTTACCGAGAACTAAGAGGATCATAAGATCACACTTCCAACAGTATATTATTAGTATAATTTAATTTTTACTTTAGGTAACATTATTGAATTAATTAAAATCTTATTATAGTATTATTAAAAAGTGTAATGAATTTACCACTATTAGGCTCCTTAGATTTTAGGATGCTACCGGAAAAATGGTAGCAACAATTTAGAAACACAAGCCATCACGTGAAAAGACAGTGTCCTTGAGGACAAAATATGATAGAACAAGGCAAGTTGAAAAACCGCTAGTTCAATAGAGCGGTAAATTTAAAGAATATGATAGATTAGGTGACAACCTTGTCAGTACAAACCAAAAAAATTAAAGAAAAAGGTGCTTAAGATCACCATTTTCCCCTCAGTAATTGGCTCAGAGAAAAAATTAACAAACAAGTGATGTTCCAATATATCACATATTATAAGAGTCTAAGTTGTAGCTAGTTAGCCAGCCACAGGTAAAGATTAAATTCAACTTCCAACAGTCCAAGATTCATAACAATTTAGAACTGAAAAATTGATGATTCTATGAACTAATTTAAATTTTAAAAATTTTATTAGACTTTTTGATCAAAAAAATTATTTTACATATATAAATATACCATTGACAAAATAATCAATAAAATATTAGTTGAATAAATCTTACATAATTATGATGGGTATGCTCCTAGATTTTATTGTCTACCGAAAATAAATAAGCCTACATTGAGCATGAGGCCTAGTGTTTCCTCAATTAATTCACCAAATATAAATATTTCAAAATTTTTAACTGACATCTTGTCAAAATTATATAATTATAACAATAACTTTAATATTGTTGATTCTTTTCACTTTAGTGAATTTATTAATAACTTTGAACTTCCACAAAGTTACATTTTAGCGAGTTTTGATGTGGTATCTCTTTTCACTAATTTACCTTTATCTAGTGTTATTACCTCCCTAAAAAATCACTGGAACTCCATCTTACCTAACTGTCCTGTATCCTGGATGTATTTGCAGAACTGTTGCAATTAGTATTTGACACAAATTTTTTGGTCTTTGATGACAAATAGTATCTACAAATATTTGAGACACCTATGGGTTCCTCAATCTCTCTCCATCCTAGTTAATTTTGTACTGAATGATTTAGCATCTGATTATTTGGGACTTTTAGATTTCCAAATTTCTTTTATTAAGCGGTATGTTGATGACTTATTACTAGCCTTACCCCCAGACAAGATACAGGCCACTTTGTCTTTGTTCAATGAGTTTGATCCTCACTTAAAGTTTACTGTTGAACTTGAGGACCCCATCACCAATAGTATTCCCTTCTTAGACATGCGTGTCATTAGAATGGCAGATAACACATTAACCACAAGTTGGTATAGGGAACCAATGACCTCTAATTGGTTTCTCAAATACCATTCTTGTCACCCCTTTAAATATAAATTAAATCTTATTAAAGCTTTAAGCTGAAGGCTAAATAGACTAACACATCCAGTTAATCGAAGGGAATCCCTCCAATTACTTAGAAATATATTGATTGAGAATTCCTATCCCTCTTCCCTCATTAATTAATACCTTTATTTACAAAGCTATGGTTCCTCATTAAATGACATACCCAATGGTGACCAACTTAAAATAATATCAAATAATTCCAATAATAACACTGTTCTGTGATTATACCAGGTTAGACTAATTAGACAACATATTGAAAGTTATCCATTATAAGAAAGTAAATATGTAGGAAAGACTATAAAATATTTGGACGCAAGACTGAATGTTACAATTTTATACAATATATTTAAAGAGAAATACCCTAAATCAAAATACAGCTATGAGTTTTTCTTAGGATTTTTCAAGCACAACTTCAATTTACAATTTGGTTGCACCGAGATTGATTCATGCTGCACTTGTGGAGAACTAAATTTAAAATTGAGCAGTCCTCATCTTAATGATGCAGCAAAAAGACACGTTACTGCTGAATTGATAATTCACAAGCGTAGATCAGAAAAATTCTACAATAAATTAAAAAGAGAAAATAACCAAGAAACAAAAGCGAAAGAACCCCATGTGCTAGCAATAGCATTTGATTATATGCAACAGATTTCACTGTCCATGATATTCCAGTACAGGAAACCCCTATTTGAGGCAACTAACAGTGAATATGTTTTGAATTCATGATGCAAAAAGCAGTAGGTCTCATATTTATCTATACCATGGAGGGACCGCCAGAAAAAGTCCACCTGAGGTTTGTTCCTTTGTATATAATTATTAAAAATTTGCTTCTCCTCAGTTTACTGAAGTTCACATTTATTCGAATAACTGTGGAGATCAAAATAATAACCAAACATTAAACAGAGTGTTTTTAGCCCTTACCGACAGTAGTCAGTTCAATCGAATTGAACAGTATTATCTCATCAGAGGACACTCCTACCTTCCTTGTGATAGGGATTTTTTAATTATGAAAAAACTAAAAAGACGATAAAATATACACCTTACACCAAATAACTAAAATTACCATCACTTCGAGTATTAGCACAGATAAGTTTACAGTCACAGAAGTTAGCACAGAAAATATACTAAATTTTCAACATTGAGGGGAAACCTACCATAAAAAGATATGCATTTCTAAGAAAACAAGAGGAACAAGCGTTTCTGCCAAGGATAAGATATCTTTTGGCATACATTACTTAATTCACTTTACTTATGGAACAGCTAAAACCTATAAACTTTCTCAAGTCAGCAATCAATCAATTGAATTTTTCACAATAGTTTTGTATCCATCCGGTAAAGTACCACTTAAAAAACTGAAGCTATAAGATATTGAGAAGTTGTTACCCTATATACCTGATAGTGTCAGACATTTTTATTACGAATTAATGGAGTGGCCAACAACTGAAAATCTCAATGCTGGAGAAAACCAACATAACATCTAATAGGAAGAAACATGGCATTCTGAAGCATTCAAAAAACTACTGAATGTTTGTATTTAAAATGTTTTTTTTTTTAATTGTAGGTATTTTTTAGGTTAAATATATTTTTCAAAACAAAATTAAGATTTTATTAAGATTTTTTTTGTCATTTTATAAATGTAAACAAAAAAGGTCTGAGTCAACAAAACTTGAATATTTGTATCATATATGTACATTATTTTGTACTCAAGAATACCTAATATTACATGTAAAACTGTCAAAAATACTCCCAAATTTTCTGGTATTTATTTAAATAACTAAAACAGAGTTATACAGTTTTTCTCAGTTTTCCGCAAACATGGTTTTTATGACTTACTTAGACCGTTTTTGTTTACAACCGATTCTAATGTAATAAAGGTTAAATTATTGTATTCGTAATTCCACTAATAATATATTTATATAAATATATAAATTTTTTTCAGAAAAATTAGAAATCGTAAGTAAAACCCGGACCTGCTTTAGTACTCCCGGATGTACTATTCATTCCGGTAGTCTTCTCATGTTTTTAACATGTATGAAAGGAAAATATAATTCAATTTCGTGTAACCAGAGCAGCTCCATTTTAACCTAATACCTAACCTAAAAAGTCTCTTTTCTAATTACGTTTTCGAGTGTTGATATTCCGAAGCAAATTTACGCTAGACCATAGCGTAATGAATATAAATAACCCGAGTGAAACAAAATTAAACTATTAGACATTATTGTCTTTATGTGGCTGTCGGTGAATTCACTGCGTCATACATCGTTGGAAATAAATATTTTAAGTGGAAAAACAGTTACAAAGAACCAGAAATTCCCAAATTTTAGTAATGAAAAAATAAAAATGACCATATACCGTGTGTATAGAAAATATACCAGTAATTAAATATTAAAAGCAGATTCTATGTTTGACCAGCAAGCGAGAAAGGCGTGTTTTAGGCACTTATTTATCGTGCTAGTTAAATAGTAATTATTTAAGTAAATTTAGTATAAAAATAAGTTAAAAAGATTTGTATACTGGGTGTTAGAATCGAGATTAGATAAAATATACTTTTTTCATCTATTTGTATTTAGATATTTAAGTAAATCATTACAATTAGTTATAAGTATTATCCAATTTCCATGAACTGGTATCACAGCGAAAGATGTAAAACAGCACAGGTTTTAGTCGGATTTTAAATCCATTTAAAAGATGTCATCTTCCAGTCAACTACCACAAAATGCATCATACTCAAAAGCAGCTAGTCAACCACGTAGTATATCAATCCCAAACAGAGATAAAACTATTCTATTTAACACTCTAGAGAGAATTGTACAATTAATGACTATCTTGAAGGATTGAATCAGCATATAGTACCAAAAAAAAAATAATTATCGCATCCCGCATCTCAAACGGTGGAATATGCATATATCTATAATCTAAAAACCTAGTAGATAAATTCATAGCAGAATCAAAGAAGATAGTAGTAAATGAAAATATACTAGAAGCAAGAAGATTAATAACTCCATCAGCCCGCTTAATTATGTCCAATCTATATCAAAGCATACCTTCTAACTTAATAATGAACGAATTAATAAAATTAGCTTAAAATCCTTTCTCAGACGTATCATACCTACGAATAGGAGCAACCAATTCTGCCCTTAGTCATATTCTAAGCTTCCGAAAACAAATTTTCGTTTCACCTTTTCCAGACAACTTTGTACTGCCTGAATCTTTTATCATCGAGTTGGAACCGCAGATCATAACGCATATTTATAGCCCAAAACGAAACATGTTTCAAATGCAAATTAACTGGACACCAGGCAGCTAGTTGTCCAAATATATCAACTTCTAACCATCCTCACAATGATAGTGAAATGCAAACAGAAACGAGACAAAATTCATCAATAAATCTTACCTAACAAGATAACCTACAATATACTCCCACAATCTCAAATGCCACTCCCACCACACTTACTACGTCTTTTCCTCAAACTACATTACAAACAGTAGCAATCCTAAATTTATCAATAAACCAAACCCAACAATGCTCATTACAAAATATATACATTTAATCACTTCTTCAGTTAACACTCCAATAGCAACACTTACATCGTCTGAGTCATCCTCTAATACCTAAAAACATAAATCAACTTCATCCGAAACAAGTCAACACTTACCTCCAAATAAAAATACATACAGAGTGGCCCAAAAGTCTGGAAACGGCTAATTATCTCGTAAATTACTACTAAATTACTACGGAGATTCCATATTTGGTATTTGCAATGTTGCCAGATTTTCAGATTCTCTTATATTACTTTAACTTTGGTGTTTCAAATGCATCACCCTATATATTCAGTCATTATTGGAATCTCCTATTAAATACGAGTTTAACCATGTGTAACACTTATGATTTTATGTAGTCTGGAAGGTCTTAAATACATAAAACAGAAGTCTGGCAACGCCTAAATTGTTTCAATACATTTTTTAAGACTAACTATTTTCAAATACATTAAAACGTAACAATTGATAGTTTAGAATATTTTTTAACATAATAGCTACGTTATTAAGTGTTCAAAATGTGCTTCATTTGTGAGTTGACAGCACTCTAATCGATGGTAGAATGCGTCTACACATTTCTCCATGATTGTATAGAAATTATTCGAGATTCATCGATAATTCATTGCCTTAGCTATGCAAAACTTGCTGGTTAAGTCTTGTAAACTAAATTTTTCAAGTATCTCTAATAAAAATAATCTTTAGGATTGAGATCGGCTAAACGTGGAGGCCATTCAATTCTACCTTGTCTACCAATTTATCGTCCGGGAAATATCTCATCTAAATAACGCCGAACATTTACACCAACTATCTGACGTTAAATTTCTTTCGATAAATGGCCCAATTAAATAGGTACCTACTATAACTGATCATACATTTTATTTTTGTGGTCTTTGAGTATGGTTTTCACGCATTAAGTGTGAATTTCACACGAGTTCAGCTATTCAATACGAGTTCAACCATATGTTCACTTGATTTTATCTAGTCTGAAAGATCTTAAATACATAAAACAGTGCAAAATATGTAGATTTTAATAAATTTAAATATTTAAATGGAGAATGCTGTGATTTTGACATTTGTTCACCATTTAAATTATGAACTAAAAATGACAGTAGTTGTGGTTCAAAAGTTCTGCAATTTAAATTGCTTCTCTAAAATGCCGTTCTATAAACCGTTTCTCCTATTCATAAGACGACGGTACAAAAAACTGTAAGGCGATTTGGGAATCTGGAGAAGTAAAAGATAGATACCGATCAGGTTGACCGAAACGAGTTATCAATGACAACAAAACTTCAGATATAAGCAAAGTTTTGTTAAAGATCCACATACATCCCCAGGCAGGGTTGCACAAGTACATGATGTAGGTCATTCTTCAGTCTTACGTTTATTACGTGAAAATAAATTTAAATCATACAAAATTAACTTACTGCAAGAATTAGGTGAAGATGACTTTGGTCGTAGATTAGAGTTTACTGAGGTAATGATGGATAAAATTGAAAATTATTAAAATTTCGTTAACAGAATATGTTTTTTCCGATGAAGCAACTTTTACACTGCCTGGAAGTATAAATCGACATAATTTAAGGTACTGGTGTGACGTAAATTCACACTGAAGACTGAATGCGTGAAAACCATACTCAAAGACCACAAAAATTAAATGTATGGTCAGATATAGTAGTTACTTATTCAATTGTGTCATGATTGAATATACAGGGTGAAGTATTTGAAAAACCAAAGCTACTAATAATACAAGAAAAACGGCAAATCTGGCAACATTGTAAATATCAAATATGGAATCTCCGTATCCCAAAATAGGTGTACCTCAAATTCAAAAATTACAAAAAACGTTTTTGGAATCTATATTTCATCATCAGTGTAACTAGGTGTACATGTTTTGAGCCACTAAAATATTTGCTTAAAAAACTGTTAATATTTATAGGTTAAAATTTAGTTTACATTATTCGATCTTATATATATAGTTTAAATTTCTATTACATTATATGTTCTTATAAGTTGAGATGTTAAAGTTACCAGTGGAATTGGTAACATGGCAACGTATGGCTACATGAGGTTGCTTGGTCCTGAGACAAAGTGTCTACGACGACTTGTTGATAGCAATTCATTTTAGTGGCTTAAAACATGTACACCTAGTTACACTGATGATGAGATATAGATTTTGAAAACGTTCTCTAATTGTGATATAGCCCTTTTGAGTATTTTATTATATACCTTTTATAAAGGATTTTAAATAAAAATTTTTTGTGATACACAGTATATAACCAGCTACAGGAACATAGTTTCCTAGTGGATTTTTGATGACAAAAGATGAGGTACCAAATCTTTAAACATTACCAGAACCAGTTAGAAAATATATCAAAAGGGAAACATATTTGTTAAGCTTCGATCAAGTAGTGGATCTATTCGAAAATAAACAAGGATCAAAAGACATAATCAGCGTGACAACATTGTACTCAGAAGACTCTCAGTACAGTTTCTAGATAACGTCCATAATACATCAACAAAAGACTGAAAACCAAAAGCACCAAATTAATACAAAAACTTGGCAAACACATAGGTTTACACCCTTCAGTTAAATCTTCATTGTCGTAAGAAGATTCCGACTCACCGGTAAATAATTCCTCTAAAGAATAAATACATTTACTTCTCTGCTTCAATGTAACTTAAATGGGTTTTATACCCATTTTGAAAAACAAAAACATATTATTGCTGAAACGCACCCATCTATTATCTGTCTACAGGAAACAAATTTCAAAAATTCAAACCATGTATATAACTTTCGTAATTATTCATGTTTCTATAATAACAGATTAAACCAAAACATTGCCAGTAAAGGAACAGCAATTTACGTGGATGAGAAATTCATGAGCATACAACTATCGCAATAAATATACCTCAAAAGATTTATATATATATATATATATATATATATATATATATATATATATAAATATATATATATATATATCAATATATATATATATATATATATATATAATACCTATGTATATTGTTTTCTATAATTAGAACACATACAATTTCATTTAATAAGTGGTTTCCACACTGCATGTAATACCACTAACTTCTACTTTTTATTTCTGAAGGGAAACTATATTATATTAAAAAAATATGCGAAACGTCCTTCTTAGACGCTGTGTGTTTTGAGATAGAAATATTTTTAATATTCGAAATAAAACAACTGCAAAAAATGAACAGAACCCATACATACTGAAGCAGATACGCGCTGGCGTTAACAAAGGAAATGTCTTACATAGAATGTCTGCAAACAGCCGGATGTTTCATAGCATTATTTCATCATTTACACGCCTTTTAGAAATTTAATAAACATTCGTATGCCTTATCGGATGGAGTTTGCAGGAAAATTTCAAAGTGACAAAACGTTAACCCCTAATTTGCATTGTTCTCAGCGAGACGTCAGCCGTTTCCTTCTACGTCGTTTGCAACGTGTCAAATAAGATTACTAGCACTCATTCGTGATCATCATATGCTAAGAATACTGTAAGGTTCAAAAATAATTTTTCGCATTCAATGTGCGATTTTATTTCGGTATTTATTTTTAGGTGAGTTCGCTATAAAAATAATATCATTTGGTAGATTAATCACTTTTAAACATATAATATAACTTGTTCACAATTTTCTTTTTTTTTTTTCTTTAATTAATTCAAAAATGAAATCTAATTTTTCTGTTTATGGTAAAGTTAGCATTCAATCACGATGTCATTGTTTTTATGTTGGCGTAGGTTAGACAATTCTTGTTTTCTTGAATGATTCTGTTCGCCCTTGTAACTGGTGCGCTGGTTTAACTTCGCTAGTGGACTGTATCTCTAGTAAAAATTAAAGGATATGTGCACAGATACCAAATTTATTATCCAAACTCTTATAACAATTAATATCGACATGCCATCTGTTAACCTCAACCTATATATTCGACCGACTGTCACTCTCGGCTGGCGGGTGACGATTCTTCTCTTTTTCGGCAAGACATGAAGTGTCAACCGCCAATACAGCTAAGGCCCCGTCTACAAATGCGAGGCAAATTTAAATAATTCTCATTATTTTACATTTCTAAACAGTCATGTTTCCAAGGCGGATATTTTCAAATTGTGTTTCATATTGAAATACATAGGGGGTTAAGGCAGGAAAATGCGCTGGCGTGTCAGCTTTTTAATGTCGCCTTAGAAAAAGTTGTACGAGACGCTAATTTAGATAGCAGGGGAACAATATTTAATAGATCAGTTCAAATTCTAGCATATGCAAAGGACCTGGACATTTTAACAAGAATCATGGCGAGAACTGCGGAAATCCTAACCGAGTACCTAGTACCAGCAGCAGAACAAATGGGGTTACATATATATCAAAAGAAAACCAAATTCATGGCGACTAACACAAACACAAGAGCTGAAATGTTGACATCAATGACCATAACTTCGAAACAGTCAAATAGTTCATATATTTAGGGACATCGGTTAACCCCAATAATAACACATCTGAGGAAATAAAAAGGCGAATAATAATTACTAACAGGTGTTATCATGGTCTATCAAAGTACTTAGCTAACATGTCTATCTAAAAAAACTCGTATAAGGCTGTATAGAACACTGATAGTCCCCGTTCTCACATATGAATCAGAGGCATGGACGCTAACTAAAACCGATGAATCCGCTCTATCGATTTTTGAAAGAAAGGTACTACGCAAGATATTTGGAGCGGTCTGTGAAAACGGAATATGGAGGCGTAGATATAACTTCGAACTGCAGAATATCTACAAGCATACGTTTGGTCGTAAAGATATTACCACTATAATTAAGCGAAATCGCCTGCAATGGGCAGGACATGTAGCCCGGGCCTCTGAATCGTACATGATAAAAAATATTCTAACAGCGCAACCCGTGGGAATGAGAAGACGAGGTAGACCAAAGCTGAGTTGGATGGACGGGGTAACACAAGATGCCGAGAAGATCGGAGTCGACAACTGAAAACATCATACACTCCAAGTTAAGCCAAGAATATGTTATTAATTTTTTCTTTCGTTCTTCCCACTATACGTAAATCCGCAGAAGACAACCTGCATTTACCTAAAAACTGATACAGATAACCATCATAAGTGTGAGACACCGTGCTGAAGTATGCAAGACCATACGATACGTGGTTTCGAATGGTTTTATTCTTTATCTACTCGTGGGAATAGTATGGAATTACCAACATAGTAAGAATAAAAAAAATAAACTTTATCTTTAACATGGTAAAAGATTAAGGTGTTTGTCTTGTTTGATGGTCTTCCGTTTCTTTGAAAAACGCGTATATTTAGAACGGCATTATGAAACTGCATACAAACTATGAAAATGATTTTACACAAAATAGTCTGTTTAGAAAATGGAAAGTGCAAGATTTGAAAAGTAGTTTAAAAACGGAACAATCAATGTTCACTAGGCCTGTTAAACAATCAGTATTTCAATGATTACGTCGTTTAAAATTTCTTATATACTGGACAACATAACCGTTTGATATAGAGGTAGTAAAAGAAGCATTCATTGAAGCTTGCGGATGTATTATTTAAGGACTTAACAGGTCCAACGGTTATGGTGAGTTTGAAAGACGCTTCGCTGATTTTAAACAATTGACAGATATTGTAACATTGATGTCTAATCTATTTTTTGTGAAAATGTAAATAAAATTGCCACCGAAATATCCATTGCTTTCAATATGGAGATCATTATCGTCCAAAGTGAGACACTGAAAATAATTTTGGATCAACACGTTAAGTCCAGAGCGACCGATACAAAATTTCGGTCTTTCATATCGTCTGACAAATATTCGTCTTTGAGGCAAGTAGCTCTGCAGCTTACAGCATTTTTAGATCATCGTACTTGTGTGAGTTTGCATTTTCCCAAATTAAGGCAGTGACATACTTGTGGATGATAATTATGTGGATGCCATTCATTAACATCCAAATAAAATTAGGATGAAAAACAGGACTTTAATTACAAATTTTTATCAAATAGAAATGTGCAGATCGATGAATCGATCGTTGGACGCTTGCAGTTTATTTGGTAGATTCCACGCAGTATAAGTCTGAGCTACCAAAACTCCTGGGAAGTCATATGCAAGTACCCCTGCAAGTACGCAGATAAAATGATCCATAATCGAGGAGATAAAGATAACGTGCTATGTGGGTATGGACCTATTTTTCACAAAAAAGAAACTCCTACATTCCTACAGTACATTTAACCAACTTACACCTCTAGACGATTAACGGAGTTTCCAGAAAACCTTTCATTGTAGTAAAAGGCACAGTAAACTGCACTGGTGATCTCCATAATGATTACCACTTTGCTAAATTTTAGGTATACAATAAATATATGTGTCATTAACCCGTTGTTTATAGTTTTGCATATTGTGTTACACTAAAAAAAAACTATTCTTGCATAATGTTATTTAGAGAAAGATATAATATCACTGCGGGGTTAACAAAGATTCTGAAAAGTGTTGAATATAGCTTTGGTAATAGTAATAACAAAATTAAACTTAATGTGGCTTGTAGATCCGCCCTAAAAATTAATAATCTTTATTCCAAGATCAAAGATAAGACTCACATAGATATGCTTGGTAAAATTGTCTACAACATTCCATGCCTTTCTTGCAACAATTCCTACATCGGCCAAAGATCTCAATTATTAAAATCACGTATCGCACTACACAAAAATGATTCTCGACTTCACCCTGACCGCTGTATATAAGCCAAACATGTCCATTTCACTGGTCATGTCATGGACTATACAAACACTACAATTCTCCACCGTGAGAACAATAAATCTAAAAGAGAGTTCATTGAAATGTCATATATTTTCCTTAACGATTTCTCCATCAATGTTAAAAGTGACATTAAGAATTTAAGCGATATATACCAATTCTTACTTAAATCAGATACCAAGAACAATACAACATCACAGATAACTAACTTGACTGATATATCCATTAAGAACTAACCTATTTATTAAAAATTTCATTAATTAAAAAAGATAACATTCCCTTGCTTTTCTTAGATACATCTCAATAAGATATTATAATAATAATACATGAACAACATAATATAATTAAAAAAAATTCAATTAAGAAAATCTAAAATAATAATATTTCTGTAAACTGGGATTTAACTTAATTCTGCTTTACCAATGAACCTTAACGATATAAAGATTCAGAACAACTACTTTGGTTTGTCAGCGCATGCGTTCTGATAAAACAGAAGTTCACATTTAAACTTTCAAATAATCAAAAATTTAGTTATTGCCGACAATTCAAAGAACTATTTACTTTTAAATGTAATTACATTGAGTTTGTCTATTAACCTTGTGTACCTCATTGCATTTCAAGTTCAAAGCTACCATAAATTTCCAACGGTAATAATTTTTTTTCCAGATAGTAACAAAAAACCAGTATGTTGTTACTACTAATTTTTTTAACATTCTAACTCTACAATTCTAAGTTACGGTAAGATCACCAGTGTTTTTTAATAGATAATATATGGTAGCTAATTATAATTTCTTCTCGTTTATCTCTGAAGAAGCCAAATTAATTCTCTTTGGCGAAAACGTTGAGCGAAACAATTGATACTCATTAGAGTCTTTCTTGCAGATTTCCCCAATATTTAAGAGTTTACTGTATATATATATATATATATATATATATATATATATATATAAATACCTTCCTGCTGGGAAATAAATACTTTAATAATTAATTTTAGTCTTTTGCATGTTTAATTTCTAACAAAAAGATTAAAACGTATCACACGGAGCGTATCTCGATAATTTAATATTTTTTTGGTTATTTTACTTGCATGAAAGAACAAACTTTTGCGTGCTAGACGAATTAAGTCTCTCCAATGAATGAACATTTTGTTGTGATCTAATGGAAATAGTAAAGCTAAATGTGGTACTTTTATTTTAAGGCAAACAGTTTGAAATGTTTAGACTGCGGAAGAGTATTTATAAAACTGGAAATGTAGTGTTGCGATATATAATTTATGTATAAAATGTATTTGTATAGCTAGAATTAGGCTAATTAATACCAGAAAGTGTCGCATTATTTAGTTACGGTTATTATTACACGCACTATGATAAACGCGTTTTTTTTTGTTGATAATTTCTGTCGCATCAGCTGCTCATGGTTACTAACGAAATGTCAGTTTTTAATTTACAATTTGTATAAGTTTCTTTTGGAAAATTTACAATACGTGTGTGGTCTCAGATTGTTGGATTTTTTTTTAAGTTTTTCTTTTGTTTGTCTATCCATCTTAATCTTCTTTTTCTTCAAGTGTCATCTCCCCGACAAAGGTCAGCAATCATCATAGCTATTCTGACTTTTGAAACTGCCCTAACAAGATGATTTTAAGTTCATGACATTCTACGCCTCCCTATGCTTCTCTTTCCTTTGATCTTTCCCTGCATAGTCAGTGGGAGTAAGTTGTATTTCTCTCCAAGTGTAATATGTCCGAGATATTCCAATTTCGTTGTTTTAATTTTATTTAAAATTTCTACTTCTTTATTCATCCTTCTCAGAACCACTTTTTTTGTGATGTGTTCTGTCCACGATATTTTTGGAATTCTTGTATACACCCACAGCATGAATGATTCCAGTTTTTTCATTGATGTCGCATTCAAGGTCCAAGATTCATTCCATACAACAAAGTCGAAAAAAGCACAGCACCTCGCCAACCTAACTCTTAGTTCCAATTTTTAAATCCCTTGTACATACATTTTGTTCAAATTTGCTCTAGCCTTTTCTCTTCTGATGTTAATCTCCTGAATGTAATCATTTGTGGAGTTAATCATTGTTCCCAGATATGCATATTTGTCCACTTGTTTGACGTTGGTTCCGTTTATTAGAAGATTCTCGTCATTTTCTTTGAGTTTTCGATATTCTTATAAATTTAGTTTTCTTGGCGATCATTTTTAGATCGTACTCTTTTCTATACTCCGCTATTCTGGTCACCAGTCTCTGAAGATCTTTATTATTTTCTGCTAAGATCACATTGTCGTCCGCATATCTAATGTTGTTAATGGGAACTCTATATATATATTTATATATATATATATATATATATATATATATATATATATATATAGTATATATATATATATATATATATATGTATATATATATAGTTCAGCTCAACAGGCTCCAAAGACCCAAGGCTTTAACGGTTTTCTTCCATTTCTCCCTATCTTGTGCTAAGTTTTTCCAATCTTGTACCCGCAGCGACTTCAGATCTTCTTTTGCCGACTCCAGCCATTTTCTTCGGGGGCGGCCTCTTTTTCTTTTTGTACCAGCCTCCGTGTTTATAAATTCATTGGTAACTCTTCTTTCCTTCATTCTTGCTATATTTCCTAACCATTAATCTTGAATGTATGCGAGTCTAGTTATTTTTTGTTGCCCATATATTTGCATTATTTCTCCATTCGTTCTTCTTGGCCAGATGTTCCCCTCCTTTACAGCTCCGTATATCCTTCTAAGATTTTTCCGTTCCCATCTATCTAATTTTACTTCCATATCTTTATTTAGTGTCCAGGTCTTGCTAGCATAGAGTACTGTAGGTCGGATAACTATTGTATATATTCGTTTTTTTTTTGCTGTTCTGGATATTATCTTCGACCTCAGTATATTAGTCAGGCTCCCAGCACTCTTACTACCTTTGGTTATTCTTTTTATGATTTCTTGGTTCTCTTCGTTTTTATTTGTTATTGTTACTCCCAAGTACATAATCGAATTGGCTAACAACTTCAAAGTTATATTCTTTATTTAGTGTTTGTATCTTAAAGGACTATCCTAGATGATTTTCGTTTCCCCTCTTTACCATATATTTTGTTTTTTCTTCGATTATTTCTAAACCATATTCCCTGGCTATTTTCTCTATTCTTGTAAAGATTTCTCTTAATTCTGCAGGTCTCCTTGTTATTAAGGTAACATCATCTGCATGTGCTACGCATTGATGCCTGTGATGATATATTGTGCCTCTAGTGTAGATGTTACATTCTCGTAAAAGCTTCTCTAAGATCAAATTGAAAACATCTGTTGATAACGGGTCACCTTGTCGCAGACCTCTATTAGTGATAAAGCTATCCGAAACCCGTCCTTCTAACATGACTTTACTTTTAGTATCATGAGTATGCATTTAGTCAGTCTTACTATTTTTGGTGGAAATTCAAAATATTCTAGTGCTTCATATACTTTATTTCTTTTTATAATATCATATGCCTGTCTGAAATCAATAAACAGCATGTGTAATGTTAGGTTAAATTCCTATGAGCTAGCTAAAATTTGTCTCATTGTAAAAATTTGGTCTGTTACCGATCTGTTTGCTCTGAAACCTGCTTGATATTCACCTAGAAAATTTTCAACTTTTGTTTTAATTTTATTTCTAATTGATATGGCCAGAATCTTATACACTGTATCTTGTAGAGCTATTCCCCTGTAATTTTTACATTCTTTAACGTCTCCTTTTTTTGCACTGGACATAAGATTGCTTGTTTCCACTGATTGGGTATTTTTTCTTTGATCCACATTTCGCATATTAACTCAGCGATTTCTTCTTAGCAATCATTTCGCCACCTTCTTTTAGTTGATGTGGTTTTGTACTGGGTTCGGTCTCGTTTTATTTCTTGGTAGAAATTAAATTATTAGGCGTTAAACGAATTTATTCCATCTTTACGTGCTCACTGTATATTGATCCCTTTTTTAAAACTGATTCTTTAATTTTTGTGGACCTTTACATTTCCAAAGAAATATATTATATAGTTTGTAAGTAAACTTAATAGAATTTTAGCATTTATTTTTAATTAATTTTTACTCTTTTGTTATTTCTATTTTACCATATTTCGTAAAAATCTAGACCTTCGTAAATTTATCTTAGGTTTTGAATGAATCATAGTTTTTCTCCTTTTAGATAAAATCGACTTTTTGCTTAAAAATCCAACTAAAATTCCTTTCAGTTTTCCCCTACAATAATGGCCATCGTTAACAAAAGTCTACAGATAATAAAATTTCGCTTTTCCATACACGGGTATCGGGGAGCACATAATTTCAACGGTAGGTACACACCGTCTGTTCCAGACGTTTTACGTCTCTTCAACTTTTCACAATGACTATCGATAATTGATAGAGAAAGTTTAACTTAATGCCTATTGAAAAGAGCCTCCATTACACACACAGAAACTTTATTGCATGTTTAAGTCGTATATAGTAATATCGTTAATGAAAATAACGTTCTTATAAAACTTTAAACATTTTTATTTCCTTTACGGTCGTTAAACAATACGGTAATATTATTGTTGATTACAGACACGAGTCATTTCTGTAACAATGGATCGATTTAATAGCATTTATAAATATGGAAGAACACTAAATCATTGATTGAGGTCATTTTTTCAGTAGCTTATTCAACTTTTCACCTGATCAGTTGTTGTTTCGTCGATTGTAAAACGATTTTCAAATAGAATGCTACAGGCTAATATAATTTCATAATTAATGGGACTTGACATTATTATAAACTTAATAAAACAAAATGACGGTATTATATTTTGATTTGATACAGAGCAGCAACAAGCCGCATATACGTATTTCGATCTCTT
Source organism: Diabrotica balteata (assembly GCA_918026665.1). Lineage (NCBI taxonomy): Eukaryota > Metazoa > Arthropoda > Insecta > Coleoptera > Chrysomelidae > Diabrotica > Diabrotica balteata. Next base: position 81,559,059 of record OU898285.1, on the reverse strand, counting down.
TAGATCTCCTCAGTACGGTATAGTTACTACTCCATATCAGTGCTCATACATACTCCATATCAATGGAGTGCAAGGTTGTCATTTAGGTTGTTGATATTTGTGTCTATATTCTTATTGCTTTCGAGAATGCTGGTGACGTGTTCTTTAAATTCATTAATAATATTAGCATCTGACTAGGTATGTGTAGATTTCCTTTTGATAATGTGATATCTCTCTCTCTCTTTCCCAAGGTCAATTTCTAACTATGCTTTCACCATTTTGTGGTCACTACCTGTTGAAAACTGGGTCAGGACTATAACATCTTTAAAGATTTGCCTCATATCAGTGATCATAAAATCAATATTGTTCTTGATTGTTCCATTTAGGCTCTACCATGTCCATCTTCAATGTTTCTTTTTGTATAAGAAGCTGTTCATATAGAATAGTTTTATTGCTCCAACAGGAAACTAAGTAAAGTTTCACCGCGCTCGTTCCTGTTTGCCAAACCAAATTTTTCCGCGTTAAAGTCAGTAAAGTGTGCTTTTGTATCGGTTAGGGCTAAAGTAATGTCATCGTAGAATTCTTCCATTTCAAAGTTCGTATCACCATATTTACAGTTCTGTTTGTAATTTTATAAAAAATATGGCTCACATTTTTTTGACTGTCTGTATCTTAGTACACAAAAAAGTCTAGTAACTACTAAAGTATAGTAACTACTCCATATCAGTGCTCATACATACTCCATATCAATGGAGTGCAATTTGTAGACTCCCTTGCCGATGCATTCATCAAGCTGTTTGCTTCGCAAGTCTTAGGGGGCACGGCGGCTTATATTCGAATTCGATTTCGCCAGGTAGAAATCGTATGATTTCTCTTTTTGTTCTTAGATGGCGTAGTTACGTCCGCAAATAGTTATTTTTAATAACTGTAATCTACGACGGGAAAATATTTTGGTTTGATATGGAGTAGTAACTATACTGTACTGAGGAGATCTAAAGAGATCGAAATACGTATATGCGGCTTGTTGCTGCTCTGTATCAAATCAAAATATAATACCGTCATTTTGTTTTGTTTATTTACTTCATTTGGAGTACCAGAAATCAAATTCACTACAAATATAGGCCATGGTAAACGGCATTTGGAGTACAATTTTTAGACTTCCTTGCCGATGCATTCATCAAGCTGTTTGCTTCGCAAGTCTTAGGGGGCACGGCGGCTTATATTCGAATTCGATTTCGCCAGGTAGAAATTGTATGATTTCTCTTTTTATAAACTTAATATTGAAAATTACGAAAAAAAAAATGGCGCCGACTGTAGTATGTGATTTCTGTAGAGCTCGCAAAACTTAAAAAAGGGCAATTAATTGAAATAGTTGTTAGCAATTATTACCTAATACCATTAATAATGTGATAATCAAAAGTTTTTTTAAGTGAAAAAAGAAGTGTGTAATAAGAATCGCTTATTTATGAAAGGCCTCATGTCACTTTTTTTCAAATTTTCGTTTAACTTAGAAAATGACAACCCATATGGGGATATTGATATTTTATACTAATTTATATCATGTATTTAATATTTGTTACGTTAAATATGATTGTATTATTCTTTGTGGTCATCTTAACATCGATTATCTTAAAGAGTCAAGGGAAAAATCTATATTGGTGGATTTCATGATTAGTTTTGGACTTAACTGTAAAAATACTGAACTAACTGCAATATTTACAAACAAAAACGGTATAATTTCACGACTGAAACTAGATTATTTTCCTACCAATATTCTTCAATTATACAATGAAGCTGTGTGGTTAACTACAATTTATAGAATATAGATACAGAGAGTGCTTCTATTTCATTATTTAATTATATCCACGCTGCTTTGGATCGAAAAAGTTATGTGGGTGCACTCTTTTTTGACTTAACTAAGGCTTTTGACTGTATTGACATTAAAATTATTCTGCATAAATTAGAAGCCCTTAGTTTTCGGGGTCATTTCTTGAACTGGTTAAGGTCATACTTACAACATCGTAAATTCTTAGTAAAAGTCGATAATAAGAAGTCATCTGTTTTTAGTCTTGATCAAGGTGTACCGCAAGTCTTCTTATTGGGACCCTTAATATTTCTTTTATATGTCAACGATTTGATAATTATATCGAGAAATACAAAAATAAAACTCTACAAAACAATAATACGCCCAGTCCTAACATATGGTTCACAGACCTGGACCAAAAATAATGAAAACATGTTAGGATGTTTCGAAAGAAAAGTAATAAGGCGAAGCTATGGGGCAGTGAATGACAATGGAATATGGAGAAGACGATATAACTTTGAACTTTATAGAATATACCAGAAACCTGATATCGTACAAACATATTAAGATGGGACGTCTGTAGTGGATAGGACATGTAATACGGATGGAACAAAATGACCCAGCTAGATAAACGCTCTTTGATAGACCCATTGGTCAGAGAAGAAGAGGAAGACCCAGAATAAGGTTTCTTGATAACATCGATGAAGACGGGATGATGATGATAGTGTTTAGAGAATGCACGTAATGGCAGAATGAAAGTTGCTAGAAGCAGCAGCTTTCCTAGCTTTTGGTGAACTTGCAGCAGCCTTGGTGATCTTTGGCTTAGTGTCTTGGGCTTTTTCGTAGGACTGCCTTTAGGTGCTGACGCAGTTTTAGGTGCTGACTTCCTTTCAACTTTCTTCGTCTTTGCCGGCTTTTTCTCTGTCTTTGATGCGGCCTTTTTAGCCTTTATCACTTTGTTTACAGATTTTGCCTTTTCGCCTGCAGCAGAACGTTTGGCATCGGCGGCAGTATTTTTTGGTTTGGTTGTTCCTCTAGCTTTCTTTTTGCAGATCCAGAAGACGACGATGAGGTAGACGCTAACTTGAAATATTCTGATGCGCCTTTTCCTTTTGTTTGCACCAACGATCCAGTAGCAACTACAGCTTTTAAATATTGTTTGATGACCGGTGCAACTTTTTCAGCATCTACTTTGTAATTTGCAGCAATATACTTCTTGATAGATTGAAAAGAAAAACCACCTCTTTCCTTGAGCCCTTTGATAGCATTATGCACCATTTCAGACGTTGGAGGATAAGTAAGTTTTGCTCATGGATTTTTTGCCTTCTTTTCCTTTTGCCGAAGCGGTTGATGATTGGTTTTCTGTATTTGCCATTTCGTTGTAGACATAAAAATCTTAAGTTAATATGCGGTATATAACAATTCACTGACTGAAGAGCAACAACTAAACGCTTACAAAATTTCGAGTGAATTTAAAGAATAAAAAAAAAAGAAGAAAATTAAAGAAATATCTTGAAGAAGAAGTAGTATACTAACGAGTGCACGTAAATATAGATTTTCATGAATGTGTTGCTTGTGTGAGTCCATATCAGATAGGTAAAGAAATAATAATAAGACTTACTCACAATCAATTTAATTTAACAGTCTGACGACCGGTTTCGCTTTCTACAATTTGCAAAGCATCCTCAGGTCCAGATACAAAGTTAAACTAATGATGCCGGTACTCTATTAATTGATGGATGGTAGGTCATGGTTGCAAAAATCATGTATTGTTGATTGGAGAACTTTAATGTGCTATTGCAGTTGTTTTGACAATAAACGGGAAGTTCTTGAGGAGAACAGATTTGATCCAATGAATTAGAGATAGGTATATTGTGGTTGTTTGTCAGATGAAAGTGATGTTCTTTACTATTGTATTATTTAAATTATTTACACTTATATCAGAGATATATCTTTGGAATATGTGTTATTTATTGAGTATTTATGTAATGAAGGAGACAGTTTTATGACAATGAATAAGAATAGCTGTACCGATTTGTGAGGTTGTGCAATTATTTTGACTTGTAATTATCAAGTCTATTGGCAAAATTAATCAATTATTGTAGAGTCAATTATGTAAAATGTATATAAGAAGTATATAAAATTATTACAATTAAGACAATCTGGGACAAATTAAAACACACATAACAGGAACAGAAACACTAAATGACGGGACAAACATTGAATTTAAAACTTAAACTTTGGGGGAAATGGAAGAAACTGCCAGCACTACATCTCACTGTTGGAAATGTGAAAAAAAAAAACTCATTATTTTCATTTTCATTTTTCACAACACTAAAGCAATCCAACTAAAAAAGCTTGAATTTCTTAAAAAAGATTTCCATAACAATTTTTTAAAAAACAAACCAAATTGGATAAAAAATCATAGTAATGTTGACATCCCTAAAGATATAGAACAACTGTTAGCACTAGGTCCTAAGTTTAGTATAGAACCCAGAGTAGGATATGACATTTCAATCAGAAGTATTTTAACTGATATAGAATTAGTGGCATCATCAATATCAAATTTGTCAGATAAAAACATAGCTCGAGCTAGGGTAACTAATGTTTTGACTAACTACATCTCACACAATAAAAAATCTTCCAACTATTTTCATCATTTATTAGATAAAACTAAAAAATTCTTAAAAAATCACTCTGAACTTATAGTCACTAAATCAGACAAAGGTAATGTTACAGTAGTTATGAACAAAACTGATTATCTAGAACTGTCTAAACAACTTATTAATAACAATGATTCATATCACACATTGAGGTCTGATCCTACTCAGTCTATACAAAGACAAAGTAACAAGTTAGTCAAGATGTTATTTGACAACAAACAAATTGATGACACTGCAAAGAAAAAACTTAATTCATATAATAGCATTTCACCTAAATACTATTCTCTACCTAAAATACACAAACCAACATTATCTGTTAGACCTATAGTATCGTCAATAGGAGCTCCTACTGAGAATATTGCTGGTTTTATTACTGAAATCCTAACCTCTGCTTATGACTGTAATAATGATTACTACATAAAAGATTCTTTTGAAGTTAACAATAAATTTAATAGATTACAACTACCTCAAGGTTATGTGTTAGTTAGCTTGGATGTGGTTTCCCTATTTAGTAACGTTTATCTTGAAGCTTGCATCAGATCATTAAATAAACATTGGTCAGAAATTAGTAGACATTGTACAATAGATAAAGATATGTTCATAAACTTAATCACCTTCTTATTCAATAATACCTATTTTTCTTTTGACAACACATATTACAAACAAACTTTTGGAACACCAATGGGAGCAAAAATTAGCCCCATTCTTGCTGCATATGTAATGGATGACCTGTTAGACACAATCATTCCAGTACTACCTTTCAACCTTTTCTTTTTAAAGAAATATGTAGATGACATGATCTTAGCTGTACCCAACAATATGATAGATGAACTACTATTTATATTCAATAGCTACGATCCTTACATACAATTTACCATGGAAGTCGAAGATGAAAATCAATCTATTCCTTTCTTAGACACTAAGTTAATCCGCTCAAATGATAACATCATTATAGTCGATTGGTACACAAAATCAATGAGTTCAGGCAGGTACATTAACTACATGTCCTATCATAAACACTCCACCAAACTAAACTTAGTAAAACAAATGAAAAATAGGGTTCTACAAATTTCAGATATATCATTCCATCAAAAGAATCTCAAAATACTTTATGATCTCTTTATAGATAATTCCTATCCACCTCTTCTTTTAAAAACACTTTTATATAATACTACATCAGTAACATCTATCAATCTAACTACCTCCCAACATTCTAACATAGCAAGTACAAATTCACAGAATACGGTTACCAGTCAAACCCTTCCAACATATTGTGTGCTGCCCTACATACGGGAACTAACACCAAAACTAACTAGAATCTTTAAATCATATGATAACATCAAAATAGCCAATAAAACAGTTTTAACAGTAAACTCTATTTTCTCAAAAATGAAAGATCGTACTCCGCATGACCAAATATCTAATGTTGTTTACAGTATTCCTTGTATGGACTGCAATGGCAAGTATATCGGCCAAACCTCTAGACGTCTTAAAGACCGTGTTACCACTCACAAAAGTGACTGTAGACTTTACCCAGATAGATGCACCCTAGCCAACCACGTTCACACCCAGAACCACAGAATGAATTTTGCAGATGTCAAAATCCTCGAAAAAGAAACAGCTTATAAGAGAAGACTTTTTTTAGAAATGACCCACATAGCAACAACAGATAATATAATCAACACAAAATCAGATATACAACACCTTAGTGAAATTTATTCCTTTCTACTGCAGTTGGAAACAAAAAATAATCAAGTCAACGAACTGGAATATTCTGAATAGTATAATATTGTCTATTAAAACTCTTCTGACCATCCAATTGAAGTAGTTACTTAATCATTATTATTGCAATTGTTGCATTTTTCCAAGAAATAAAATTCTTAAGAGTAATAACAATAATTAAAATAACTTTAAAAGAAATAATCACAAAGAAATAAATAAATTCTATATATATTTATTAACAACAGAATTTAATTGTCTTAAATTAACATAACATAATTTTCAATTAAATGTAACTTTACACATGAACTGAACACAGCTTTAGTTTTCTGGCTGACATCTACTAATATGATAGCTGACAAGACACTTTAACCTTGAGGTACACACTAGATTTCCACCTCCTTGTGCATAGGTGAATAGACTGGTCCAAAAAATGACAATGTGATATGTAGTTGTGTTTTAACTGTTTTGTTTCTTAAATGTTCAATGTTTTTTAATATTTGTATTGTACTATCACACTGGAGGAAAATAACAAAAATGCACTTGTATTGTTTGAGTTTTCAAGCCACCATATAACACATACAACTTATTTTTTTTGCTATAAAAAAAATCTTCAAAAAAGTTTTTCAACATGGAACTTTCAAATACCACTTTTGCCTGCAACCTCACACAAGTAAGTGTTTCACTACATCTTATGTAAAATACACAATTTCACCATTTTGTAACATATTGTAGCATTCGTCTGAAGATGTTAAAGAAATTTAACGAAATATAGCGAAGTCGTTGAAAAGAGCACACTTTGGCTTTCATTATTCAGCTGCTAACCCAATTAACCTTACCATTATACTAATATATATATATATATAATATATATATATATATATATATATATTTATATATATATATATATGCAATATCCAATATATAAGTATTAACCGTTTAGAAAACTGACAATTCTTTAAAAATTTATAAAATTTATCATAATAATATTTAACTCTTTCCACAGAATGAAAGTCTCACAAGGGAGAAAAGAAAATGGCGCAATTTTTAGCAAGTTCTCTGGACGGCAAATTCTATGTTAATTAGCAGTATTTCAGAAATATGACCTCTTTTATGGAGGAAGGATATCTCCTAGGTATTTCAAAGAGCGAATATTTGTTCTTCATTTTTTTTTAACCAACCCCGCGTAAAATAATACATTTGTTTTCTTAGAAGGTGCTTCTTTGGAGAATAAAAGTTATTAAAATAAATTTTTGTTGAACTCGTTGGAACACTGTAACAAAGTGATGTTACTCTAACGTTTCGTAATAGTATTTTGAATAATACATTAATGTGCCAAAGTATGAATTTAAAATGATACAGTGTGTTTGAAGTAGTAAATTGAAACATAGGCGTGTAAGAAACTAAATAAAATCTTTATGTGATAAATTAAAAATAACTAGAAAAAGTCTGTGCGCGTCATTCTAACTCAAGGTGTTGATAAACTTTGGTAAGTGGTTAAATTACAAACTAAAAATATAGGTGAATTGAACTGTGTAGATGCAAAATTCACATTCTCCAAATTTTCATATTTTCAGTTATGTATATTAATGAATTCGTCTTTTAAAGGCGAATCGAACCGTAATAATATCCTAAACCAAAACTCACATTTTAATATCAAAAAACCATATTGAAAATGAAGTTTTGAAACAAAAGTCACATCATTCAACACATGATTTGCAGCAAAATTATCATTCTCCAATTCGACCAATCAGATTTGTGAAAAGTCAAAAACTGCCATGGCTGGGACATGTGCAGAGACAAAACGATGCAAAAACAACAAAGAAAATGTTACAATGGAAGCCCATAGGAAGGCGAAAAAAAGGAATGCCCAGGACGAGATGGTTGGATGACGAGGAAGACGACCTGAAAAACAATGAACATAAGACAATTGAGAAGAAGGGCACAAGAGAGATATGAATGGAAGGACATAGCCAGACAGGCCAAAAGACCCATTCCAGGGTTAATGATGCCAAAAGAAGAAGAATTCGACCAATCAGAGTGCGTAGGGTGCATCACATGATTGTCATCACTCTGGTGATGTTTTGTCAACGGTTTTTTTTACCTCGACCTCACTTCTTGCATTTAAATGTGTTTGTTAAGGTTGATTAGCGCTGTTATGATTGTGATAATAAACTAAATTATTGGTGCATATTGAATGAACTACTAGAGCCCTCGACTGGTCAAACAAGACATTAGACGTTTCCAATCAAACGTCTACTCACAAAAATGATAAGGTTTACCAAGATGATTTTTATTCTAAAGTTTTTGTTATCAGTAGAAGTTAAAAGAAGAAGATTAACTTCTGGACGGTACAAAAGACAACCCTATGAGGACCAAATATTTTATAGACTTGATAGATAAATCCATGATGGCTGTATTCCTTACCACCTTAACACAATGTTTCACGATTTCGGGTAAAAGGTATTTTGAAGCGTTTCAGAGAAACCGGTCAGCTTAGTAAAGAAAACAGAGGAGGTGACAAGGTTTCTATTATAAAGGTTTTCGTAAGAAAATGCTTGGTAATGAATTTTATAAATAGATTCAAATGTTTAGAGTCCTCATTAAATGTGTCAAACACACGGGCAAAAAAAATATCTTTCTGGTGAGTTGAATATTAGAAAAAATGTGGAAAATGTTGTATCAGTTCACTCACTGAAGATCAGTATTAATTTGAAGTAAACACACTGGTACTTTAATTCAATTTTCAACACGAAGTACAATCATGGTTTCGGATTCCCTAGGGTAGTCGTTTGGTCTATTTGTCTGTAGTTAGATGAACAATTAAAACACGCACAGCAAGGTAACGAAAAACAAGAGTTCATGACTGAAAAACGTGTTCATAAGTACGTGCTAAGGTTTTTTTTTTGAATTATTAAAATGCACTGACCCAAAAATTTTGATTTTCAGTTTTGATTGTCAAAAAAACCTATCCTTGCTTAAATTTTAGATCATGCCACTTACTATAGTAGGCAAATCTACCTTGACAACTTCACTGTGTTCAAAGGAAATTCTAAAAGTAAACTGACTTCAGATAATGTGACATCCTACATTTGTACAAAAAAAAAAACGAGATTAAAAAAGGATCTAATGAAATTGCTTCGTTTGTTTTGAATACACTTAAGACAATAGAAATGAAAATCCCTATTACTACGGTGATATTAGTAAGTGATGGATGTGGGGACCAGAACAAAATTCAATAGGTGTGGCCATGGCTTTTATCTGGCTTTCTAAACATGCACCAAAAAATGTTAAAACGTGGAGTTCTTTTTTCTCATAATAGGTCATGGCTATCTTCCACTAGATCGAGTATTTTTAGTCTCAGAAAAGTTTATTAGAAAAAAAGAGGTGATTTACAAACCATTAGAGTACATTGATATTATAGCCGAACATTCTAAAGTAGTAAAGGTTAGCCAAGACTATTACATCTTTGACTGGAAGAAAGAAAAGGATGTATTCATGAAAAAACCGGTCCAATTTCATTTTCAACTGGAAACCTGCAAAAAGATGGGAACCTACAAGTCAGACTTGAGTGAGGCAAACTCTTTAACCAAGCCAGGAAAACTGCTTTCGAACATGAACCCAAACTTAATTCCTTTGTCAAACTCGACGAAACCAGTGACGAAAGTTGACGTCAACAACTTGTTGAAGAAGCATTTTGAGGACTAGTGGATGAAGAATGAGGATTTGCTGCTACCCAAAAAGGCATCGATAGGGCTGATGACAATGCAAAACCCGAGTCAACTGTGAACGCATCGAAAATTCATCATCATATCATCATCTTTGGCTCGACAATCCTCTGTGGATCTTGGCCTGCTCTAAGATTCGTCGCCATTCTGTTCGGTCTTTTGGCAACATGTGTTGCCATCTTCTGATTTTTTAATATTCGTAGGGTCGGTTTCTACTCCATCTAACCCACCTAATTCGCGGTCGGCCTTTGCTTCTTGTTCCTACAGGTGTTCCTGTGGTTAGCTTTTTAGCAATGGTATTTTCTGGCATTCGTATTATGTGTCCAGGCCCATCTAAGTCGCTGTGTTTTCAAAGGTATGACTTCCAAAGACTGTTTCTCGTTCCTCATTTGCTGTCGGATCCTTTGTAACCAACATGTACTTGGTTTTGTCTTCGTTGATGACTAGACCGACCTGTTTCGCCGCTGTTTCCAATTCTAGGAGATATTGCTCAACATCTCGCTTGCTACGCCCTATTATGTCAATGTCATCAGCATATGCTAAGACTTGTATCGATCTATTGTAAATAGTACCGCCGTCCCTAATTCGTGTATCTCGGACTGCCTTTTCTAAGGCAATATTAAATAGGAGGCAAGCCAGAGCATCTCCTTGTCTGAGTCCATCCTTTATCTCAAAGGATCTAGAACTCTCTCCCTGTATTCTAACAGTGGCTTCTAAGTTAGACATTGTCATTCTCGTTAGTCGGATAAGTTTCTCTGGTATACCAAACTCATGCATTGATTGGTATAGCACTGTTCTCTTGACACTGTCATATGCTGCCTTGAAGTCGACGAATAGGTGATGGGTTTCAATATTGAATTCTAATGTTTTCTCGAGAATCTGTCTTATTGAATGAATCTGGTCAATTGTTGATTTTTCTGGAGTGAATCCAACTTGATATTTACCAACTATGCCCACTGTGTAAACTTGCAACCTTTCGTAGAGAATATTTGCTAGTATTTTGTAAGCAGTTGTTAACAGGGTTATACCTCTATAGTTGTCACACTGGAGCTGGTCACCTTTTTTATGTAACGGGCATATCACGCCTTGAGACCATTCACAAGGCATGGTCTCATTATGCCAAACAAGAAGTAAAAGCTTATGCAGTGTCTGTAGTAGGGCATCGCCACCATTCTTGTAGAGCTCACTGCAAATTTGATCAACTCCTGGTGATTTATTATTTTTAAGCTTTTTAATGGCTTGGGCAACGTTTTCGATGGTAGGTGGTCTTTCGTTTGGGTTGAAAGGATTCCAATCATTTCGATTTGCTAGGGTGTTATCTGCTTCTTCGATATGATGGCCATTAAATTTTGCATCGAAAAATTCAACCCATCTGTTTAGGATTGAGGCCGTATCATTTAGGATGTTTCCTTCTACATCCTTACAGCTCCTTATTCTTGGCTTAAACTCTTTGCGCATTTTGTTTAGATGTCTGTAGAACTTTCGAGTTTCATTTTGATTTCTTAGAAATTCTGTGCTTTCCAATTGCTTTTGCTCAAATTGTCTTTTTTTTCTTCTATGTAATCGTTTTTCTTCTCTTCTTAGTGTCCGGTATTCTTCCTTTGCTCTTCTTGTGCATCCAGCTTGATTTGTCTTTAGGTATGCCCTGTTTTTGTTATCTGTTGCTTCTTGGCACTCCTTGTCAAACCATTCGTTTTCTTTAACTGGTTTGGTTTTCCCCAATATTTTTGTTGCTTTCTCAGTTATTATGTTTTTACATTTTGTCCACAGTTCCTCTACGTTTTCCCCCACCTCCAGGCTCTCCATTTCTTCGTCCATTTGTCTCCTATACTCTCTCGCAACGGTTTCAATGCGCAGATTATCAACATTAATTCTGTCTTGTTTCGTGTGTTTATCTTTCTTTAGGTTTGATATTCTTCCTCTGATTTTTGCCATTACAAGAAAGTGGTCACTGTCAATGTTTGGGCCTCGGTAGCTTCTGACGTCTATGAGATCGGAAGAGTGCCTTGCATCTATCAGGATGTGATCTATCTGGTTAATGGTTTCGTTATCAGGGGATTTCCATGTTCCTTTGTGTATCATTTTATGGGGAAATATTGTTCCTCCTACTATCATGTTTTTAGTGCTTGCAAAGTTTATTAGTCTCAACCCGTTATCATTTGACTCTTCATGTAAGCTCTCACGTCCTATAGTTGGCTGGAAAAATTGCTCTTTGCCAATTTTTGCATTAAGGTCTCCAGCAATGATTTTCACGTCATGACGTGGACATCGATCATATTCTTTGTCTAAGGTGTCATAGAATTCATCTTTTTCATTATCCTCCTTTTCTTCCGTAGGTGCGTGTACACTAAGTAAGCTATAATTAAAGAATTTTCCTTTAAGACGTAGATAACATATTCTGTTGTTTATGGGTTTAAAGTTAAGGACTAATTGCTTTGCTTTTTTACTGACTAGAAAACCACTGCCAAACTCGTGTCGGCTGCTATGTCCGCTATAGTATATATTGTAGTCTCTTTTCTCGATGATTCCTGAACCAGTCCATCTCATCTCTTGAATCGCTACTACATCGGCTTTCATTTTATCAAGTTCTTGTGTTAGCAGTCTAAGAGCACCTGGGGCATAAAGGGTTCGTACATTCCATGTGCATATCCGTAAATCGTTATTCCGTTGTCGTTTGCTAGGTCGTCGTGAATTAAACAGTCCGGCTTTTCCACTTTGTGCTTTCATAACAATGAGTTTTTTTAAGGGAAGAGGTCGTTAACCTTTTGCCCAACCCCCTAATCTTCGAAGGACCATTTCTCCCACTCTCGTTTGCCCTGACTCTGCTTCCCACTGGGGTTGGTTACCACAATCTTCCACAGAGTTGCTCAGGTTACCAGGGTTCACCGCGTGGAGGTGAGAGTTGGAATTGAGTAGGAGAGGCTAGTGACGCTAACAGGATGCAGCGTCATATTTTACGCATCACTACCCCATTTGAGCACCAGCATCGAAAATTCAACATCCTTAATATTTAAAAATATGTTATTCTAAACAGTGTAGCTAGAACAATCGAAGCAAGTCGAATTTCCAAAACAAATAACAATTACTTTTAAAGAGTAAAAGATCATAGCATTGTAAAATAAATTTAATGATTTGGTAAAATTAAAATTAAAATAAAATAATTTATTTAATGATTTTATTTCTAACCCACAAAAATCATAACAATATAAATCACCATTTTCTTCTTGGTTTTAGTTTTTAATTTAAGGTTACAATATAAAAAACCAAAGTTCATATTTTGCATATATTTTGCATCATAACTAAAATTATCCATGAGATTTTGGTGCAAAACTCACAGTTAACCACATTTTTGTACAAAACCCACATTGTCTGTAATGTACATGCTAATTACAAAAAGACCACAAAATATACATCACCTATTGACAATCAATGGTAACGTGATATAACAAGTAGAAAAATATCAGTACTTGAGAACTTTGATCAATAAAACCAATGATCAGACTGCAGAAATAAACAGCGAATAGAGATTGCCAGATCAGCATTTTATACGAAATGAAGCCACTCCTAACGTGCAAAAATCTAAATTTGGAGATCAGACTACGTACCATTCGCTGTTATATATTTTCAATATTATTATATGGAGCAGAGACTTGGACATTAAAAAAATTCAATTTAAAAAGAATCGAGACTTTCGAACTTTGTTATAACATAGAGTATTAAAAATATCATGGACTGATACAATCACAAATAAAGAAATATTGGAGAGGGTTGGTAAAGAAACAGAACAAATTACCACCATACAAACCAGAAAACTGGAATACCTAGGCCACGTAATGAGGGGACCAAAATATAAAATTTTAAGACTCATAGTACAGGGAAAGATTCAAGGAAGACCTGTTGGCTGAAGGCAAAACTTATGGTTGAAGAATCTACGACATCGGTATCAATGCAGATCGATTGATTTGTTTAGAGTACCAAGTTCAAAAATAAAAGTAGTCAATATGATTGCCAACCTGCGCAGGGAGACGGCACTTTCAGAAGAAGAAGAATAGATTTTAATATTGAGAGCTTAAGGGCTTTATTTTGAATGTGAAGAATTTAAAGAAAATATAAATAGGATCTTTTTTAATTATTGAAAACCCTTTTGTGTCCTGTCATCCGTTTGTTAAAATTTCTACCAGTTCGACTAATGTAAGTTTGTATACCCGACTGTGTAAGAGCTTTTTCTTTTGGCCCTTATTGTTAATATTTGCTTAAGTAGTTGTTTATTCTGAAACTGGCGTTATTCCTGTTTTATGTGTTTAGCTATTTTGGATAATATCTTGCATCTATATGAAATTGAAAAGAAAGTACTGGCTTTTTTCTCTGCTCTTGGAAATATTAATTTTAGAACTTTATTATGCAGTTTTTGGTTTAAAATTTTGTTTATTGTCTGTTTGATCCATATTGACACGACAATACACAATTCATGATCGCATTCTATACAACATAATTGGCAGTCTATCATAGCATGTTACATAGATTAATAGAAATTTCCATTTCAAAAAACAACTTCGAGATAGAATTAAATATTATTAGACAAATAGCAGAAAACAATGGCGATAACGAACATATATTTACACATACATATAATATATACTCTACTCTGTATTACCGACATGGCATTTATGTATTGATTTTATTTGTTTATTTAGGTAAAAGTATTAATCAACTGAAGAAGTCTCGCGATAATAAAATTCTATTTTACATATTCAGCCGTCAAAGTACGCCATAAATAACTATGGCATCCAAGTTTACAACTTCATAAAAATAAAATTACAGCTAGATGATTATCAGTATTCGACTTACTACTACTATACCAAACATTGTAAGATGAAAAAGATGCACCATGAAAATCTTCACCTTCAGGATGTCCCAAATAAGGAATTATTTAAATAACTAATTTTCAAAAAATCTTATAGTCCACTGGGAGGGATTATAATTAATATCTTATTTTATAATTAATATCTTCTAGTGTAGTTATAACGAATTGTGTGTGAATAAAGTAATGTTATTGATGAATACTGCCTTTTAAAAATAGAAATCGTAACTGAGAAAATCCCTATTTTGAGATATTTGATGTTTTAGAATTGATTAATTGTTATCAACTGTAATGACTCATTAAAAATCTTGTTACAACATAGCAATATATTTTTGAGTACAAATTTAAAGACTGTGTGCAATTTTCTTTCAGAGTATTTAAAATTAGACTTTTGATAGATACGACATTATTTAATCCTAAACAAATTATCGACAAATTAACGTAAACAAAGAATTTTGGAATTATCAAAGAATTCTCTGGAGGTCGGATTCTTTTAAACCTCTTCAAGAGTACTTTTTACGTACTGTTACTTACGGTGTTTCTTCTTCACCTTATCTCGTATTAAAACTTTACAAGAGTTAGCTGAGTCGGCAGAGTTTCGTTTCCCTAATGCTCACAAGCTTTAAACGCGACATTTTTATATTGGCGAAGTTCTATTAGGAAGTGATTCTCTGTCATCTACCCGCTCTTTACAGTTCAATATTTAAAGCTCAGTGGTTTTGAGCTAGGCAAATTGGCCAGCAACCATCCCAGTCTACTCCAAGATTTTGGTTCCGATATTCTGACATCTTGTTCGTTTGAAAAAGAGGAACCTTCCGTTATTAAGGTGCTAGGCCTGAAGTGGGACCCGTCGACTGACGTCTTTCGACGTCGACCTCATCAAACGCATCTGCACCCTGGTTAAAGGCTATGCATTATTTAATGCTTCACCGCTTGTGGATTCTGTCTCCAAAAAGTGAGTTGTTTTAGATGCCGCCCAAGTCTTACAACCCCTTTATGGAAATTTGCCAACTGTCCGAGTTACTCCGTTACGTGCTTTCTGTCTGTTTGTGTGGATTTTGCAGGACCATTCTCGTTATTAATGTCCAAACATAGAGGTGCAAAAACAAACAAAGGATATGTTTGTGTAATTCGTGTGTACGAATACAAAGGCCATTCATCTGGAAGTAACTTCCAATCTTAGTTCTGAGTCCTTTTTGGCTGCCTTTCGTAGATTTGTATCTCGACGCGGTAAATGCCTAACCATTAGGAGTGATCAAGGTACCAATTTTAAGGGAGCCAGCAACGAAATTTTTAAAGTAGCTCAATCTGCTGCTGAAACTCTTTCTATTACCTGGGATTTTAATATGCCCGGTGCCCCTCATTTTAATGGGTTAGCCGAGGCTGGGGTCAATCATTCAAGAACCGTATCTATCTTGTTTTGGGTACACAAATTTTGACTTATAGGAGTTCTATACTCTTATGACTTGAAAGATGGTCAAAAGTGCCCCTGTACTGATCAGCACCAATAAAGCATATAAAAACATGACTTCATACAAATTTTCAGCTTCCCAGAGCCCATAGACCCTTTTAAATCTAAAAAAGGAGCTTTTATCGACTTTATTTTTTTGTGGACGCAATTTTGCTTTAAAAATCTGAAAAAATTCAGAAGATGTATTCGAGTACAAAATAGCCCCATTTTTTTCAAATTTTTTATATTGAAAATTGAGCTCAGGAAAAATGTTCCTATTGGTCATCTCTGGAAAATTAATGATTTCTTGCGATGTCAGCTTGGTCGTTGTAGTAGGACGTCTAAACCACCCGGCTATCTCAGCTTGTAATGCTAAAAGTATTCTCACCTTGATTAGATTTTAACATTTTTTTTCGATTATTATATCCTGTAACACATCATCATTTTGATTAATATTCAAAAGCTAAAACTCAAATTCTTCATCTTGTGATAACAAAAACGATACATAATTACATGCTCTAGGCTAGGGTAGCGCCTTATCTTCTTCTTGTAGTGCCTATCCGTTTCGGATGTTGGCGATCATCATGGCAATCTGCATTTTGCACACTGCTGCTCTAAAAAGATTTGCGGTTGTTGTGTTGAACCACGTTCGTAGATTTTTCAGCCAGGAAATCCTTCGCCTTCCTGGTCCCCGTTTTTCTTCTGCTTTTCCCTGCAAGATTAGTTGCAGCAGTCTATATCTTTCGCTGTTCCTCATGATGTGACCGAGGTATTCGATTTTGGCTGTTTTTATTGTGGTTAACAGCTCTGTTTCTTTTTTCATTCTCAATAGAACACCCTCATTAGTAACGTGGTCGGAATACGATATCTTCAGGATGCGACGATAAAGCCACATTTCAAAAGCCTCAATTTTCTTGTAGGTGGCGTCTGCGAGAGTCCATGACTCAACTCCGTACAACAGTATAGGAAAGATGTAACATCGTAGTAACCTGATTTTTATGGGCATTGATAAATCATGACATTTGAATAACTTAGCCATTTTTTGAAATGCAGATCTTGGTTTCTCTATTCTACATTTAATTTCTATGGAATGGTCCCAATTTTCATTGACGTTCGTACCAAGGTAGGTGTATGTTTTTACTCTTTCTATTTGTTGACCGTTTACACTGATTTGTCCAAATTGCTGTTCCTTCTTAGAAATCATCATGCATTTTGTTTTCTTAGTGTTTAGTGAAAGTCCGTATCTCTGACTGACCTCTGTGATTCTGTTCATTAACTCCTAGAGGGTTTCAGAACTGTCAGCGAATACTACCGTGTCGTACCTGTATCTAATGTTATTGATACATTCTCCGTTGATTCGAATTCCGGCTTTAAAATCACCCACTGCTTCTTGAAAGATTTCCTCAGAGTATAAGTTAAACAGCAGTGGTGATAGTATACATCCCTGACGGACGCAACGTTTGATTTTGATATCGTCTGATTCTCCTGCCTCTGTCCGGATAGATGATGTTTGATTCCAGCGCCTTATACTTACTGCAATTAATATTAGTAAGTAAGCACAATTTAACTTTCACAAATCAACCTCTGACAATATCTCAAAATTCACATCTACTATGATGCATAATAGTAAATGCGACACTCTTCGTTTCCTTAATGAATCGATAAATAACTTGATCGATACAAAATATTGATATATATCTCACTTTGATAATTTGAGTTCGAGGATATCGTAACTGATGGAGGACGCTAAGCGCGCCATTGTGATAACTTTATTATATTCGATTCTTTCGATACTTTTCCATGTTAATAATAGTTTTCAAGATCCTCGATAATATTGCAACGGATTTTAGAAGAAGAGGATTATTTAATAATAAGGCTAAGACAATCAAGGCGATACGAAGGTGACGGCGGCACGAAGGCGAGACGAAGGCGAATTAAGGCAAAAGCAGTGACGACAGAAATAATGTCTGCAACGCGCATACTCCCATTGTCGTTGTCACGGTTATGGATCATCCGCGTAGCAGACATTGTTGTTGTTTGCTTTCGTCTTAGTGTCGCCTTCGTATCGCCTTCGTGTCGCCTTCGCCATCGTATCGCTTTTACTGTATTAGCCCATAGAGTATGATACGCGAGTCTATAGAATATATGGCAATTATAATATCGTTGTGGTTCTTGCAATAGGTCCTATGTCAAAAAAAAAACACTTTCTGGTTTATGAAACATACATGACCGATTCAGTCAAATACACAACTCCAATAAGTCATATGTCGATGGGCCAATAAGAAAGATGCGTCGTGAATTCATTTAGGTAAATAAAATTTCGGATAAATTGATGAATAATTGTAAAGATGAAAGTTTTTTGTCCTTTCTAAAAAGTTACATGAAAATGACATACGGCCTATTGCAGGTACCACGACGATATTCAACTCTAAACTTCAAAGGGCTGATATATCCCATAGGCCGTGCTTTATCATCATCTAGTAACTTATTTATTTGATAAACATTGGCACTAGACTATATTTAGGCAATATGCATTATAAGCTAAAACTTGATTTCGATTGCGATTGATATGCGATTAAAAGTAATAAAAAAAATTCTTGAGGAAGGGTCTATCATAAAGCTAGAGGTTTTTTTTCGAGTTTTGACTATTTAAGAAAAAAAGAGTGGTACAACAATAATTGAAGGGTGTGATCAAAAATACGCTCGAGATTCGATCATTTAGCTACTAAATTTTAGGTTTATGAGCTAATAAAGTAAGAAAATTGTAGAAAATCTCGATTTTTTTTGCAATTTAAGAATTTGTAAGTTAAAAATGATTATTTAACAATGATAATACAAAGTAAGGTAAAAAATATAGCGAAAAGGATAAAAAAACGTGGTATTTTCGAATTTTATTCTTATAAAAGAGTTAAGTGGGGACTTTTACAATATAATTTGTTAATGTGGACGAAAAAATGTTGAAAATGTTAAATTATCAACTGTGTTTTCAGGTTATGTGCAAATAAATGAGTAAAAAATCTATTTTTTTTGATTTTCAATGCTTTTCGCTCAGATATTGAGAATTCTGAGTTGGCCATGTTCGGTCTTTGGTCAAGTTTAGCGTTAAAAATCACACATTTAGATTAGGTGGTAAGTTTTATCGTTTTATATAGCTCTATTTATATCTTCAAAAAAGTTTTCGATTTCTTCATCGCTATGGCTCGTCGTAGATGCATTTACTTGGATAATTTTAATAGAGCGCCTCTGGTTCAGATTTAATATGAGGTACACAACTCTTGAGCTTACACTCTCTATTTTTAAAATTTTATCTAATATTATCTATTTATATCTATTTTTATTTTATACTTAAGTTCTTTCTACATTTTTTATTATTCAGTGGGATTACTTGCCTTTAGGTCCACGTTAAAATAGACTGATTACTCCGAAAAACGTTTTTGAACTTAATACTTTTGGATTCTTAAATTTAATTTTTATTAAATATACCATTTACAAACAGAAGTGTTTTACTTCGATGTTCGAGCTATTTAACTATATGATAAACAGCCAATTTCTGGAATTATTTCAGCCTTTTTAAGTGTAAATTGTTTATTAAGAAACTTATTTCAAAACTTTTTAAAGACTGTGGTAGAGATACTTTTCAAAGTCAGGTTAAAATAAGTTATATGAACAGAACCGTTCACAATTCTGAATTCACCTGATTGAGAGCTCCAATAACTATTCTGGTTCATATCAACTGTTTGTCGTGTATGAAACAAGAATTGTGTTATAAAATAGTCTTTCATAAAATAGAGTAGTCTCGAACGAAATGAAATGAGCATAGGAAATTGCTACGGGTTTAGAGATCTTGTTTGAGTTTTATCTTATTTATAATAAATCCAATATAATATGGTTTTCTATAATATATATTATCATTATTTATGCGGTTTTAAAATACTGATTGGACAAAAATATTAAGACCTGACAATTTGGCAAGTTGATAACCTTTAAGTATTTAATTTATTTTGGAAAATGATTTTAATTTCAACTGAAAATATTTGAATATATCAAACTTTTACGATCCGACAAATATTAGGAAAAAAAATGGAATTCAGCGGAGATGTACACAAAATTTTAGTAGATTTGCTATTTATTTTAGCTTTAGAATATGCAATAAGTAAAATATCATCTGAGCTGACAGGGGAATTTTGGAATTGAGGACAAAACTATTGTTGCCCTTGCTGATGATTTAGATAGAGTCGATCAATCTACAACAAGAAACAAGAGGTAGGTGTTTTCACTCGAGGAGGTAGCGGGTAGTCTGGGTTTTCGAATAATTAAAGACAAAACGAAATACATGCTAGTAACATAATTCAAGACCAAGAGTTAGACAGAACATAACTATTAATGACTACAATTTCGAAGTAGTAAAAGAGTTTAAATATCTGGAGGCGATAATCACAGATGACAACAACATAGAAAAAGAAGTCTCAGCAAAAACAGCTGCAAGGAATAGAGCATAATACTCCTTTTTATCATTATTAAAATCTAAGCTGCTAATAAGACTATCTAAATTAAGACCGTACATGTAAATTATTCGCCAATTGTTACATATGGAAATTAATACATGGACTCTGCATCAGCGGGAAATAAGTAAGCTGCTGGTATTTGAAAATAAGGTTCTCAAAATTATATTTTTGGCCCTGAAAGAGACAAAATAATAGGAGATTGGAGAAGACGTCGTATTTCTGAATTTATGACTATATCTGGTAGAGAAAACATCATCAGATATCTTAAACTTCCACCATCTTTTCAGAGCAAAGTTTGGAAAAGAGAATATAACCTAGATATCTGTTTTTCAAGTAATAACCTCGAAGACCGATGTACCAAAGTAGTATATGGCCCCATACCAAAAACTCAGCATAGACAAATTGGTATAAATATCTTTCCAATTGTCAGACTACAAGATATTCCATTCAGAAGAAGATTTACCTTCAAAATGGCAAACTGGCAAGAGTATGCAGACATGCTAGATTCTGAGCTGCTAAGTCTTGAACTAAAATTATAGAACTACGAAAAATTTGTAAAGGTACTTTAAATTGTGTCTAGAAAAGCTATCCTCAGAGGATGTAGACAACAATATGTGCCTGGGATTTCCAGTGAGTCCAAAGAACTAACTAGAACATACGAAACCCTCTATTCCACCAACCCTTTTAGCAAAGAAACGGTTGACTGCGGAACAATAGTACTCCAATAGCTAAGTCAAGCCAGACAGGAAAAGTTGATTGAGACCCTAGAAAGAAATGGACATCATACATAGTAGGTAAATAGCATGGAACCTTGTAAAAAAAACTAAGCGGTTATCCAAAAGAACATAAACTACCTTGCAAGGTTACAGCAAACCAAGTCGCTACTCAACTCCTTATAAATGAAAAAAATACGAACCGATATAACGACTCACGCACTAGAAGAAGATTGTATTCGGAGACAAACCACCTACGAACTTCTTTTACACTAAAAGAACTCCACGACAGTATGAACAGGTTAAGAAACTAGAAAGCTGCAGGTGTGATGATATATGCAATGAACAAATAAAGCATCTAGGCCAGGATGCATAAAACTGGATCTTGCAACTTTATAACACGGGCTGGGCTGCAAAGCCTGGGAAATTCCAAAATCGTGGAGGAAATCCAAAGTAATAGCTTTGTTAATACCAGGAAAGTACACAGAAAATCCCAGTAGCTACAGATTAATTTTGCTGTTGTATCACTTTTTAAAGCTATATGAGAGACTCATATAGTTTTAAAAAGTTGACACCTCGTCCCATATCAAGGAGGATTCAGACCCGGCAAATCTTGAACCGGTCAAGTCCTTGCACTAACAGAACACATTAAGGAGGGTTGTGAAGAAAAACTTCAGGGGCTGCTTTCAAAGACTTGACAGCAGCCTATGACACAAAACATTGCTCCGCAAATTATTGGACACTCTCAGTGACCACCATCTGGGTAAGATCATATATTCTTTACTGCAAAACGTTTTTTCGTTATGCTGAAGGGTAAAGTAAGTAGGTGAAGAATTCAAAAAATAGCCTCCCGCAGGGAAGTGTTTTAGCACCAATTCTCTTCAATATATACACAAATGAGTTTGTAGTAAAGTTTTTGTGTTCTGTAGTAAAGTGTTTGTGGTGGATGTGACCTTTCCATGACGAAATAATATTATGTAGTCCACATATATTCCATATTGTACAGGATCATTTACCAAGCAACTTAAATCGAAACTTAAATACTAAGCAGAAATATTGTGCTGCTTAGAACAGACCCTTATATGTGAGGATGTTTTGCCGTTTACTTTAAAAATTACTTTACAGGATCGATCTGTAAGAAAGTTTTTTATAAAATAATATATATTATCAGATATCTTACTCCGAATTAGTTTGTCTAGTACTCTACTCTACTACAGAAATCGGTGTAGGGTCAAAAGCGCTTTCGATGTCAAAGAAGATTGCAATATCTTCATTTTTGTTGGATAACACATGCGCAATTGTGGATAGAAGTAGAAGATTGCCTATGGCACATCGATTTGGTCTAAAGCCTGATTGAAATTGGTCGAGGATATTATTTTGTTTATGGTACCAAAGTAATCGTTTACTAACCATTTTTTCTAGAAATTTACATAATGTACAGGTAAGAGAGATTGGCCTCCGAGTCATACCAGTCATTACACCAAGGAACGTGTTTTTAAATGGGTTAATTTTTTATTTGCCGATACACTCTGCGGAAGAAATTACGAATGGTTTAGTTGTTTTTCTTCTTTATTTATTTTATAGCTATTTTTTTTTGTCTTTATAAAGGGGGGGTCTGGATGTACTTTAAAATGCTCTCTCGTCACCGAGTCTACACCAAAGCCTATCTGCTAAACCAGACCTTTCTCTGTCATCCAGCGATCTGGAAGCGGAATGGCCTCTGTAAGGTCGGCATCACTTCCGAAGCACTAACTTTATTCATTCATTCTCCATTCATACACATCCACACCCTAGTTCGGCATCATTCCCAGAAGGACATTTCCTCCTTCCTCACAGTCAAACTCACGCATTCTAACTCAAAAAGTGTGACCTACTGTTCTAACTTCACCTTTCAGCATCATTCACTCTACCTTTGCCGTTGGTCCAACTGTCTTTCTTTCTCTTCCTTTTTCTTGATCACTGTACGGATATAGCTGTGTATGTTAGTCCAACCTAATTTATTTTCAATAATCATCATTATCATTCTCTCAATAATTTCTCTCACTGTAACAAAATTCACACCTGTCTCTCTCTATTATGTTCCTCTCCATTATCCACCTGCTGCAATCTAATATCGTATGTGTCACAGTGTCCGAATATCTACAGTATAGGCATTCATCTGTATCAGCCTTTCCGATCCTATAGAGGTTGGCTCTAAAACACCCGTGTCCTGTGAGCACATGCGTCAGGAAAATAATCAAGTCGCCTGTGGTCACAGTCCATCCAATCTTTTATGTTCATGATCAGCATTTTCGTCCACTGTGCCTTATCCTCCATGTTGTTCCGTTCTTCTTGCCATCTATCAACTGACCTTTCCCTTTCCCGTCTTCTCTCGGCCACAGTAAGGGTTGGGCCTCTTCTGTCATAAAACTCTTTTCTTTCCACCGCCAAAATATGCAATGGAACACATCCAGTGATGGTCGACAAAGCTGCCGCAGACACATTTTTGTAGGTGCATGCCACTCGCATCAGACTTGTTCTGTCCACGTGTGCCATGAGCCTCCTATAAGCCCTTATCTCTACCGCCTCGCTCCAGAATGGTGACGCGTAGAGGACAATCGACTATACACCACCGTGTAAGACCCTCCTCCTTTCGGATTTGGATCCTCTAATGTTGGGCATCACACTCTCGAACGCAGCCGCACTATTCGCAGCCTTCCGGACCACCTGCTCCCCCCATTTTCCATTCTTGTGCAATGTCACTCCTAGTTACTTTACTTGTTTCTTGGATGTTAGTCCCCTTAAGAATGTAGGCTTCGGTTTTTTCTGCTGCAAGTTTTAATCCGTGCTGCGTATTTGAGATCTGGCTCATCCTGGGCCACTATCATTACAGCGAGGTCATCCGCGAAAGCAACGGGTCCAAGAATGCACATGCCAGGTTACACAGCGTCGGGCCCAAGACAGATCCCTGGGGTACTCCGGCCGTCACGTCCACGATCGTGCCCTTTTCCACCGCAATCCTTTTTTCGGACAGATACTCCGCCACCACATTCATCATGTAACCAGGACATTCTCTCTCCTCCATTACCTTCATTACATCGTTCCACTGCAGCGTACTGAATGCATTAATTAATCGAATGAGCTATCTAGAGTGTTCCAAGTTAGTAATAGGTGTTTTTTGGGATCACATAAGTTAAGTATACAGACGAAAAGCTTTCTGACTTAATATGAAAATATGTACTATTTCTTGTATTTAATAAGTTAATATCAGTATTATTATTGACATCAAGAATATAAATAATTGAAATTCCATCGTTTTAAATCAAAAATTTATATTCCCGTTATATTTGTAGAATAATCTATAAATTGTTTGATGCTTTTTTATATTTTACGCATAGAATTTCTAGTTTAACGAATTTGGCAGAAACGCACAGGTCTCTCTGGAGTTACACACCCGCGAATTTTAACATGTCGAGAGAGTCCCGCAGGACCTTATATAAAACGACAATATTCAGATTACTTATCCACTGAGTTGAAAAAACATGAGACTAACGTATTTTTGGAAGAAGAATGCCATCGCGAAATTGAAACCACTCTTTTTCTTGTTTGATAAAACATTTCCTAATAAAATAGTGTCACGAAATGAAATGGTCTGTAGATAAAAGATATATGGGAACTACGTACAGTTTTTAATTTTACATATGAATAATATGAACAGTGGAAGAATTTCCCTTTTAAAGGAAAAGAATTGAACAGAGCAGAAATATATATATATATATATATAATATATATATATATATATATATATATATAAACTGCTTTTCAGATAAAACTGTTCACCTTACATAACTTTTGAACTTATTTTGAACAAATTTTTTAGAAAAAGCACAAAACACCTCAATTACTATTTGAAGCGCAAGAGACATTATGTCATATTTGAGCTTGCTGGGAAAGACATTCTCTCATCCCCCATATCATCCCTTAATTTTTTTTAATTACTTCCATCTTTTTTATTTGATTTTTGGATTCTCCTCTTTGTACTCATTTCAAAAATGTGTAACACAGGATGCTCAAAGTAATTAGTTTATGAGAGAAATAAATATAAAATCAAGAAAACTGGATTGAAAAAAAATATTTAGTTACCAATTTTATTGCAAAATTGCAAACATTTAGAATGAACATTTCACCATTGAAAATGTTTACAATATTTGTTCAAAATGACTGCCATTCATTTTCATACAATAGGATAACCTATTTTAAAATTTCCACTGCTTCCCGATATAACCGTGTGTAGTACTGGGATGTTTTATCCATCATCTGCATTTCTTCAAAGAGTATCCGATGTTCTCCGCTTCTCAAAGACTTAGCCCATTTCATCGAAAAGATCAAATGAATAACTTTACAGTAACCTGATATTCTTGTTAGCTTTGACGTTGTTTCCCTATTTACAAGAGTTCCCCTAGTAGAAGTTCCGAATTTAATTGAAGGACTAGTCTTCAAGAATATGATGGAATTATACCGTATTTGCCTCACTACCATCTACTTTTCATGGGAAGACCAGATTTATGAACAGATAGATGAAGTAGCAATGGGAAGCCCACTAAGTCCGGTCGTAGCCTACCTTTTCATGGAGCATCTAAAGAAGATGATAATGGAGTCAGCATACAAGCCAAGGGTATGATTTAGGTACTTCGATAACACTTTTGTGATTTGGGGTCACGAAGTAGAAAAACGGGGTCACGAAGTAGAAAAACTTAACGATTTCTTGTCTTATATAAACACACTACATCCAAATATTCAATTCACGATTGAAACAGAGAAAGATCAACAACTAGCGTTCCTAGATATATTGGTAAATCGAAAGAAAGGTTGTTTAGGACATAAAGTGTATCGAAAACCTACACACATGGACAGATACCTAAAAAGGAACTCGAATTATCATCCAGGCCAAAACAAGGCATCATCAAAACTCTGGTGGAGAGGGCGAAGATAATTTGTGAACCACAGCATCTGCAAGTGAACGTCTTCATATTGAAAAAGCGCTCACCTCTAATGGTGATACAAGAAGAGAAATACATAAAGCGATTTACAAGATTTCTAGAAAAAAAGACAAAGAAACAGCATGTATAGGTAAAGCATTATTGCCCTATATATCGGGGAGTAACAGACAGAATTGGGCGAATACTTAAAAAAGCCAATATAAAGACCATTTTCAAGCATCTAAAGGACTGTTTAAGATCTATAAAGGACAAACGCGATCCATTAGCAACGACCAAGTATACCGAATACCATGCGCATGTGGAATAGTATATTTGGGAACCACGAAAAGATACACAAACACAAGGATAAACGAACATAAAAAAACATATTGATTAAATCTGACGTTGCTGAACACTCTTTGGGAAGCGAAGAACAACGGATACCATTTGAAGAAATGCAGATGCTAGATAAAACATTCCAGTACTACCTACAGTTATGTCGGGAAGCGGTAAAAATATATAAGCATCCAAATAATTTTAATCGGATAGAAGAAGGAATAAAAAACAAAACATGGATACCAATATTAAAATCCACAAACACCCTTCCCGCAAAACTCGAAGAAAGAAAAGCTACGAACAACGGAACCCCCCTTCACATCAATTCCATTTTTTCCAGCTACTAGTTAGACAATTGTTAATGAAACACCCTGTATATATAAAAAATTACTATTCCTTCCTTTACCAATCAATGTACTAATTTAATAGGAGTACGGTATCCAGCAATCCTGTATTTTATTTGTTTAAAAGTTTATAAAAAAATCAATGTAAAAATAAACAACATTAAAGAGAAAAAAAAATACGTAAAGGACAAATTTCGTAACCGAAGCCAAGTTAAGCAGAGGTGGAAAGCCATATTTTATTTACCGTACAGACGGATGGATCCTTCGGTCTCCCCAAGAGAATTCTTAGAAATGCATCGATAGTTGCCAAAGTCTCCTGCTTGTAGGTTTCGCACCGTCAATTTCATGTGCGCCCGGTAACTGTTCTCCATCGTTTCAGTTCCGTACTTCTTCGTAGGAAGGAGCATCACATTTTCGTACACCCAATAGCTGATGGCTCTGGGATATGCTTCGGTGTGGCAGTCGATTGTGACGTCTGTGCCAGCAGGAGCCCCTACTAACTGGTTCGGGACCCATATCATCGGAGAAACTGCAAAGAAAAATAATATTTATTCGTTTTGGAACATGCACAGGGTGTAGAAAAAATTAGACAGAATATAAATAAATGATTTGAATGCCTTGTATTTAATTACATATAATTATTAATTAAATATCAAAACCAATTTTTATTGAACATGACAAATAACTTCTAATACATCGCACACCAGATTTCTCCCTTATCGAATGCTTTTATACGCTTTTTTGTTGCTTTTACAGCTTCTATTTGTCAAATATTTGAGAGTAGTATTCAAGGCGGATGGAAAAGAAGAACCAGAAATTAAAAAAAATAGTAAAGAGAAACAAACCTTATTTTTCACTCGTCTATGTATTACGCTCCAAAAACACATTGGAGATCGAAAATCAAAGTCTACAAAACTATTATCAGACCAATAGTATTTTGTGGATGGAAGATATGAATGAGCAAAAAAAACACAAAAATAAAGGTGGACGTCTTTGAAAGAGAAGTCCTAAGGAAGATATTTGGACCTTTTAAGGAAAACGAAGTTTGGATATCCAGGTACAACAATGAACTCTAGGATATACAGGGTGAGTCATGAGGAACTTTACATACTTCTACCATATGTAGAGTCCCTCAGAGAGCATATCATGTGGCCACTAAAAAATGTCAACTCCTCTTCTTTATTAATTAACAGGGTGATTTGTGTAATTGACCATTTATTTCATTTTACTGTAGTGTTTATACGGCTCATTTGATTTATTTATTTTTGCATGATACAGTACACTAATATCAAGCATTCGACTGGTATTAGCTAAACTAAAAAATTCCAGGACTGGCTTTGAAAAAATTAATTCAGGGATTCGTATTAAATATCACACCCTGTATATACATTTTTTAAAATGCAATAAGCAATTTTCAAACTACATAAATAGCCAACGAAAACGACATATGCGACAATGTTGTCGCACTTTTATTAAATTTTTAGTGAACGATCAAATCTTACCAAAAATAGAACAACCATAATGAAGTATCAAATTATAAGGTAATTAATTTAAACAAATGTTATAAACTTCAAACATTTTAATTGAAATGATAAACTGAGTCACTGCACAACAAAAAAACAGTAATACTAACAATAACGAAGAACAATTTAAAAAAAAAACTAAAAAGATGTACATAGTTATGATAAACCCATAAATTAGAACTGGAAAAGATACAATAATGGTAACAAAATAAAATAATTCAAAATAGATTTTCGAAATGGAACCCCTGCAGCCTGTACACATTTTTGTTGCCGAATTTTGTTGTTAATTGTTGCTTCAATCGTCCCCAAAATGATAATCAACGGGATTGAAATCAGGGGATCTTGAAGGCCACGAAA
Organism: Diabrotica balteata; assembly: GCA_918026665.1. Classification (NCBI taxonomy): domain Eukaryota; kingdom Metazoa; phylum Arthropoda; class Insecta; order Coleoptera; family Chrysomelidae; genus Diabrotica; species Diabrotica balteata. Next base: position 81,530,119 of record OU898285.1, on the reverse strand, counting down.
TAGGACCTGCACGTCCTATCCACCTGTTGCCATAAAAATTATTGAGATGTCTCACTGCCAGTAGAAAGTGTAGGGGTGCCCCCTCATGCTGAAAATACATCCCTCGGATAGCAACGTTCGCGTTGGCAAGCAAATTCGGCAAATATATTTTGTAGAAAGTTGAATAGACCTGCCCTGTTAAAAGACCATCAAAAAAGTGAGGACATACTAATTGATTTCTTTATGACACCAATCCACACGTTAACCGAAAACCTTAACTGAGAACGACGTTCTCGAATAGCATGGGGATTTTCTTCTGCCCACACATGTGAATTTCGTGAATTATTTATCCGTCTCTGGTAAATTGGGTTTCGTCTGTAAATAGTGTCCTGTATAGCGTTGGTCGATTATTGTTAATCAATCTACAAAATTCCAACCTATCGATCTCATCTCTAGCATGTAGTCGCTGAACCATTTGAATGTAATAAGGGTATAGATTATTTTTTTGTAAGACTCTACTTACTTTTGATTGAGTAACATTGAGTTCTCAACTTACTTGTCTAGTGCTTATTGGTAGGGTTCATAGTAACGGCGTTCATAATGTCATCTTTCTTCGCTTCATCTACATGTCGCTCTGTTGTTCCACTAGGAAAAGTGCCATTTTCTCGCAAATAATTAAAAACTGACCCAAATGTTGGATGACTGGGAGTTCGGCGATTAGGAAATCTCCTGCGATATTCTCTACTAGCAGCCCTACCATTCCCATTACAGAATCCATAAACAAATATTATGTCTGCATATTCTGTGGTCGAAAACTGATGTGGCATTGTGAACGAAAGTAACAAAAAGCTCTACCAAAACTAACACAATGTACTTAACGTAGATATGGACAGAAGAAATATGTATTCTTGTGCACATAAATGACAATTGATAATGACAATAATGACAATGGGTATAAAATATCAAGAAACATCAAACGGTCAACGCCAACCTTCATTTTAAACTTTTTTAGATTTATTTTTATTTAGTACAGTTGATGCAATGTATTATTATTTAACATAAAATTTTAATCATTTACAATCAACAAAACCTAACACATACAAGAGGTTTGACTTTTTAATCAATTTAATTTATTATTTATCGAAAATAATGCCCCAATACGATCTATGAGTTAAAAATTTAAAATTGAAAAACAATTGATTCTATCGTAGAGATAATACAAAGTGACAGTAAAGATGTTAATTTTCTACGTATTTAGATTATGTTGTAGGAACTCATTCAAATTAAAATGTTTGAAATTTATAACATTTGTTTAAATTAATACCTTATAATTTGATACTTCATTATGGTTGTTCTATTTTTGGTAAGATTTGATCGTTCACTAAAAATTTATTAAAAGTGCGACAATATTGTCGCATATGTCGTTTTTCATTGGCTATTTATGTAGTTTGAAAATCACTTATTGCATGTTAAAAAATATATATACAGGATGTAATATTTAATACGAATCCCTAAATTAATTTTTTCAAAGCCAGTCCTGGAATTTTTTAGTTTAGCTAATAACAGCCGAATGCTTGATAGTAGTGTACTGTATCATGCAAAAATTAAAAAAATCAAATAAGCCGTATAACCACTACAGTAAAATGAAATAAATGGTCAATTACACAAATCACCCTGTTAATTAATAAAGAAGAGAAGTTGACATTTTTTAGCGGCCACATGATATGCTCCCTGAGGGACTCTACATATGGTAGAAGTATGTAAAGTTCCTCATGACTCACCCTGTATATTAGTATAGAATATATAGGTACTAATCTACAGTAAAGTAGCAAAAGAAAAGAGGTCAAAGAAGGTTTAACCTTACAAATTCACCAAAGGTACCAAAATCATATCAAAGAGTGTCAACACAGGTCAAAAAGGATTGTAGCAGCAAAGATAAAAATAGATAAGTAAGAACCAGACATTGTCAGAGTATAGGGCCTAGAAAGTAACAAGCCTTAAACAACAAGTTAAAACGTTTAATGACGAATAACAACAAGTAGATCAAGTCAGAGGGAATATAATAATATTGGAGTATTTTAACGATCGAATAGGCAGTCAAGTATTACAAGGAATTAATCAAAAACATAACAATAATATAAACAACGAAAATGGAGAAATATTGATAAAATTCTGCACAAATAATGAACTTAGAATAACACCCGTGGGCAAAGATTCATGATAAATTATAATAAAATCAACAGATAGATACATCCATCAAAAATAATCGACGTAAGATAACTCAACTTAGCAGATGTAAGTAGGGGCCTAATATAGTATTATGTAAAATAAGAATCATAATGAAATACTTCACACCCAAGAGAGCGGCATTAACACACGCAATAATCAAAGTCGAGAGACTCGAAAGCTGGGAATAAAATATTAGAAAACGGTAACATCGAACTCAGCTAAGAAAAACTCAAAAATAACATAATTTCGTAGCTTAAAAATGCCGCCCAACAAATCGGAGCATAAATTTAGACGCCGCCATAAACGTACGAAACAGCAATTTCATATAGTTTATTTGTTTTAATTCATTTTTATATACATATGAATGAAGATAATCATTTATATTTTTTTACATTTGTCTTTCTTGGTAAATAAAGTTAGGTTTAAAGTACATAGTTAGCGCTTCTTAAGTTTGTTAAAAAATGTGCCGTAGCTGCAACTTAAGGGCTTAGAAACTTAGAAACCTAAAGAGAGAGTTGTTAAATATGTATAAAGCTTTATTAAGGGACCACTGTTTTCTTTAGCAAAGTTTGTCCGCTTATTTCACAAGGTAATATGGTGTTTTTTGAAAGAGTAATGATTGTTCTTCGAACTGTGTTAAATTTTTCGTAAACAAACAATTAAGGAACACATATACGTATAATTACTTTTTATGTCGCTATTGTAACATTCGCAATATATAACATAAATACGCATTATTACAACAATTACGAACACTAAGATCGTAATTGATTAGATTATAGTGAACCACGAAAGCTTTATAAAAATAAAGAAGGTGTAAGTCATTAGGGATGTAGAATTCCATACAGATCACAAATTAATATTAACAGATTGAATTTCCTATATTTGCAAACATCAAACCCAAACATGGGTTGATAAAGTGCCGATTAAAATCTAATATTGGTAAAACTAACTTTTCAACGGTTTATAATAAAGAAACACAAACTATTTTTAGCTAAATAGTCTACTTAAACAACAAATTTTGAGCATACAAAAAATAAATTGAGAGTAGGGGAGAGGCTGGAACAGTGGCCAGTGAGGTATAGTGGCCACTTTTAAATATTTTGTTGTTGTTTGATAGATACAGACGCTAATAATTTTAGTAAGATTAATCGCTTACTACGCTTGACCCCTACACCATCGTTTCCAGAACCATTTTGTATACGAACCTGTTGAGAGGTGTGTTGTGTAGAAAATTTTTTATTTTAGTATTATTATATATTTTTTTAAATAAATAATAATAAAATAGTATTTTTTAAAATAAATTAGTATTTTATTTAAAAAAAAAGGCAATTCATAATTGGGATTCAAACTCACAACCACCAGCGTATGAACCAAACACGTAAAGGATTTGCCAATTAGACATGACACTAACGTATTTCAAAATTGACAGTTCTCGGTCAAACAGTAATTATTTTGAAATACAAAAGCCTAAAATAATTATAAACGTTTCATAAATAATACAAAACATATCACATATTAATATAATATATATAAAAAATAATATTTAATACATATATATATATATATATATATATATTATATATATATATTATATATAGATTAGTATATATTTATATATATATATATATATATATATTATATATATATATATATATAGATATATATATATATATATATATATACAGGGTGGGCCGCCGGTAACCCCTCGTCTGTACAGCCGAAACCTGTATTTTTTTAAAAAATCGGTTTACGCTACGAGGGCTAGATCCAAAAAGGCTACTTTTTAAAAAATAATTTCAATTATACAGGGTGCTCCAGGAAAGTGGTACACATCAAAGTTATGTTTTTTTAAATGGGACACTCTGTATTTTATTGCATTTTTGAATTCTAAGAACAAAATAAGTGTCACTTTGTTAAAGGTTGTTATACTTAGAGTCCTACCGTTTTTGATATATCCAGGTATTTTTAAAAAATAAGGGATGTTTAAAACATGCCAATAACTCCTAAATTTCCTAATATTTAAAATTAATTTTTTTACAGAAGATTAAGAATTAATTGTACTCTAAAATCAAATACTTACTCTTCAAAAATATTTCACAGGGTGTTTGCGAATTATATATTTATTAGTGGCAACTTTAAACATTAAAAACTGCTCTATTCAAATGTGACACCTAGTATATTTTTTAATTTTATGAAAGATATTTCAAATACCTTTCAAAAAATATAATATTCCCTATACCCATCTTCGACAGTTTTGGATATAAAACCAAAATTGTTATTTAAAACTAAATTTTTATAAAATATAAATTATAATTTAAAAAAAAAACAAAAAATCAATCCACATAAATTTAATGGTGCTTAACAAAAAGTGTAGGCTGCTAGTTTCGGACTATGCCATCATCAGGCTTAACAATACTAAAAATTATGTCTGGAGTAAGTTGATCGTTTAAGAATATTAGTAGGTTCATCAAAATCATCAAGTTTTAATATATGTACTTTACAGAAACAAGTGTTCACTTACTTAGATGTATAATGTATTTTGTACATAAAAATAATTTAGCAAAATATCAAAACCTTTTTGAGTTTACCAAAATATTAAATAAAATAAAAAAAAATTCTCAAATTACATTCTTAAAATAAAAAATATTACTGAAGAGTTATGGGATTGAATATTAAAATAACATGAAACTATTTTTGAATTTACTATGACAAAAATAAAAAATAGAAAAATAAAAAAGCTGGCTTACTAGCAGACAAAGGCAAACAGGAAGAAGGAAGAAAAATCAGTAATATTAATACAAAGATGGTCTTAGTCTAATAAATGTTCAAATGATGACTCATCTGTTTGAATACACAGTGTAATTCTCCGTTGAAAATAACTTTGGTACTCTTCTTAACATATCCGGAGTAATTGCTTCAAAAGCATTCTTAATTATTTGCTTCATATCTTCTGCTGTGATATTTTTAATGTAACCCATAGGAAAAAATTCAGTGGATTTAAACATGGTGATCTAGGTGGCCAGTGACATGGTCCTCCTCTTCCTATTCATTTATTGGGAAATTTAAGGTCTAAGTAAACTCTCACATTGCGCGCAAAATGAGCCGGAGCACCATCTAATTGTAGCAAATTTGTTGCCTATCATTCAATGGTACATTTCGAGAAGCAACCAAAAATCTTATCGAAGAATCCTCAAAAAATTATCGGCTTTTAAATGTCCATTAAAAAATATGGTCCTATAACTGTATTCCCAATAATTCCTCCAAAACATTACGGCTCCATCTATTTTGGCATTCAATAGTTCTAAATAGGTGCTGATTTTCAGTGGTCGTATAATTGAAGTTATGGCGATTTACTAGGCCATTGTTGTTGATGTACACTCGTCTGTAAATAAAACAAAATCGAAAAAATCTATGTTTTGTCCTACCTCTTTCTAGTGCCCAATAAACTAAAATCTAGACGTTTGTTGAAAATCGGTTCCATATAATGTTGATGGAATTCAATATGGTATGGACGGAGTCGGTGTTTCTTGAGAATTCTCCTTACACTGGTTCTGGGTATGTCTATTTGATTTGAAATTTTTCTACACGCTAGTGTTAGCATCCTCTGCTATTTGAAGCTAATACATTAAATTCGTTTTCTTCATTGTCAATGGACAGGTTTATTCGGAGTTTGTTTTGAATATGCAACACTACCTGTTGTACCGATCTAAAATTCGTTCTAAAGTTCTCTTATCTGGTCGATCCCTATTTGGGTACTTCTGGGTATAAACCCTTGCCGCTAAAAAAACAGTTTTCGTTACATTTACCTATGGTAAGAATCATATCCACCCGTTCTTGAATGGAATATTGCTTCATTTTTTTTATATCAAAATAAACTAAATAAAAATATATAATATAAAATAGCACACTAGTATGTAAACTGACAGTTAGTTGACTAATTATTTGTTATGAGGAGTACGTTTTGTATACAATTCTAATGTCTAAAACTATGTATGTAATAATAAAATAGTACAACAGTTTGTAAACTAACAGGTTCATAGCTATCTTGGTTAAAGAAATTTACTTATTTCTTATAAAGTATAGCTATCACAGAACATTTGGTTTTATATCCAAAACTGTCGAATATGGGTATAGGGAATATTTATATTTTTTGAAAGGTATTTGAAATATCTTTCATAAAATTAAAAAATTATACTGGGTGTCACATTTAAAATAGAGCAGTTTTTAATGTTTTAAAGGTGCCACTAATAAATATCTAATTCGCAAACACCCTGTAAAATATTTCTTAAATGGTAAGTATTTGATTTTAGAGTAGAAATTAATTCTTCATCTTTCATAAAAAAATTAATTTTTAATATTTAGGACATTTAGGAGTTATTGGCATGTTTTAAACATCCCTTATTTTTAACAATACTTGGATATATCAAAAACGGTAGACTCTAGGTATAACAAACCTTTAACAAAGTGACACTTATTTTGTTCTTAGAATTTAAAAATGCAATAAAATACAGGATGTCCCATTTAAAAAAACATAACTTTGGTGTGTAGCACTTTTCTGGAGCACCCTGTATAATTGAAATTATTTTTAAAAAGTAGCTTTTTTAGATATAGTCTCGTAATGAAAATGAATTTTTTGAAAATAAAATTTGTTTCGGCTGTACAGACCGAGGCGTTACCGGCGGTCCACCCTGTATATATATATTATATATGTTCGGAAAGATTTCCGCGGTTAGTACAATGAAACTTAAAGCTAAGATTAATACTATTATAATAATTAATATTAAACTCACCAATCTTCCGGGTTGAACCACATCGATATCCATTTTGCCGAGCTTTCGACATCCTCTCTGATGTCTTTCTCAGGGCTCGGCTCAGTCTCCCGAGCCCCCAGACACATACTGCACTGTTCACTAATCATGCAGTCTTTACTGTGCAGTAGTGACAGTGCAGTGATTAGTGAACAGTAGATTGGTCTGTGTCTACCAAACAACAACAAAATATGTAAAAGTGGCCACTGTACCAGTCTCTCCCTTATATTATTACCAATTTAATACAAATTAAATAATATTAAATATTAACCATAACTAGATAAGGCGACAAGCTCCGGTTCGTTGGGACAAACATTCCCATGAGATTTTTTTGCATAATCACTTCTATGAGATACTCCGAAATACGGTTCAAGAGGTCACCCAGGCGAAAGGTTGTTTAAATTTTTGAAACAATTGTTTGTTAAACTAATTTTTAAATTTTTTTTCTGATGTTTTGGGTCATTTTTAACAAAATAGGTTTTTTTGTAGTTTTTCTATAAACTTAATCGTTTTTGAGTTATAATTTAAAACTGATACCAACTCAAAATTACAACTCAAAATCAGTGTATGAGAGCTCAATCCTTTTAATACCGTAGGTATCTGGATGAGGTATCTGGATGGGCACCTGGATGAGTAAACCTCTGCATGGAAGACATCTCAATGAGATCAGCAATAAGAAAAGTTCTCACAAAGGGGCAAAAACATCGTCCACGCAATGCAGTAGAGATAACAGAGTTGATTTAGAGACGTTTGAAATGTGGTTCTATCGACTATGGTAAGGGTCTAATATATACACACAACTAACATTACTATTCTCCAGAGGCTAAGAAAAGAGAGAGAAATTATTAACAATATAAATAACAGAAAATTTGCTTATTAATTATTTTTCTTTAATTGCCGTCTCCCAATCGGGGGATCATGCATTTCTAAATTTCTAAATGCATGATCATGACTAAATCTGCACATGAAAATATCCAATTGACTATTGAATATACTGCAATTGAGAGTGTTAATAACTATAAATACTTAGGAACATGGATAACATCAGATGTAGACCAAACCAAAGAAATCAAGACACGTATTGAAATAGCACGTACATAATTTATTAAACTTAAAAAGTTTCTGCGTTGTTGGGATATAAGGTTAGAACTAATCCTGAGAATGCTTTGATGTTACGTGTTCTCTACTCTTCTTTATGGTCTGGAAGCTTGGACACTAAAACAAGTTCATCTGACTAAGTTGGTCGCCTTTGAATTTTGGTGTTACAGAAGAATCCTACGAATATCATGGATTCAAAGAATGTCAAACATGGAAGTAACTAGAAGGATAGGAAATGAGGCGGAAATAATAATAACTATTAAAAGACGAAAACTTGAGTACTTATGCCATGTGATGAGAGGACAAAAATACGCATTATTACAACTTATTATGCAGGGCAAAATCCGAGGAAAGCGAAATGTGGGAAGACGAAGAATATCCTGGCTTAAGAACTTAAGGGAATGGTTTGAATGCAGTAGTGCAGAACTTTTTAGAGCGGCAGTCAACAGAGTCCGCATAGCCATGATGATTTCCAACCTTCGATAGAAGATGGAACTTAAAGAAGAAGAAGAATCGGAGGTTCGACATCATCATCACTATCTTTACTTTATCTACTACTGCTATAAAGAGTTCTATAGAACTGCATTTAAATCAGTCTCTTAAATTTTTCACCCATGACACTCTCCTTCTTCCTATACTCCTTCCTCCTCTTATATTTCCCTGTATTTCCATTTCTTCTCTGTCCATGCTATTCTAAGCAGCCTCCTGTAACACCACATTTCAAAGGACTGTAATTTATTTATGTGTTTTTGCTTCAATTAGTAATAATAAATACCAACTTCTACAGTTGATTTTACCATGCAAGATTGAGGACAAGAAAGGCCCTGGACGCAGACGTAACGTAAGATATCCTGGTTGCGCAATCTTAGAAAATGCACTGGTGTAACGTCAACTGATCTATTTTCAGCTGCTGTTAATAAAATAAAATAAGTCAATGTAGTCGCCAACACCACTAGAAGATATGCACCTATAGAAGAAGAACAAAAGTTAGTACATCATTTTCAACATAATATTCTCCAACTGTGTCGACCATGTCAACGTTTGAAAAATTATCAATTTTGGGAATACCATCTCTTATAATTTGCAACGCTCTTTATTTAATACGTTTATATAATAAACGGAATCATTAGATAGCCTCATCTAACAAGCGCTGAACAAATTCATTACCAGCTAATTATATTTGTTTAACATTACTAAAGAAAAAACTGCATATAGATTATGTAGCAATGCATTAATAGCTTCCTCTTTGCAGTATTCAAATTTGTTTATAATTGGTTGTTATCATTTTAGCGAATATTTAATGTTTCGAGTAGTTGTTTTTTAATAATAATACTATATTCTACTGAAATAACCCAAATTTATGACTATCACCAAAAAAAATATGTGAAATGAATCCATGTAACATAAATCATAAACCTATCAAAGAGTAAATTCTTATAAACACAAAAATAAATCCGCACCTAACGTTAACTAATAATATAATTAAAACGCCGCCCAATAATATAGAGCCATCTCCCAATTAAAGTGGAGAATATATTATTCGGTACAGTGAATTTAAGGAAAGTGGCAACCCTGTTTCTAGGGATGGAATAGAAACATCCTGGTAAAGGGTAGCAGCAATCACCTGTAGATTATGCGTAAAACTAATGATCCTAAACGGGCTTCTTACTAGAATACCATAGTTGAGTCTGAAACAGGGGGCTATGATACTGCTATATAGAAAGCAAGAAGGAAACTTGGTTAAGGAACTTCGTTAATTCGAATTGTTATTCTGGTCCCTAGCATTTCTTATAGAAGTAATGGTAAAAAGTCGTGAATAAATCAAATTATATTTTGAATAATTCGAACTATTCTACAAGTTAAAAATGCCAATTTTATGCTGGAAATTTCCGCGAAAAGAGGTAGTATTCTTTTCTGTTCTAACGTCCCACTTGTTTCAAGGCATTCAAGGCCATTGTACATTGTACCCGTACCTGTCACCGAAATTCTACCCCATCCGGCACGCCCTTCAGTTGAGATACGTTGGCGTTGCAATTGCAATCACCGCAAATCACGTCAATAAGTCACTTCGTATTGAGTAAAGATGTCGTCGCATGGTATGACTTTGGAATTCCTCCTAACACATTATCCACCTACTTCAAGAATAAAGAAAAAAATCTCAACAGTGAAAGTAAGTGTGGTAAAGATCGAAAAGGTTAAGGGAGCCAGAAAATCCAAACTTAGACAGTTGTGTGTTAAAATGGTTAAAACAAGCAAGCGATAATAAGATTCCCGTGAGTGGTTTCCTTATAAGAAGCAAAGCTGAACAATTTGCTATTGAAATGGGGAAAAACAATTTTAAGGCAAGTACAGGGTGGATCGACGGCTTTAAAGAACGCAACAAAATTTGGAGGAGTTGATTCAGGGTATAGATGAAAGAGATATCTTTAATCTTGACGAGACAGATCTCTTCTTTAAATGCACTCCTGACAAAACGCTAACATTTAAAAACGAAAAATGTCACGGAGGAAAACTAAGTACAGTAAGAGTAACTCTCTACTGGTGCAAACATGGACGGATCGGAAAGACTGCCTCTACTGATGATTGGCAAGTCGGTTAATCCGGGTTGTTTTTAAAACGTCAAGTCAAAACCGTGGAATATGTGAGCAGCGCAAGAGCTTGGATGACTAGTGATCTTTTCGAGAACTTGCTGAAAAAATTAGACAAAAAGTTCATAAAAGAAAAAATATTTTGTTTATTGAGAATTGCACGGCAAACACCACTATCCTACTGATGGAAATTGTTAAAGTTATTTTTTTGCCTGCTAACATGACTTCAGTTCGCCAGCCTATGGACCACGGTGTCATAAAAATTTTAAACATTTTTTACAGACGTTTTTTGGTTGAAAACATATTGATGGAAGATTGCGACACCCTTAAAATAAAGTTAGTTAGACATTCTACCAAGCATCTCGAATGTGTAAGAAAGCTTGGGACCAAGTAACACCCGAAACGATTAAACACTGTTTCAAAAGAGCTGGTTTCATAAAAAAGGAGAACACTTATATTAGTAGCATTTCCAATAAAATAAAAAAAACCTCCGGCTTCTATATAATATGTAACTTCTCCATTTTTAAAAGTTTTAATGTGTTTGTTTTGTCTTTGTGTATTGTATTGTTATGTCCAAATTTACATGTATGACATTCTGCTCATGTCGGATAGGCCACAACTGACGAAATGCCCCTGAGATGATCTATTGATCGAAAGTACTTGGGCAAGATTTAATTAATTTACTGTGTTCGATATTTGCCTTGTATACCATCAAAGTTAAATTCTAAATAAGCGGCTAAAAATTTCGAATTTCTTTGGAAAAAATTAGTATATTTTCATTAATTGTAACAAATATATATTATTAATAAATTTTTTGAGACAAAATGTTTTATTGTTTTAATGATGCGTTCTCACTGGGCATTTTTTATCGGCCGATTGTATCGGCCAACATTTGGCCAAAAATACCAATGAGAAAACCTGCAAATGATAAAAATCGACAATAATTGATCATTTTTTATAGCTTTCAAATGCTTTAATTGGTATTCTGGCCGAATTTTGTTGGCCCATTTTTTTCGGTTGACAAAATTCGGACAAAAATATGAACGAAAACATCTGCAAACGATAAAAATGGTCAACTATTGTTGATTTTTATCATTTGTAGATGTTTTTGTAGGCATCTTGGTTTTTTTGTGGATATATTTTAAATTTGAATTTTTGGATAATTCTGCAAACCATAAAATATTTCGATATCTCTGCAGAAAATATCTGCAAGCGATAAAACTGGTCAACTATTGTTAATTTTTATCGTTTGCATATGTTTTTATAGGCATCTTTGTTTTTTTGTGGATATATTTTTAATTGGAATTTTTGGATAATTCGAATTTTTGGATAATTCGAATTTTCGGATAATTCGAATTTTTTTAACGGTCCCTTGAGATTAGAATTATCCAAGTTTTACTGTAATTACACAATTTAATTATTGTAATATTATTACAGATTTTTAACAAATTGGAAGTTTTAAAAAATCTAAGTTTACCCAATAGATATATTTTATTAAAAAAAAATGAACGAATAATATTCAGGATATTTTTATTATCTTGCGAATATCTAGAAATATACACAATGATAACGTAAACAAGGCAAATTTATTCCTTATGGAGAATATTAAGAGACCGTTTATCGTGTGAAAGGCCCTACAATATCTACCGAACATTAGGAAATAAAAAGGTGTTACGTTATCACTTTAAGAGGATCAAATTTATTTCACTCACATTAAACAGTAAGGGGGGATCTTAAGCACATTTTCTCTAACAATAACATAAATTTTGTACCAAATTATCCAATGTACGGTATAGGAGCCACATATTACGGGAGCACACCTCCATTGTTACGAATTAAAGGGAAAGTGTAGTCAGTTCAAGGTCTTATCGTCAAGTAGGGGTTCCAGTGGAATTCAGCCCTGTTAATGTATTCATTTTCATATATGGACCGCAGGAAGCTGCCATATTGATAACGTTTAATTAAAGACATAATAGTTAAATCGTAGTACGTTCAGTGACATATGGTAGAAAAGAAAGGACATTTATTTAAAAAGGTAGATTATATAAAATATGAAGTGCAAGTGCCGTTGTCATCAGAATATTTAAAATTGAAACGAAAATTATTTGAGTTATTTATTATTAGTCATTTTTTATGAACAAAAACTTATTCTGAAGTTGGTATTTCTTTTATAACTCTGCCTGCATAACGGCTGGGTGAAATGAGTAGTTCAGCTGTTTATGTTGCCGGTCCCAAGTCCGGATAAAGGAGGATGGGGGAGGGAGTAACAACTTCGTAAAAAAAACCAGGGTTCATCTAGCCCGGTAATAGTACCCTATAAGGCTCCTGTCTAGGATTACAGGCGAAGGTCAACGGTGGACGGAACATACGAGATTTGCTCGAGTGGACAAGAATGGTCCCGAAAGAGGAAGAACCGAGGTAAGGAAGACTAGTCTCTATAGTCCGGGAAGACAACTAGCCCTCCATTCATCGGGTGACCATTCTGAAACACTTTCGGTCGGGTGTGGTCTGTGAGGACCAAAATGAAATACCGCCTCCCGAGGAACAGTATATATTTTATTGCTAATTTCGCATAAACGTATTTTAAACAAATCATTTACTATATAATGTATATTACAGAAACAATTCCAAAATTTTTTAAAGTTGTATTAGGTAAATTTTAAAACTGTTTACAATTTCAACGCATATTTTTTCAAATTTGTGAACAGCGACTAAATAATAAAAAAAAACAAAAAAAAGATTTAAAACTTTAATTAGAAACAAACAAAGTACTACAAAAACATATATAAACTAAAAAATTAATTGTGGACACAAACTACAGTGGTCAAACTTTGGTGGTCAAATTTTCTAAGCACGCTATTTCAAGCATGCTATTATGTGGTTCATACATAGCCAGGATTTGCAAATTTTGCAAAAAAGCAAGTTTTGCGTCTTTTGCAATCTTTACAATTTCCTCTCATACCTGCTGGGGTTCTGGTACAAACGACGACTTCAATGCCTGAGAGTCTCAAGGCCAAAGCACGCAGAGCTTTTGTCAAATGGCGTGTCAACTGCTCTCCGTCGTATACTTCCCTGTACCAATTTTATACCTAGGATTTTTTGGAATAATCTTCGCGTTTTTGGAAATTTCTCTATCTGGGTTGTTGCTTTTGTAAATTACAAATGCATTAATTGCTGCGAGATTAAGGAGATTATAAACTACTATCATTGGCCAACGTTTCGTATTTCTGGAAACATTATATGATGTGATCATTCTGTCTACAAAATCTACTCCACTCTTGGTGGAATTATAAACAGTAATTATTTCTGGTTTTTTTCTGATCACCAGTATCTTCATCAATCCGATCATCTCCGTGCACAGTGGAAACAGCAATCACAGTTTTTCCTTTCTTCGGTAGATATAACACGGCAGTCAGTGAACTGACATATTTTCTCGGAACAACCGAATAATCCGGTTCATAAAAATGAACAGGAGTGCCAAGTGAAACAAGATTGCAAGAAAAATACAACTACGAAGCAGTGCAAATATTGTTACACATTTGATCGGGTGAGGTCTGTCAGGACAAACTGCCATGCAGCAGCTATTTAGAAATTTCAAAAACAGTTTTGTATAAAATAAAACGAAATGAGTTTCTAGGAAGGTACTGAAAAGGTAGAAATTTAAAAAAATTAAATGAGAAAATTATCCAAAATTTTTATTTTGTCGTACACTCACAGACCACACCCAATGAACGGAGGGCTAGTCTAAAGGAAGAACATCTTGATACAAAGTACCTGGTCCTCCAGATAGGGAGTTAAGACGTCAGGCCGGTTCCCTGTCACTTGTAAAAATTAGAAAAATAACAAAAAGCCTAAATAAAATAAATTTTATTTAGTATCGATTAAATAATAAACGACTTCGGCGACGGAAAAGGATTATGAACATTGGCACCTGGAATGTGCAGAGTATCAGCGGATTTTAAAAAAATTTTAAGTGTGGCTCATTAGGCTAATTAATCGATATTCTGAGCAGTTTCTCGCATTTTGGTTTTTAGGTATTGCGACAAAGATGGATTTGAGCCAATCTGCGAGAATCACTCCGATGTTATATATTGAATTAAAAAGTCTTACTACTACTTTTATGTTATCATTCTCTATTAGTTTCAGCAACTTGGCTGGTGTATCATCTGAATCATAAGCTTTTCTAATTGTAGCATTATCTATAGCGTGGTCTACCTCGCATTTCATAATTTCTGGGCCGTCAGTACAGTTTTGGTAGAATTCGGCAATATTATTCCTGTTATCTTCAAACACCTCTGGTATATACAGCTGCCATTCTTTTCTTATTTCATGCTCATTTACAACAATTTTGTTAATATTGTCAACGAGTACAGAGGGAACTCGTTTTTTAAATATGTTCCTTATTTTTTTTTAGTTTTTTGTGCACATTAAATAAGTCGTGTTTAGATATTACATACTCCATTTCGTCGTACCTTTCTCTCATCCATTTTTCTTTGACTAATTTGATCCCTTTTTCTATTCTTCTCTGCAGGGGTCTATATTCTGTTATTAGATTTTATCAGTCAACGTTTTTTCATTAATTTTAAGATGTCATCTGTCATCCATTTACTTTTTTGATTAAGTTTTTTCTATAATCATTGTTTGTGGAGATTTTGTTAACTTGGTTTTTAAATTCACTCAATAGTTCTTCTAGATCTTCTGAGTATTCAGAAGATTCAGAACCATGATTAGCTTAGCTTTTTTTCACGTTCTTAGTATATATTGTATCCTGACTAATGCATATTTAAGGCTAGTGAGTTTTACGATGGACTTCGTAGGTAATTTGCTCTAGTAACTTTCTGTTATTAAGTCATATTTTAGAGCATTTTGGGAATGATATCGATGGCGGCAGAGATGAATTTCATTCTACAACTTCTAACCTATTTGTTGATATTAAGTGAACAGTTGGAGTACAGGGACAATAAATAAAAAAAAAAGAAAAAATCGCTAAAGTTCTAATTTTTACTAGAATTTTTATAATAAGTAAGTACCGGGAACAACACTTTAATATTTATTGAAAATATACCTTGTGAAGTCCCGTTGTTCTAAAGTGAACATTTATAGTAATTAGTCTACTTTTCAATTTTTTTCATATTTTATTATTTAGATATTATTAAAACTAATTAACTGAATATTAACTGATTTAGTAATTCTTCATATAAAATATTTAGTTATTTTAGTATATACGTCTCGAAAATAAAACTACACCGATCACTTAAGATAAAAACCACACAAAGAAAAACAATTATAATTTAGTATAGGGGAACGTACGGACTGAGCTACTTATACAAAATGAATCAACTAGCACAGAAAATCTATTCGGCTTTCAATTCTGGAGGTAAATTAGTTTCTCCGTTTTCCTTTTTTGCTCTTCTCAAAAGGATTCGTGACATAAACATAGTAGAAACATCAAGGGTTATTTTATATATCGAGTTGGTTCTTCATCAGAGACCCCGTATCATAAAATATGCATTGGCTGTGGATTTATTCGATCAATGCTCAACATTGGTGGAGAAAAGTTTATTAATTTTAATGTAATCATCGTAACTTAAAGGATATTTATATCTCGTAAATTTCCAAGGGTGTGATAGGTATACACGAACTCGAAAACTTTTTGCCAAGACTAACGTGAATTAAACGTGAAGCGGTTTCAAGAATTACCAACATTACTTCTCATTTACTCAAGAGCAACTTTAGTATTGAGCCTTCGACTACACGATAGCCAGGACTACATCGTCTTTTAAAATATGTAACACATTTGGGTGTAAAATATATTGACTTTTGAAAAAATCTGAACACCCTCAAAGTCCCAATATAATGAAATCTTCTATTTGTATATACAGTGTAGGTAAAAGTTTATGGTCGGTATGGTAAAATTTAACAGGATATCTAACACAGATATAAAATCATATTTTCAGCGAATAGACAAAGATAACAATCATATTTCCCCTTGGTCTCCCCTCCATAAATCTTATTGACGCCTATTGCCCATTAGTGAGACGATTAGTTCCGATCAGAGATATTTTACATATTCTCTGGTTCTGATCCTAATATAGCTAAGGAACTAGAGGTGGGTCCTCTAGTTTTTTAAATTTTTATCGGAACCGTTTTTTCGTAAACTGTAACTAGTTGATTGTTTACCAGTATTCAAATTAGCGAGTACACAAACATATTGGCTATTATTGTTTATGTGTATAAGTAGTAAAGTGAAATAAACTAACGAAGGATATATTTACTATAACTTGAAAAATAAATTTAAAAAAATACAAATAGTACTTACATTTACATTACACATTATTAAATCGCGAATCGTCTAAATTTACATTTAAAAACATTTAGTTTTTAAATGTTTTCCAAACAAACAAGTTTTTCCACTTTTCTTGTGTTGTTCTGTAACTGTGTTCTTCTTTTATTTAAAATTAAACCAGACTTTGAACATGTGTTCACAAGTAACAGATTTTGTTACAATACTACAATATTTTATGAATATAGTGGTTAGGCTGGGATATACATGGCGATGGTTTTTCCACCACTGTAATGGACAGTTCCAATCTCCGTTCGAAATTTTTTGTGGGTAATATATCATCAGACAAATATATGTCGACACATTAAAGTAACCGTTTGCTAAAATTGAATTGCAAGATTCTTGCAGGTAGTGTACCATAACAATTACTTGACTACCCTTCAAGTATGTTTGGCCACTCATTGTACTTGTTATTTCTTTAAACGGCCGTAAAATTTGGGAAAGTGGAGAACAAATAATCCAGTGTTCTTTATTTATATTTGGTCTAAGTCTAAGTCTGTATTAACTAATACCAATGTGGAACGTATTGCCTCTTCTAACTCGGTCATTTTTTTTAAGATGTAATAGGTGAAGTTCTACCTAGTTTCCACGTCTTGGATTGGCCGATTGGGAACTTTGTTATGTTGTAATTGATACTTTAAAGGCCTTTTTGAAGATAATGTACTTTTTTTGAAATGTGTTTTTTGCCGAATTGTCGAAAAAAGAACTTTTTATTTTATCTATGTGTACACGACAGTATTTAAGTGCTTCCTCCACCAATAAATTTAACGTATCAGCAAAACAATTTAAATGTTTTCATTCCAAAACATCTTTAATAGCTTTGACCATATTTGAGGCATTATCAGTTACTGAAAAATTTACTTTTCGTTTTAGACCCCACTGATTAATAATTTCACTAATTTCAGAAGCGATGTTTTCCAAAAAAATTGGAGCAGCCTTATAAAACCGTTGTAAATCTTAAATTTTCGGTTAAATATTGTCCTGTTAATGCGATGTAACTCTCAGTTACTCCAGATGTCCAGAGGTCAGTAGTAATACGGATATTTTCTACTTTTTTAACAACTTGTGATCTAATAATTTGCTGACAAAGTTTTTCTTGTTGATGGTTTAGATCCAGAAATCCACCCTGCAAACTTTTTAAAAGCTCGTTCTTCAAGTATGGAAAACGGATGAAACGAGTCTTTACATAAGTTTAGTAAACTTTGAAAATCAACAAGTACCTACAAGAAAAAGAAAATGATAAAGATGACTTAAGTCCATGGTGTATTTTTATTGAATTAATTGGACATGACTCATCTAAACATACAACTGTATCGAGAGATATAAAAGAAGTCGACATGTATTTGTCTGATGACATATTACCCACAAAAAATTTTGATCGGAGGTTGGAACTGTCCATTACCGTGATGACATGGTTTCCCCCATGACATTCCTCAAAATTAGTGCTTCTATGCCCTTACTCATTATTGTATGAGCAAAATCACATCCTTAGTTTTCGAAGACAAATCTATATCAGTCCTCACAGTCTAGCACTGCCAGAGTCATTTACTCTTGTTTTTGATAACACGATATATATATATATATATATATATATATATAGAATATTCATTTCTCAATACAGTTTAGTTTGCTTTAGATGCAAGAAGCCAGGTCACATTGCTTCCTTGCAATTACCAAATGATACAAACCCTTCTCAGTGACAATTCAAGAATATACCACATACCAGCTTTGTCCCATATGCTCAGTCAAGTGTATCCCCAATAAAAGGAAAGATCCATAAAACGTATATTCACGTCCATAAGAAAAAAAACTATAATTATCTTTTCAATCTGGCATTGGACGCAGAAGGTGACACATCTCAATTAAGCCAACATTAAAATTCAAGTCTCTACTCCAGTGGAATATTGATGGATTCCTCCATCGCTTTGCGATACTCCAACATCTAATTAATAAACAGAATCCACTTCCTGCGGATATCATCTTCTATAGGCATAGAAGGGAATGAAGAAGCAGGTACTAGTGCGCGTAACCCAATACCAGTGAAGCATCAGAAACAGAGTGTCGGAGTGTCGCAGGCAACCTAAAAGTTTATTTCAAAAATAAGGTGTTAAGTGCATGGAATCGGGAGTGAAATGACTATAGTTCGAAACTCAGAACCATCTAAAGTGACATTTTTTTATGGAAGTCCAGAGCCAGAAGTAGAAGATGCCAAACTATTATTACACGTCTACGACTTGGACACTGTACGCCTTCCTTTTTTTCTCCTTCCTATGGGCTTCCACTGTTACATTTTCTTTGTTGTTTTTGCATCGTTCTGGCTCTGCACATGTCCCAGCTATGACAGTCTTTGACTTTTCACAAATCTTACAATGTCATAACCTTCATTCAACTCATTAACCTCGTCGTTTCTCCTGATTGTCCATGTGCCATCTTCCTCTTGTACCGGGCCATATACCACCGGGTTACTTAAAATGTATAAATATTTTACACAAAATTTAACTTAATTGTTAAATAAAAAAAAATTGAAGTTCCTTCAGAAAACCATTGTTTCTTTACTATATTGCTTTATTACCTTATTTACATGCAAATCATTTTATGTCCACAACATTTTACATTCAAAACGACTTATTTCTACTGAGTTCGTGCAAAAGGTCTTTTTGCACGAACAAAACAAAAATAAAAAAAATTGCCAAAACAAAATAAAAAAAAACTATTTTTTATCTACCCCAACTAAAATAAATGTTTTCATCTCATGTTTGTATCCAATAATTTTGCATAACATTAATTCTCTTCTTTGTCAACCATTTTCCATCCACTCCTGAATGTAGGTCTCTCCCAATTGCTTCCATCTTTCTCTATCTTGCGCCAATCTAATCCACTGTTTGCCTGCCACCGCTCTTATGTCATCTACCCATCTTTTTTGAGGTCTTCCCATGCTTCTTGTTGTCGTCCTTGGTCTCCATTCTAGAATTCTCCGTGTCCACCTGTTGTCATTATATCGGGCTACGTGACCTGCCCAGCGCCATTTCATTTTTGTAATTTCTTCCACAATATCCCTAATCTTCGTTCTACGTCGTATCTCGGTGTTTCTAACACAATAACATTGATTAGAACTCATTATCCTTTTTCAGAGCAAAGTTTTTCGCAATTTCGAAAAATTACTTATTTTTGACTTATTTTTTGTCACAATCAGTGTGTGTCAATCAAGTCAAGTTAAAATCAAAGCCATATTAATCCCGTTGTTGGTTTTAACATTCCATTTAATTAAAATTGAAGCGAAACAATTCAATTTTTCGATGACAAATACACTATACAAATGCAGTGGACTTTTGCGATGTTGAATTGTTTTGTGTAGAACAAGTATAAAATTGGCAAATGAAGAGACCCGAAAAATACGCCTTCGAAGCCCCGAGATCCGAAAACCTTGAGATAATTTGTAAAACATGCCAACGATGAGTAGCGAGTTTACTCTGTATTTCGCTGCCTTATTTTCACTGGTGAAATTACCATGAAGATGGATGTAAAGAGCAAGGAAATGGTCCTGCACGCATAACATGGATCTTATTGTTTTACATTCAGTACTCGTCTTTCTAAGATCACGTAACTACACACACAACACGTAACATTCTCGTTATGTAGATTGTTACTACGTGGGAATATGTTTTTTTAGCAAAACTACGCCTTTAGACTCACTGCTTTTTGTTTGATTCTGTAAAGCCACGCGTCCTTTTTTCTGCTCTCTTTTATCATTAATATTAAGAAGCAGCTGTCTGCTACATTGATGTTACACTTTAATCATTACTTTCGAGATGTTTATACGACATTTTAAAAAAGCCTGCCTAAAAATATAATACAAGGTGATTCCTTTTACCTATGACCATATTTTATTAATCAACGATAATTTTATGACGAATTAGTTATTATTATAATATATGGAAAACACTATTTTATTGAATATTTTGTTAATAATTGATGGATTCGACCGTTACTTGATGGAAATTCATTTTATGTAACAATAAAACACTGAAAACTTTGTTTTCAAACTTCCACAAAATTTATTTTAACCTCTTGTCACTACAGCTGTTTCGTCTGATTGCCTTTCTCAAGTGATCTATTTTTGGCATGCGTTTACACTTTATAGTTTCTAATGAAATAGGTTGAGGAGGGGAAAACTGTTTGTCTCAAGTTGGTCATTCAGAATTATATCTGTGTTTTTTAATTTGTTGATTTCCATAGATTCCAATAAAGATAGCTTAAGGCCTTTATTTTGAATGTGAAGAATTTTAAATTCGCCATTAAAAGAATGATTGTGATCTAGAAGGTGAAGTGCGTATGTATAATCTGTTTTTCTATTATTGAAAACCCTTTATGTTCCGCTATTCGTTTATTAAAGTTTCTACCAGTTTGACCGATGTAAGTTTTTGAACAGTGGCCACATTTAAGTTGGTACACGCCACTGTGTAAGTGTTTTTTATTTTGGCTGTTGTTGTTTTTAATATATTTGCCTAGGTTGTCATTTGTTCGGAAAGTTGGTGTTATGAAAATCAAACATGACTTCTTCATATTTCATAAACCTACCCATAATGACTATACACAATTCATCATCCCATCCATCATCATCATCTTTGGCTCGACAATCCCCTGTGGATCTTGGCCTGCTCTAAGATTCGTCGCCATTCTGTTCGGTTTTTGGCAACATGTTGCCATCTTCTGATTTTTAATATTCGTAAGTCGGTTTTAACTCCATCTAACCACCTAATTCGCGGTCGGTTTCTTCTTCCTACAGGTGTTCCTGTGGTTAGCTTTTTAGCAATCGTTTTTTCTAGCATTCGTATTATGTGTCCAGCCCATCTAAGTCGCTGTATTTTAATGAACGTTATGACATCTGACTCATCAAAGAGCTGATACAATTCAAAATTATATCTTCTGCGCCACTGCCCTTGGTCGTTTACAGCTCCAAATATTTTGCGGAGTATTTTACGCTCAAATATTCCCAAAAGTCTTTCATCTTTCTGCGTTAGAGTCCATGTTTTTGCTCCATATGTGAGGACCGGCCTCAGCAATGTTTTGTATACAATAATTTTAGTTCTTCTTTGAATGTTTCTTGAGTGGAAATGCTTTTGGAGTCCATAGTATGCCCTATTTGTAAGATTCGTCTTTTGATTTCTTCGCTTGTTTTATTGGTAGCAGTCAATAGCGACCCAAGGTATGTGAAGTTGTCAACACGTCCAAAGGTATGACTTCCAAAGACTGTTTCTCGTTCCTCATTTGCTATCGGATCCTTTGTAACCAACATGTATTTGGTTTTGTCTTCGTTGATGACTAGACCGACCTGTTTCGCCGCTGTTTCCAATTCTAGGAGATAATGCTCAATATCTCGCTTGCTACGCCCTACTATGTCAATGTCATC
Organism: Diabrotica balteata; assembly: GCA_918026665.1. NCBI lineage: Eukaryota > Metazoa > Arthropoda > Insecta > Coleoptera > Chrysomelidae > Diabrotica > Diabrotica balteata. Next base: position 81,507,661 of record OU898285.1, on the reverse strand, counting down.
AGCATATGCTAAGACTTGTATCGATCTATTGTAAATAGTACCGCCATCCCTAATTCGTGTATCTCGGACTGCCTTTTCTAAGGCAATATTAAATAGGAGGCAAGCCAGAGCATCCCCTTGTCTGAGTCCATCCTTTATCTCAAAGGATCTAGAACTCTCTCCCTGTATTCTAACAGTGGCTTCTAAGTTAGACATTGTCATTCTCGTTAGTCGGATAAGTTTCTTTGTTATAACCAAACTCATGCATTGATTGGTATAGCACTGTTCTCTTGACACTGTCGTATGCGGCCTTGAAGTCGACGAATAGGTGATGGGTTTCAATATTGAATTCTAATGGTTTCTCGAGAATCTGTCTTATTGAATGAATCTGGTCAATTGTTGATTTTTCTGGAGTGAATCCAGCTTGATATTTACCAACTATGCTCACTGTGTAAACTTGCAGCCTTTGCTAGAGAAAATTTGCTAGTATTTTGTAAGCAGTTGTTAACAGGGTTATACCTCTATAGTTGTCACACTGGAGCTGGTCACCTTTTTTATGTAACGGGCATATTACGCCTTGAGACCATTCACAAGGCATGGTCCCATTATGCCAAACAAGAAGTAAAAGCTTATGCAGTCTCTGTAGTAGGGCATCGCCACCATTCTTGTAGAGCTCACTGCAAATTTATGCCCATTTATGTTCCATTGAATTAGAGAGTTGAAAATGATGTGTTGATAATTTTCTGTTGATGTGTCCTTTAGGTAAAGGTATATATTAGTTAATAGATCTATGACCTCTGCTGTTTCTTCTGTATACATTTTGGCGATACTTAACAGGTCTGGTGAGTTCTCACAGTTTTCAAAAAAGTCTAATAGCTGTTCGTAAGTTATAGGGTAGTTGGAATTTGGGTTCTTAAATAAAGTTTTACAGTATCTTAGTATTTTTTCTAGTGTTTTTTGTGGTTTGACATTTTGATCTGATTTTACTTCCTTCTCTTTATTTTTTGCTGTAATAAAAGTAGGTTCCTCTGTAGATGTAGTAGCTGGTGGAGAGATTTGGGAGATTGTGCGTTTGTTTTGTACTTTGCCTGTGTTTATATGCGTTGTCTTATTTTCTAGATCTATTTTTGGCTCGTTTGTTGTTTCTAAATCTTCTTTGGTTGGTTGCATGTGTGGTTTTTCTTCTTGGGTAGTTTGTGGTTGGGATTCTTGTTGCGTGCTTTTTTCTTTTGATTGTTGTTGTTTAGTGTTTGTCTGGGTTTTTTAAGTTGATAGATTAGTTGTATTTTCAATTGGGTTTATATTTGGAACTGGATTATATGATGTTAAATTATCTGTTGTAATCGCAGTAGACATTGGGCAATTTTTTGTTAAGTGGTTGGTTTGTTTACGTGTTTGGCAAGCTTGGTTATCTAATGAAAGGAAAATCCTGTATGTCGTTTCCTCATGTGTGATAAGAAAAGAATCAGGTAAGGGCTGGTTATTTAGTGAAGATATGTATATTTGGCGTCTGAAACTCAAAATATGCTGGAATTGTGGTGTTAATGTGCCTATTATTAGGAATGTTAAAGGAGACAGAAGATTTAATCCATGTGATCTTAATGCTGATATTAGGACTGAGTGTGGGATTGAGTGACAGACATTGGACAATACTAATTGCTGACTGGGGCTAATTAGTCTACGAGCTTGTAAGAGCTGCTGGCCTATTTGAATTTTTTCACTTCTGTTTATATAATCCTCAGCTAGTTTTTCGTTTGCTAAATAAATACAAACTCCATTATTTGATCATTTTGAACAGAAGATGATCTGGGTTGGTTGCATCAGACGACTTAAAGCGGACCAGTAATCATCTAGTTTTATGTTTTCCACTGAATCAAAATAATTGCTTGTTTTCTTGATGGAAATATATTGGATTGTGGTGTTTGATTGGTTACGGAAGAATATGTAGGTAATCCATTAAATTGATATGATGAGGAGCTGTTTGGTGTATTATTAGTTGCAGGAATTTCAGATTGAATAGAACTATCCATTTTTAATTATCATTGGTAACTAGAGTACGGTCCTGGCAAACAACCTTCTTAGTCTATAGTGGAACAGGTCTGGTATGAATACCTGTCCTAGATTTTGTAGGTTATCCGAAATAATATTTGATAATATGTAGTAAAAACTCTTATGATTAAAGTAACTTACTATCTCTCTTGTATTTATTTTTGTTGTTTTACTGCTGGATTACTAATTAACGAAAATATTTTTAGTATTTCACTAGTTTTTAAATTAATTTCAAGATCTCGATTTTAAAACACGTATTAGCTAATATGTTCAGAGTCCAATCAGAATAAGCACTCTTGTAATACCTGGAATTAAATAAATACAAGCAGAATATCCCAAATAAATCGAAAATTTATTGTTAAATTTTTGTACGAGTACCAGTGAAGCAAAACTCTATTTATCTTCTATAATATTATACTTCAGACTAAAATATTTACCTACTTGTATTTACCATTATCGTAAAATACTCAGAGAGTTCTCCCTGGTAGAGAAAAACAGGTTAAAACAATTTCCTCAATATATTATCTCTTATCTATATCTCTTGCCTTATCTCATTTTATTTGATTTTCGCATAAACGACCCTTCTTCAAACATAACTCACCTGTGCTTATATATATCGTGAAGAAGGATACTAATAAAACTAATAAAATATTATCGAATAACATTATTCCAGAAACGGCGATCAAGATCGTTGAATTTTGACCTTTCGAAAGCCATCTTTAATTTTTCTAAAACACTATCGCACAAGCTCCATCGCATTGCCATATATTTTCTGTCAAATCTTTGCACGTCTGCGAACAAACTGTTCAAATAATGTTTCTAATCATTGTTAGAGCCAAAACATATCGACAGAAAGAGAGGCAAGTAACAGGACGTTTATATAGATTCCATCTACTTTATGAGGTAAGGTATACGGTTAGAATCGACTTTTGACATTCGATATTATTTCCCGAAATACTAATATTTTATAGAACCCTTTTGAGAGTATTTGAGTTGATTCGATTTCGAATGTTGGGTCTCAGGAAATAGCAGAAACAAGAATTCATTGTGTACGTGTAATATTCCAAAGATAGCGATATGTTTTCAGTTCCTATTTGGATATTTTCTACTCAAATACATTTTGTTTGTGACTATTTTTTTATTATTATATAACAACATTATAGTGGACAAATAAAAACACTAGAAATATTTTAATCGTATTTGGCGATCTAAAAAAAGCATACTTGTTACTTGTTACGTATTACTTTCCAATTAGTGGCACACTATCATCAATATTAATTAGATATTAATCAAATAAAGTAGAAATAAGATAATAATATCTCCCCAAGAAACTTCCTCGTTAATTATCAAACAGTTACAATAGTAAAAACTGAAGATCCCCATCATCAGCAATTACAGTATAACTATGTTCTCCCAATTATTAATGAATCGTGTATTGGCATGTAAGTAATGTTCTGTTTATTTAATAATTTATTACAATTCAACAGACTATTTTATACCAATTTGTGGGTCTTATTTTGTCTGCTTTAACAGTTTATTCATATTCTTCTTCAAGTTCCACTCCTATCGGAGATCATTCTGGCAATTATAATTTTATTGGTTATTCGCCTAAATAGTTCAATTGAACTGCATACAAACCACTCACGGAGATTGCGTAGCCACGAGATTTTACGTCTTCCTACGCTTCTTCTACCTTTGATTTTCCCCTGCACTATATTCCTTAGTAGTTCGTACTTTTCACCTCTCATGATGTGCCCCAAGTATTCCAATTTCCTGATTTTTATGGAATTTAAAATTTCGCATTGTTTTCCTAGTGGTTCGAGAACTTGTTCCACCCATGATATTTTCAAAATGCGTCGGTAACACCATATTTCGAATGCTTCTAGGTTTTTAATGTTGGATTTTTTAAGTGTCCAAGCTTCAACTCCATACAAAAGGGTAGAGAAAATATAACATCGAAGCATTCTTATCCGGAGCGATATATTGATATCGAGATTACAAAAAAGTTTTCTCATTCTATTAAAAGTTGACCGCGCAATTTCAATGCGGCATCTTATTTCTTTTCTCTAATCAGTATCTTCTGTGATCCATGCTCCAAGGTGTTTGTACGAAGATATTTATTCAATTTCTGCATTATCTAGTACTAGCTTAACTTTGATGTTTTGTGCTTTTGTAAATACCATAAACTTGGTTTTCTTCAAATTGATTTTTAGTCCATAATCGTTGCAATATATATTTAGTTGTTCAGCAAGGTGTTGCACTTCTTCTAGTGTTCCTGCCAGAAGGACGGTGTCGTCAGCATATCTTATGTTATTAAGTGGCTCACTGTTTATTATAAGGCCCTCACCGATCTCGGCAAGCGCTAATTCTGAGATGGCTTCACTGTATAAATTGAATAACAAGGGTGATAAAATACACCCTTGGCGGACCCCACGGCGAATCTGGATATCCTTGGTCAGTTCGTTTTCACTTTCACTTTTGCTGTTTGATTCCAATAGAGGTTACAGATGATTCTAATGTCTCTACTGTCTATGTTTTTATTTAATAAAATTTCTTTTAGTCGATTATGCTGCACTCTGTCAAATGCCTTCTAAAAATCAATGAAACAGGCATATACTTCCTGATTAATATCTAAGCATATCTGCGAAAGAACACTTACTGCAAACAATGCATCTCGTGTTCCCAGTCCTTTCCTAAATCCCATTTGTGTATTACTTATGCCTTCATCTAATTTCTTATGTATTCTATTGTGAATTACTTTTAAAAACAATTTCAAGACATGACTCATTAAGGCTATGGTGCGATGTTCATTGCACTCCTTTGCATTGGCTTTTTTGTGAAGCAGTATGAATGTTGATTGGAGCCATTCTTTAGGTATTCTACCTGTTCTATATATGGTATTGAATAGATCCAAAAGAAGATCAATAGATTCAGTATTCACAATTTTAAGTAATTCGATAGGAACTTCATCAGGCCCGGAGATTTACCACCTTTAGCTTGTTTCATTGCATATTCAATTTCTTCTCGTATAATGTCAGGCCCAGTATCATCCTTAAATTCTTTTGGTGCTTCTGTTCTCTCTTTGTCTTCAAATAGTTGTGCTATATATTGTGTCCATCTCTGCATTTTTTGGTTTATATCTGTTATAAGTGCACCCCTTTCATCTCTTAGTTGCCTAGTTTGAAGTGTTTTTCTCATTCCTGTTAATTCTCTAATTCTTTTATGCATATTAAAAAAGTCATATTTTTTCTCAATTTCTTCTAGTTCTTGGCACTGCTCATGTAACATTCTCTCCTTAGCTTCTTTTATGCTCTTTTTTATTAATCGATCAGTTTCATTATATTTAATTGTATTTTTTGTTTTGAATGATTTTCTTTCATTCGTTAATAGTAGTATTTTTTCAGTCATCCAATCTTTATGTTTTCTATTCTTTGGTTTTAAGTTTTCATTTGCTGTTTTAGTTATTGCTACTTTTATATTTTCCCGTTTCTGATCAATGTTATAGCTACTTTTATTCAGTTCTTGGGCATTACGTAGATTTTCAGTAAGAGTTTTTACAGTTTGTTCCTTTGTTTGTGGTTCCCTTAATCTCTTAATATCAATTCTACTGTGTGTGGGTTTTTTAACCAGTTTTAATTTGGTTCGTAATGTGACTACTATGGGGTTATGGTCTGAACCGATGTCTGCTCCAGGGTAAGTTTTGGCAGACAGTATAGAATTACGAAATCTTTGTCTAATAAGGACAAAGTCAATTTGATTTCGGATTATTCTATTCGTTGTATCAGGAGATTTCCATGTATACAATCTTCTTTTTGGTAGCTTAAAAAGTGTATTAGCTATTACAAATTCTTCCGTCTGGCAAAATTGTATCAAACGGTCACCACGTTCATTTCTATTTCCTAGACCATATTCCCCCACATATCCATCCACTCTTCCCTGGCCAACTTTGGCATTTAAGTCGCCCATTACTATTGTAGTGTGATGTTTCTTCATTAATTTTAAGACTTGTCCCAAATCATGGTAAAACAGTTCATAAAACAGTTATTCATATTACAAACCACATATATGTAATATTGTCATAATTACTGTAATTTACATTATTTTATCTTTATGTTTATCTTTATAAGACAGCACCCTAATATAGGTTTTATTATTTCAGCATCTAATCGACTGACCTGAAGATGCTTTGCAAATTGTAGAAAGCGAAACCGGTCGTCTAGGTAGTTAAATTAAACTGATTGTGAGTAAGTTTTATTTATTTCTTTTTTACCTATTTAAAGTGGACTCTCACAAGCAACACATTCATGATTATTCCAAAGATATTAATGTTTTCACTTACTATTTGAATATTTTCTGCTCATATACATTTTATCTGTAAACTGCTATTTATTTATAAACCATGTATTATACTTTAGACAAACAATAACATTGAAAATGTTGGTATGACGTTAAAGTGGAATAATAAATTTTCATTCCTTTAGGCTACACCGCGTGTGTAGTTTAGCGAAGCCTTTTATAGTTTAAATCGTCATGTTAGTTGAATATTATGATGTTTAACAAATGGTTACACGCGTATCCATGCTTCATATATACGGGGTCTTTAATTAATGCTTTCTATTTTGAAATTTAAATAAAACAAACAAAAAAAAATCTATCATTTACATGGCGAATGTTGTTTGAATATAACTTCGTTTAAATGTCCTCCGCGGCTTTGCTGGATGGTGCGCTTACGAAATGTCCATTTTAGCATAACTCTAAGGCATAAATCAGGCTAAAATTGACCTATGGGGTGGGTTATGTTAACTATGAGGCCCGGTATGGTTTGTTGCTTATTTGGATAGACTTATGATTTATGAGGATGATATAGGATTTATGAAAAATAGGCAAAACAACAACAGAAGATCTGCTGAAAGGAACAGTTGGTGGGTTTAGAATAGGTAAACGAAATAAGAGAGGAGAAAGGCTATTACAAGTTGTCATCATTTGTCATGAACTTAGTATTATGAACATCATCAAAACCGGCGGCAGATTGTGGAACAGACCATAAACTGTTACAATCCGAATTCCATATCAAATTTCGTAAAAAAACCGAAACAAATAAAACAATTAAATATATACCTAAATAGCCTGAAAAATACACAGAAACACTAACACATATTAATACACCAAACATTACTATCGATCCCAATCAAACATAGGAACATACAAAGACGTGGATTATAGACGCAATAAATACTAAAAACCCCAAAGAAACACCAAGGAAAGAAAAACACTGGATGACTGATGAGATATTAAACTTAGTAGAAAAATAAAGAAAAATTAGAAACAATGCTTCAAATCCAACAGAAACTGAAAACAAGATAGCAAATGTAAACAGACGCATAAAATTATCAAGTAGAAGAGACAAAAATAATCATATTAAAGAAATAGTTATGCAAACAACTACAAGAACATGCCGACTGTTAAGAGTCTAGAGAACTGTTTGCCAAAGTAAAATACTTAACTAAATAGTTCAAACCACAAACGCAGATAATTAAAGATAACTTGGGAACGATCATCACTAATCCAGAGGGCATAGCAGCGGCATGGAAACAATATTGTGAAATGTTGTTTCATAGTTACCATGAAGACGTGAATCCAGAAGAAATAAATGACGAAAAGGAAACCCATATTTTAAAATCGGAAATAGACACCGCAATAAAAAAAAATTAAAGACTGGAAAATCTCAAGGAAAAGACGAAATCACGCGAAAGCACTTAAAGAAGTGAGAGTCGTAGGAATTGAACTAATGTTCAAACTGTGTAATGAAGTCTGGAACACAGGACAATGGCCAGATGATTGGTGAAAGCTGACTTTTATACCCATTTATAAAAAGGCTCACCAACTGTCTGTAATAACTACCATACTATAGCCCTGATCTCCCACGCAAGTAAAGTTCTGCTAACTATAATTAACGAGAGATTAAAATCAATACTACCACGGATCCCACAAGAACAATGTGGATTTGTCCATGGAAAAGGCGCACGAGAACAAATTCTCAATCTCAGATAAATTATAGAAAAATCTAGAGAATTTAATCTAGAAATATATTTGTGCTTCGTCGACTACTCGAAAGCGTTCGATAATGTAAAGTGGCATAAAATGTGGGGAATACTGAGAGAAATGGGTACCCCCGAATATCTAATACACCTACTGCAACAACTGTATATCAATAACACAGCAAACGTAAGATAACGTATATATATATATATATATATATATATATATATATATATATATATAGCGAGTGTTTGCAACTTTAATTTTGTCGCTTCTCGCATCCCAATCGCCATAATTTCTTATCGGCCCAGTCTCCTTCTTGAAGACCTCTATTTTCCATTTCTATATGAATATTGGATATCCATTTCTTTCTTGGCCTTCCCCTTTTATTTCTCTGTGTAGGTCTCCAGTTCCAAACCTTTCGTGGTATCCTTTCTTCGTTCATCCGTCTCAGGTGTCCATACCATTTTAATTGTTTTTTCGGCTATCGTATCCATTATTGTGTTCTTTACTTTCATTCTCTCTCTTATGTTTTCATTTCTTATGTGGTCAAACAAAGTTAACCCGGAACATCTTCTCCAGTACATCATTTCCGTTGAGAGGAGTTTTTGTGACATATTATTGTTAAGACCCACACTTCTGACCCATACGTCAGCACCGGCTGAATCATAGCCTGATATATATTTTTCTTTGTTTTCTTAGTTAAAGTTTTATTCCACAGGATCGGATGTAGTGTTTTTTATCATGTTTTTTTCCTTTTCCTATTTTTCTTGTTATATCTTTGTCGTCTCTCTCCCGTCTTCGCTTAGTGTAACTCCGAGATATTCGTACTGATCAACGTTTTTAATTAATCCGCTTTCTGTTTCCATGTCTTGACCGATGCCTCCTATATTCATGTATTGTGTCTTTTCGGTATTAACCTCTAATCCCCATTTTTTGAATTCGTCAATTAGTTTGTTTATCATGTACGTCATATCTTGTAGGTCCTCGGCAAGAACTACCTGGTCGTCTGCGAAGAGAATTGTGTATATGGGAGTGTCATTTACCCATAATGCCCATTGGGCTGCATTTTCTCATCCAATGTTTTAAAGCATTACCAAGATATATTTTAAACAGGGTTGGAGAGAGGCAAGAGTCCTGTTTGACACCCTTTGTTTGGGTGAAACTCTTGGAAATTTGGTTTCCAACCTTAATATAAGATTGGTTATCTTGATATAGCTTTTTCACGGCATTTATATATACTGCATTTATACCTGCGTTTTCCAATGTTGTCCATAGTCTCTGCAGTGGTACGGAGTCACACGCTTTACGGAGATCTATAAAAGTGGCATGAAGTTCTAGTCCTCTTGCTAATCTCTTTTCCGTTAAGTGTTTGAGAGTAAATACATTGTCGACACAAGATCTCCCTGGTCGGAATCCACTTTGTTCTTCGATCTCTGTGGCTTCTTTTTCTATTTGGCTTTCAGAACTCTTTCATACAGTTTGCCAGTGGATGACGTAATGCTGATACTTCGGTAATTACTGCAGTCATTCCTGTTTCCCGTTTTGTAGATGGAGTTTATGTACGAGACTTTCCAATCTCTTGGGATACTTTCTCCTTGTAGGCATTTGTTAAACATTTTACAAAGCAATTCTAATGTTATTGCAGTGGCATGTTTGAATAACTCGATAGGTAAATCACCCGGCCCAGGAGCTTTATTATTTTTCGTTTTTTGCAATGCGTTTTTTATTTCTTCTACGGTAATCATCGCCACTTCATTTAACCCCTTTTCAACTCTATCTATCTGTGTGTCTAGAAACTGTGTACGTTGTTCATTTAATAGATTTTCATAATAATTTTTCCATTTTTCTATGTCTATGGGGTTTATTTTTTTTTGTTTCGTTTGTATTTTTTCTAAGACTGTTGATAGTTTTCCAAGCTTGTCTGGACCTAGATCCTCCTACCATTGAGCTTATTTCTGCACACTTGTTGTCCCAGGTTATGTTTTTTGTTTTTTTAATTTCTTTTTTTACTATATATTTGTATCTGTTATAGTTCTTTCGGTCTTCCTCATCTTTTGGTGCTAACCATTTGAGATACAGTTTTTTCTTTTCTTCTACCAGTTCTAATAAACCTTCTGTCCACCAATAATTTCTACGTTTTACTTTTTCTTTCGTACCTAGAGCTTCTAATGCTGCTTCATGAATTTTGATTTTCAAAGTCTCATACATTTCTTCCGCTGTTCCGTTTATTTCTTCGTCTAATTTTCGTGCCAAACGTAGTTTATAAAGAAAACTTGTGTACTCACTTTTTAAGCTGTCTATGTTATAGAGTCGTGTGGATTCTTTGTTTGTCTGTTCTTGGGATTTATTTTGTTTAATATATCTTATTTCCACGGGTGCCTTTACTAGTAGGTGATCCGATCCACATTCTGCCCCTCTCCAAACTTTTACATCATAGGGTCTTAAAGATGTCTCTTGTTTAACTACTATATAGTCTATAATTGACTGCAATTTTCTTGTCTTTTGAGTCCATGTATATTTATTTATGTCTCTATGTTTGTAAAATCCATTCAGTATTTTTAACGAATGTTGTTCGCATACCTCCAACCATCTTGTTCCGTTCTCATTTACCACATCTTCTCCGTGTTGTCCAATTATTTTGTTGTCAAGAGCTTTACCTACTCTTCCGTTCAGGTCCCCTAGCAGGACTATTTCTTGCCTTTTTTTTATTTTATTTAACTCTTCTGAGAGTTTGTCGAAGAACATGTCTTTAGTGTTTGTATCTGAGTCGTCCGTGGGTGCATAGATGCCAATTATTTTTATGTCTCTCCCCTTTGTTGTAAGGTCTACTGTTATAATTCTTTCGTCTATCGGGTTCCAGTTGGTAATACATTTTTCCATGTTTTTTCTTATCACGACCGCTACTCCAGCTTTGGCTCTTTTTGATTTTTCTACTCCGCTCCAGAAGTATATATAATCGTCTTTGTAGTGGTTCCCCTGTCCTTTCTTTTTTGTTTCGCTTAGTACTGCGATGTCAATTCGGTATGTACTGAGTTCCTTAAATACTTGGTCTTCTTTTGTATTCAGTCCTTGTATGTTCCAACATCCAAAATTCGTTAGCCTTTTTCTTTGCCTATGTCGTTTTCCGTTGAAGCCATCCGAGTTCCGAGGCTGTTCTTTGGGAGTTTTAGCAATATTTCTTTTACGCAGGGCGGGGAGCTAACCTACCGCTGTAACCCTCCTCCTTCATCCGGGCTTGGGACCGGCACTGGCATTTACTGAGCTACTCAATCCACCCAGTATCTACCAGAGGCGGAGTTAAGATAACGTAACAACATATATTCCGATAATTTCAAACTAAAGGCCGGTGTTCGTCAAGGATGTATTATCTCTCCCACGTTATTCAATAAATATAGCGAACACATCATGCGCATTGTACTCGTCGGATGGCAAGGAGGAATATCAGTCGGATGCCTTCCGGCTGAGATCATAGATGCTCCATCTGTCAATATTTTCAAAAAGAAACTTGATGACCATTTTTTCCATAGTTGAACATTAAATTTGTACTAAACACTTGCTATTAAAATACCTATGTTTTTGTATATTCATTTATTAGTTAGTGCTTAATATGTAATTATTGTAATGTAACATTGTATTCACATGGGTATCTGGGTTTTGCGACCCCTGCTCAAATTTATTGTAAATAATAAATAATAATAAATACGCCGAACTCTTGTTGACCCTTTACTTACACGTATACTCATCGTGGGTTTGATAAGTATTAATAGTAACCTTCTTCTTGTTCTGTTAAACCTATAACGATTTATTTGCGATAATCTTGATCTTCTGAAAGCCGTTTCTCTAATCTTTCTAAGTGTTTTTCTTTATGTAAAGTCTTATTGGACGAACACTGAATATAATTTATATTTAATACATGCATAAGGGAGAATAATTTCGGTCAGAATAGGAACACAGGATTTCCCGGTTGGATTATTTGCGAATCATGGCGTATCCCGCGAAATGTATATCTCTGTTAGGCTCAAACCATTTCCCTAAAATTAGAGCAATAACTGTGTTATTGTCATTCAGAAATTTCGTGAAACATCGTTCTCTACATACAGATCTGTGAAAACTGTTTAATTCATATAAAAGCGTATGTTGACGCGTTGTACAGAAATAGTAAATTGTTTTGTAATGGCTTGTTACTTTGTTGTTTTTTCATTAGCACACTACTAATCGTTTGATTAATAAAACTACGCTGCCATTTTCCCAAAGGATTTTTTGCACTGATCGTTTCACATTGCAAAATAGAAAGATTTAGCTGAATGGAATGTTAAGTGATACGAATGCAATTAATTGAACATACAGTTTACGGATAGAGATATGGAAAGTAGAATAAAAAATCATTTTGCAGTATTTGACATCAAGTTGAGCATTTAGTTTTATTCATTGTAAATAGGTTAGTTCTAGCAAACATTTTCAGAACTAATTCTGAATAGATACTGAACTATTGAGTGCGCATGTCAATTCTAAGTTAATTCAGAACTGGTTCATGTTTTGGCACTTGCTGAAACGCATTTTATTAAACTAAAATTGGCATTTGATAGGTGACATATCTATCGTCAAATCGTTATTTTCCGTGTGTTTGATCTCTGGCGGGAAGTTGTTAGTTAAACTCATAACACTATAAGGATTTATCTAGATTACCATATTTTCAAAAAAATAACAATTTTAGCGAAGACATTAGCGAAGTCTCAAATCAAATCAAATCAAATCATATATTATTTTTATTTGTAGGTAATTTCATAGAAGAAATTATTACCACCCACACCAAATGCTGGTGATCATGATTGTACTACTGCAAGTACTGCAGGATGGACCAGAGATGATCGTGATCGTGAATACACTAATGTACAATGGTCTAATAACGCCAAAAAAATTCTCATCGATCTGTATACAAAATACAGAGAGTCGGTGGGAACATTGGAGATGAAAAGTCTGAAAAAAATGTGGCAGGTTATTTCATCTCAGTTCACAAGCATGAGGCTGAATTACTCTGGCCTGAATTGCAAAAACCGCTTCAAAGTACTCGAAAGAAATTATAAAAAAATTGTGGATAACCAAAACAAAACTGGACGGGACGGGTTTTCGAGTACTTTGAAGAGATGAATGAATTATATGGCAACAAAAAGAGTGTATTTCCAAAAATATTATTAACTGCTACACAAAAGATGTGACAGTAACTGTAAATAGCGAACCTGCATCAACCACGATTAGACCTCCTAAAGGGCCACAAAACCCAAGAAGAACTTGGGATCCAAAAAGAGTAGAAAGATGACAGCTACGGAAGGAATAAGGGAGGATCTGAGAGGTTATAGAAGACGAAAATTGTTTTCTTTTATAGTGTATTTTTATGTATGAGAGACTAATAAAACAATAAATTATGTATGCAAATCCCTAAACTGTTGATACGGGTGACTCAATGAAAAACAGATATTTGTCAACAAGTTTACAGAAGTATATAGGAAAACACTTTTAAATTGAGTATGACCACCAGGTATAAAGGTTGGAGCAGAATAAAATACAATAGTTGTGAGGGTTACTAATCCCTAAATAAGGTTGCCAGTGTCGGAGTGATGGAGGTTAACAGGTACTAATGAATTTGCAAGAAATGTAAGATGTTTATTTTATTGGTTATATATAACCAATAAAAGTTTAATAAGCACCTACCTATTTGCAAAATAAAGTTTAATTCTTTAGATAAAATAAAACGTTTTATTTTATCTGAAATGTGATAGTGGGTTTTTCCATTTTGTAGGAAGGTCCAAGTGGCGTATTCAAAATTCTTAACAGTTCACTAAAAGTAGGTACTTCAGTTGCAAGGTGCAGTTTATTGTGTATACTAGTGTTATGGAAAATTTGGAAGTGCCGTGTAAACGCCGAAAAATTGGTCCTTTAACAGTTAATGAAAAAACATTAATATTTAATTGTTTTAAATCATTTACAGACAAACGTTTATGTGCAAGTGTTGATAAGACTGTTGAGTTAGTTAACAGTACACTTGGTGTTGGGAAATCTACGATTTACAGAGTTATTAAAGAAGAGAAATGTGTTAGTTTTCAAATGCCACGTAATGCTCCAGGGAAACCAAAATTTCAAATAGAATATCATTTTAAAGAAGGACTTCGACGGAAAGTGCATGAATTCTTCTTTAGACAAGAATTTCCAACATTGGATAAAGTTCTTGTCTCAGTTCGAGATGATAAGGATTACCCAGAAATAAGTCGAAGTACGTTATGGAAACTTTTAAAAGAAATAGGCTTCGAACAAATGATAGATCTTCTTCCTAAGAACTGTGTAATAGTAATGGATAATGCAAGTTATCACTCCAGACTTATTGAAGGACTGCCCACAACCAAGTGGTTAAAAAAAGACTTGCAGAATTGTCTGAGTTCAAAAAATATTACGTACCATCCCGGATCTATAAGAAAGGAACTTTATTCGTTGTGTGCCCTTCATAAAGAAAAATTTAAAAATACGAAATTGATGAAACAGCCAAAAATCGTGGAATGACAGTACTTAGATCCCCACCATATCATTGTGAATTAAACCCGATTGAACTGGTATGGGCACAGATAAAGAGTGAAGTTTCAAGAAAAAATACCACTTTTAAAATTCATGATGTTAAACAGTTGTTTTTGGAGGCCGTAAATAATGTAAACTGGGAAAAGGCAGTAAATCACACTATTAAAGAAGAGGAAAAAATGTGGAAGCTGGACAATATTACTGATAAAATGATCGAGCCAGTTATTATAAATCTTGGTTCTGAAAGTTCATCTTCTGAATCTGATTTGAATTTGTAACAAGTAGCTGTAAGTTTTATATTAATATTTTTATTCCTCTATTTAACATACCTTAGACGGTTTTAAAAACTCTTTTTCTCTTTTGTAATTTTTAAAAATTAAAAAAAAAATGTGAATTTTTTAAAAACCCTTTTTAATGTAGGCCAGTCAGTTCTTATAAAGTGTGTGATAAACGAGGTCACTTTTGTTTACATACACATAACACTTTTATAACACTGAAATAATTCATTTATTTTTACAATTATTCAAAGTAATTTTTCAATTAATCTTCAGCACGCCCATGGAGTGGTCGGAGGTACCAGTTAAAATTATGCTAATTACTCTCTCGTTCGTAAAAATAAACTATAAAGAAGAGGTATGACCAAAGAAATAAATACGAGTAAGACAAGATTACTGCAATAAATGCACAAACTGCAGATAGCAGATAAGTTGTATGGAAGCGGTTCTAGCATTGAATCAATAAAGTAGTGATATTATATTGTAACATTTTATTGTATCTCAATTAAATATATTGCAACTGTTTCTGTATTTAAGTTATTTTCTAAGCCATGGTTTCTCAATTTTTATTTCAGTGATGTAGTGAAAATCAAAAACCTTTTATGAAATCCTTGGTTTTACCCTCTTTATATGACATTATTCATTACTTTTTTCCTTGGACTTTTGCTCTTATTACATTATTTATTTACACTCTTACTTTCAATACCCTGATTTTGACAGGCTTTTTGTAATACTATTTTGACAACCATGTACCGGGTGGTCCAATTAGCCGATCTCTCGGCTATATATCAGAAACTATTTATGTTATTTATTTATGTTATGTTATAACTTTAGGAGAAAAAATTTCTTAGTAAAAGTGGCCAAGATAAATCGCTGGAAATAACTTTCAAGATTCTGGATTAACCGCTAGGGGGCGTAACCTGCGAAGAAAATTTTGAAAACCACTTTTTTGAGAAATATGTCCAATTATACCAAGTGTTAAATAAGTAAACTAGAAAGAGGCATAAATTCTGCACAAAGTTGTTCAAATACTTTTTTTTTATTTTTTCAAATAAAGGGTGGGGGAGAGTGGGAAAGTATTTGTGGATAAATACCTATAACTTTGGTTTGGATCAACCGATCTTAACAAAATTAGTGTCATTAGAAAGAGTATGGATGAATTAATTTACATCTACTATAAAATAATTGCATTTAGTTTTAATTGTCGTAGGTAGAGGGTACTTTCGAATAGAAAAAATTAAAATTTGTTTTTCTTTAAAATTTTGAATGGAAACACCTAATTATTGTAAATTATAATGGAACTGGATTAAATTCGTAACAAAATGGCGCAAACCGCATGTTAATAGCTTTTATCGAACTCGAGATATAAATAAAAACGCATAAACATAAGTAAGTATAGTATTGACACACCCTGTATTATAAATTAAATTAAAAATAAGGCAGTAGGTACTTTCAAAATTTTTTATAGCAGAAAACTCTTAATGTTGATACCTATTTTGACCATTGGTATTTCATATGATTAAAAATTGTTTTTTCGAAACTAAGTAGGCTACGACAATGAATTTGACAGGGAGTTCATAATGTTTATTTATTAACAGCAGTCAAAATATTGTTAAGAAGTGTTATATGTATTATAATTCGAATTGAAAATTGCATTTTTTTCAATAGATATTAATATTGGTAATATTAGTAATTAATTATCAGTACTAATAATTCGTGATGAGTATATCAAATTGTATGATATGATTGGAGTTTATTTCGAATATCACCAAAATAGCGATATTGCCTCACGTATATAATATTCTGTAAGATATCCTGGCAGGAGACATTGTGGCAAAGAAGTAGAGATTTCGGACTACTTATATGTGGATTCTGTTGAATTAAAGCAAGAACATTGATTGAATTATCTTCGGTCATAACTCTACTACGTCGTTTAAAACAAGGACGAGAAAAACTACCAGTTTCTCTTAATCTTTTTGCCTTTCTTTCAAATACTTCTTTGCCATAATGTCTCCTGTCAGGATATCTTACAAAATATATACGTGAGGCAATAGCGGTATTTTGGTGACATTCGAATAAACTCCAATCATATCATACAATTTGATATACTCATCACGAATTATTTGTACTGATAATTAATTACTAATATTACCAATATTAATATTATTTGCAATCTTTAATTCGAATTATAATATAGCACTTCTTAACAATGTTTTGACTGCTGTCAATAAATAAACAATATGAACTCCCCGTCAAATTCATTGTCGGAGCCTACTTAGTTTCGAAAAAACTATTTTTTACAAAATAGGTATTAACATTAAGATTCTTTTGCTATAAAAAAATTTGAAAATACCTACTGACTTATTTTTTAATGTAATTTATAATACAGGGTGTGTCAATACTATACTTACTTATGTTTATGAGTTTTTATTCATATCTCGAGTTCAACAAAAGCTATTAACATGCGGTTTGCTCCATTTTGTTACGAATTTAATCCAGTTCCATTATAATTTACAATAAATAGGTGTTTATATTAAAAATTTTGAAGAAAAACAAATTTTAATTTTTTTTATTTGAAAGTCCCCTCTACCTACGACTATTAAAACTAAATGCAAGTATTTTATAGTAGATGTGAATTAATTCATCCACACTCTTGCTAATGACACTAATTTTATTAAAATCGGTTGATCCAAACCAAAGTTATAGGTATTTATCCACAAATACTTTCCCACTCTCCCCCACCCTTTATTCGAAAAAATAAAAAAAAAGTATTTGAACAACTTTGTGCAGAATTTATGCCTCTTTCTAGTTTACTTATTTAACACTTGGTATAATTGGACATATTTCCCAAAAAACTGGTTTTCAAAATTTTCTTCGCAGGTTACGCCCCCTAGCGGTTAATCCAGAATCTTGACAGTTATTTCCAGCGATTTCTCTTGGCCACTTTTACTAAGGAATTTTTTCTCCTAAAGTTATAACATGAATAGTTTCTGATATATAGCCGAGAGATCGGCTTATTGGACCACCCGGTACATCATTGTATATTTTACTATATAAAATCATTTCTCTTAGTAAGATTTCCTTAAATTTTTTATTATCATCAACTGACATTACTGCTGTAATATAATAACCAAAATTATGTAAATATATATCTATAGGTACTACACATTTTAAACAAGTATAAATATTGGATTACAAAATATATAATTTTAGTTAAAGAAATGTTTATATAATACAGATTCTATTTTTAGAATTACAGTCTGTTATCAAAACACTAAAAAATAATTGCCTTGGTAAGATTATACCTATACTATATTAGTCATATGTGTAGAAGTTATTACATTACATACATTTTTGTCAAATTTTAGAATTGAAATAATAAATGCTCTCTTTTAGGTGATGTTCAAATTGTTTTTAATCATAGAACATTGATATCTTTGTGCATTATAGGTTGAGGAAGTTGATAATATGAAAAGCTAGGTTCTACATATAATTATAAAGACATAATAATGAAAATATTGGATAATGTTTATTAAAATTCTGTCA
This sequence comes from Diabrotica balteata, assembly GCA_918026665.1. Lineage (NCBI taxonomy): Eukaryota > Metazoa > Arthropoda > Insecta > Coleoptera > Chrysomelidae > Diabrotica > Diabrotica balteata. The sequence goes on along the minus strand of OU898285.1, from coordinate 81,489,206 downwards.
TAGACAAATAAATTGATTAAATTTATTGAAAACTACTTTTATATTTACATTATTTTTATAGTGTGCTTTTTACATTAACATTTGTGACAATGAAATGACAAATTTGATTAACATCACGCAATTTTAGGTGGTATAACTGTCGAAATTTTTGTTTAAGTATTGGATTATTACTAAAACGAATGACTGGAGAATACGTTTCTGAATAGTCAACCCCATATTTCTGTATAAAACCTTTTGTCACCCATCTTGCCCTGTACCTTACTATTTCATCCTTTTCATTTTTCTTTATTTTAAACACCCATTTATTCTGAACAATATTTGTATTTGCAGGTTTATCAACCAATTCCCAAGTATTATTAATTTTGAGAGCTGTCAATTCATTCTGAATGGCTAATTTCCATTCATGGCTATGACTACTTGACAGTGCCTCAGAAAGACTTGTAGGCTCAAATTCATTTGACATAGTAAACATGGCAAGATCAAGTACATTTTCCAGATCTTTATTTAACAAAAAATCATTATACAATTTTGGTTTATTTCTAACACGTGTAGGGTAACGCTTAGATTCTTGAACACTATCACTATTTCTTTTTTCTCTATTCACTTCTTGATTTTCACTCACACTTTCTTCTACACGTTTTATATTCTCAGATTCCACAATTTCACCGATACCACTTTTCACTTCTTCGGAGTTTTCATTCACACTAAAACATTCCAACTGATGTTGGTTCACTGATTTGGCTTTAACTTCAACAATTCGCAAATTGCATATAAACCTCAGGTTTAAATCGTACTTCGTGGCTCGATACGATTCTTCTTTCAGATGGAATCCATATCGTAAAACCATCCCTGTCATTCACATAACCAACTAAATAACCATGTTGTTGCAGAAATAAAAACAATATCATAAGTGTATGCGAAATGAACAACTCATATTGTGCCGGTTGTCAGAGACAACGAATGACATTAACAAAAAAAAAATAATAAGAATGTACACTGCAGTATTACATGCTTCTGTCCACAATTGTTTGGACAACTTACATGTGTTTAACATGGAACGTGCAAACTCTACAATGGTGCGGCTTTCCCTTTCAGCAACACCATTCAAGGTGTATATGGTTCAGTGATACAATGCTCTATACCTCTCTTCGCAAGAAGTTCAGGTACCTTTTTATTGTCAAACTCTCTCCTTCCATCGCATCTCAGTTGCTTTACTATAGGGCCATTTGTACTAGCTTCATTTAAAAATTGTTCTAAGAAAGTACATACCTCACTTTTGTGTTTCATAAATAAAACTATCCGAAACTTACTAAAGTCATCTTTAAATATACGTAATAACATGCTTTTCCCAGTGATTCTATAGACATAGGCCCATTCACATCTGCATGGATCTTCTCACCAGTGACTTGTGTTCGATTGATCCTAGATTTGAATGGAAATCTATGCCGTTTTTTAATTGCACATCCATCGCAAAAGCTTTCTTTGCACCCATCAATGTCTATATTCATTTTTTTCAATACCTACTTTACATGTTGCTTAAGCTGATGACCAAATCTTTCATGGTATACTTGCAACATATCTGCTAGGTTTATTTGAACGGGATTTGTCGGTTTCATAACACGTATATCAAGTGCATACAGGCCATTACTGAAGTACCCAGTCATTACAGATTCACAAGTATTTTTATCATTTATATATTTACATCTTTTTCGTCAAGTACTGTAATAAAACCCCTTTATGCAGCAGTTTTCACAGAAAACAAATGAGCTCTTGCTCCAGGAACAAAAAAACATTCTTCAAGTCAGCACCTTTCCATTTATTATTCAGATGCGTTTGAATTTTCACTGTTCCTTGTCCATGGGCTAAAATACATATCTCATTCTTACCAAGTGATATACTTTCTGGTTCAGCAAATTCTGTATAAGATGAGAAATATTGCTTCTCTGTAGTGATATGATTTGTGGCTCCACTGTCACAATACCATTTTCCAGCTTCAATACATTTGTTAGATGAGGCACTTAAAACAACAGACAAAAAAACAGTATTATTACTTTTTAACATGTAAATTTTTCTTTTGCACGATGTTCATTTTTCTTTGACTTCATACTTTGGTTCTGATTGTATTTTTCTGTCGGGCTATTGCGTGCAACAAACGCAAAAGATTCTACATTACTTTGGTCACGTAATTCAATGGTACACAATTTCTCAATTAGTAAATTCAAAGTTTAATTCTTTGATGGTATCGTTTCCCACAAATCTTTGAAATTATCAAAGTCCTTACCCAAAGTTGATGAAATCCGACCATTTAAATCATATAACGGCCTCTTTCATGCCTACAGTACGTCCTCTTTTGAAGTAGCTCAAGTGATAAAATTACCGATGACCTCGAACTCTTTTCATTTTATATTTTTTGGGTAAATCAAACGAAATCCAAAATTACTAAAATTTACATTTAAACTAGAGTTAAATACATATAAATTAACTTTTTTATATTTATTATTTTTGAAATACTTCTGAGCCAAATAAATAACCATTACAAAGTATATAAAATTTATATCCTTGCTACCATGACTATCAATTACTTTTTTAGTATTTTTAATATAGATTCATCTAGAGTTTATTCCATAGTAAAACCTGACCAGTATTTATTCGATTTGATCCAATTAGTATTGAAGATAAGCAAATTTTCCTACTTCGCTGCGTTCTTATTCACGGAAAGTTTTTATTTCCCTCTTTTTCCCAACCAACGCGTAAGATTCTCCGTTCGATTTAGTTTTGATTGATTTTAAATGACAAAAATTTCCACCAACTTAACCACCCGAACGCGTATCGACATTCAAGGTCCTTGTAAGGGATGATACTCAAACTCTAAGAAGACTGTTTAAAAAAGAGTGTGTTCGCATTTAATACAATTTGTATTCTGTTTTCGTATCTCACCCGCATGAGATTTCTGGAAAATAGCAAACGACACGGCCACATTTATTGTGGATACATTTTTCTGAGAGTTACAACTACAATTTTGGACCTTTTAGTTGCGCACCAGGATGTGACTTCTTTTAGCTCATGCGTCCGCAAAATCCACCCTTAGAAATCGTCTTTATGAACAAAGAATTTAACCGAAAACCTGCTTCTGGATTTATAAACTTAAGAGTCTGCATCTCATGAGTACCTTTGTTCTGAACTATTATATTTTTTCGAGCCAGAGTTTTTAAACTATTCTTTTCAGAAGTGTTTAGAAAATCTATTACTTATAATTGTTCATTATAAGTTTCTTTAACATACGTAAATGCTAACTATACGTAAATTTTACGTAGTCACTGATTTAGATCTAGTATTTTTATTTTATTTCATATCTAATTAAAATAAAATGGTTTAATTTCAAGAGAAGTTTATTTAGGAACGATACAAATAAAAAACATTGAAATATTAATCACTCAAACATAAACAACATATAATAGATACTTTTGACACAGAACACAATCGTGTAATAATATGTACACGATAAACCTCTGCATATAATAAACATTACATATATAGAAATGATAACCTTCCGTTGATATTAACATTCCATACACATTTTTATTTGATGCTCTCGACACAAGGGACTTCCACACTTGTAACATTTGGTAGATGCCATTCGTTTCTTTGCTGTCGAGCATAAACTACAGTAAGTCCGTTTTCCTTTCCTTTGGAGACCTTGGCGGTCTTCAGCAACATGCGTTAAATTCAAAAGCATGGAAAGACTCTCTTTAAGACTTTTTGATACAGTTGGTACTGTTCGGAGTCTTATTTGTTGCCACGGCTTCGTTAATTGTTTATGAAGTTTCTGCATAAAATTTAATCTTTCTCTGTAATCAAGACGCAAGAGTCTCGCAGGCTCAGTCTTGTTCTTACTTAAATCTTACAAGGTCAGTCATGGTCTTGGCGTTACTAAAATTAGGTGGTCTTGGTCTTGGTCTTGCAAAAACGCAAGACCAAGACCAAGACCGAGAGTGCAATATCAAGACCAAGGCCAAGAGCAGATGTATTGGTGCAAGACCAAGACCAAGACTGTCCAAGTTTCGTCTTGTTCTTGCATTTGGGCAACACTAGCGGCTAAGCATTGCCACGTTTAGTTTTCTTTCAGTAGCTGTCAGATTAAAACCGGTACGTAAAATTTACATATGTTAGTAGTTATAATTTACATAATGATCTACATGGTAAACATGTATACAAACAATCGTTAAATCATTATTAAATACAAGATAAACTTCCACGGACTGAATCATAAAAAGACGACTAAAAGAAAAAGGGGTGTTTTTTCAAGCATTGATGTTATGGAGAAACTTTTTAAAAATAGCAAATAACAAAAATCTATTAAAAGGGGACATTGGAACCAAATTATTATGGTTATAAGTAGCTCAACTCCAAACTTAGCAGACATGTAGTAATTGAAAAAAGCCATAATCCATAAAAGCCAAAAAAATGAATGAATGATAAGTCGTTAAACCTAATGGCCAAAAGAAGCAAATTTAAAAATGAAAACGTCAAAATGTATGAACGAATTAATAAAAAAATAAGGTCCAAAATACCAGTTGTAAAAGAAGGAAAATTTTAAGACAAGTCTCTCAGGTTTCCGCAGCATTTTCGCATTGTCAAATACAGCTTACTGTTTTGTTGGTCAGAAATTAACGGTTAATGGGCTGTTCAAAACACAGACCATTTAAATATTACTGAACACTAATTTTTAGAGTCTGGACATTCCTATATGAAAGTTGATTCTATGCGTCGTAGTACCGAAACCACTAAAAAACACAGATCTATCTATGGCAAGGGTGCTCAAACTTGAACTGCTGGCGATCTACCTCAATATTTTTAGACTACTTACGATCGACTCTGAGAGACTGCAAGTGTGTGTGATGCAGGGTTGTCGTACATACACGATACACCCTACCTACCTAGGTAGGGCGTACCGTAGTAGCATATATAGATATTAGCTTTCTGCACAATATAGGTACATTATTTTAGTCAAGGTTTGGCTTAGGTTTAGTTAGGTTCTTCTCTACAATATCAATGAAAAAACTCATAGTTATTTAAAATTGCGAGTTTATTTTTTGTTACAAAACAAAAGAGTTACATATGTTGTTAAACAAGAAGTGGCTTTGGATGTTGAAGCGTGGCACTGCATGTCCTCAGCATACTTTTCATAAGATGCGATATTTTGACTTAATTATCTTCATTTCAGAAAATGCAGACTCACACAAGTAAGTTGACCCAAAAAATGCCGTCAGTTGAAGGGCGATTTGCCTTACATTCGGATATTTATCTTCAGATATAAAACACCAGAAATTTGTATCAGATACTGTAGCTTTGAGATGTATATCTGATATAATCTGCACCAACTCATTTTCAACAGAACATGAGTTCATATTAAACTGACTTGCTATTTCAGTAGCTAATTCCTCAATGTTTTTACATGAAAAGGATAACTCATAAATGATGCTATATTTTCCAATTTACTGCAATCATAAAAATGCATTTCGAATTGTCCCAAAATATTTGATAATTCAGCCTCATACGTATCATAATTCAACTGAGGAATCCTTGCTTTCAAAGACGGAAAATGTTTCAGATTCTTTATTTTCAGTTGATCTATCATAAGTTGCAATTTACTTTTGAATGCGTTTACTGCGCTAATCATCTTAATAATAGTTTTTCCTTTACCTTGAAGCTCCAAGTTAACGGTGTTTAAGTGCATTGTGATGTCAGTTAAAAATGCCAAATCATTTAGCCATTTTTCGTTTTTCAAAATCTGAGTGTCATCACCTCTTTCGTCTAGAAAAGCTGTTATTTCGGGCAATAATTCTTGAAACCTTTCTACGAATTTTCCGCGACTCAACCACCTGACGTCCGTGTGAAGAACTAAATCAGTGTGTTCAGCTGGCTCCCTATCTTCCAACTGCAACTGAAAGAGCCGCCGTTGCAAGCTACGTGCACGGATGGAATTTACAATTTTTGTTGCAATGCCCATAATTTTCTCCGTGTTTAAAACTTCTGAACATAAAACTTGTTAATGTATAATGCAATGGAGTGAAAAAATGAAGGGAATTCTTCATTAGCTCGACACAATGCCACAAAACCGTTTTTGTTTCCAGTCATTGGTGCTCCATCGGTTGTAATGTACATTAATTTATATATTGGTAGCTCGTAGTTTTTTACAAAATTTAAGAAAACGTCATATATATCTTCGCCACGGGTCTTGCCCTTCAGAGGAATGATTGTCAAAAATTCTTCCTTAGCCAACATGTCATTGAATACCATCCGAATAAAAATACACAGCTGGGCAGTATCTGCCATATCGATGGATTCGTCGAACTGTAAAGAAAAGTATGTACATTCCATGATATCATGTTTTAGTTTATCTGCGATGTCTTGACTCATGACTTCAATACGCCTTGTGACAGTCGGACGAGATAACTGAAGTTCTCTAATAGCAGACATGATTTCTGTTTTATTTTTAAAATCTTTAAATAAAGTCTCACCCGCTTCAATCAATGCTTCCTTCACCACCGATCCATCTTCAAATGGTTTCTTGTGTTTCGCCAAAATATGAGATATTTTAAATGATGCGATCGTAGCAGCTTTTGATTGTTTGGCTGGTCTTGTGAGCATGGATTGTTCTTTTTTCAAACAAGATATCAAATCACTTACTTTTCGTTTTCTTAATTCACTCTGTGGTGGAAAATCCTTTTCATAGTTTTTATGAACCGTTTTATGATGCCTCTCTAAGTTACCACGCTTAGGTATTGCAACTGACGCACGACAAATAACACAAATGCACTTATCCTTCACCATAGAAAAGAAAAATTCTTCCTCCCAATCCTTATTAAAATGATACGTCTTAGATTTCTTCACTGCACTCATTTTCCACTTTAATAATAAACTTTGTATCGACGTAGGGTCGCTATCAAGTTACAATTCAGAATAACTCCAACTCCTGCCGGCGCAATATTTATATTGGCGTGAATAAAAAGTCTCGAATGTTGCCGTCAAACGCGCCCGCCCGAAACTAGACTGTACTGTCTCTCGTCTAGAAACAACACGGCTTTTCTTTGACAAGTGCCGCGCGTTCCTTTGATAAAGCCACCTTTTGCCGCAAGCAGTATTATTTTATTACGTAATACATTTTTGTAGTTGATAGAATATCATCCCAAATTTGATTAATAATTATAATAAATATTGAATTAATAAAATAATTAGTTAATATATGTAAATATAAAATATGCTGTGTGGACAGTATTTTGTTGTCCCCACTTCTTTGAATTGCAATGATGCTTAGTCAAGCATTCTATGTATTTGTATAGTTCAGTATTAATAAAAACGTTTAACTCTGCTGACAGTAGTTTAGTTACCTACCTACTTATTAAAATTTTTTCTTCTCGAGATCTACCCAAAAAGCACTCGCGATCGATTGTTTGAGCACCCCTGATCTATGGGATGCCAGATTACTTGTCTGTTTTTCAAAATGCAAGAGAAACTAAAAATATCAAGGTTGATGAAAAAAAGTATGTATGAAACCATAGGTACCAATGTAAAGAATTTAAATACTACGACTTTTATTATTTAAAAAATTTGTCACACACTTTAATTAAAAACCGGACAAAAGACCAAAACGGCGAAAAAATAATGTGGTTGAAGATAAAAACAATGAAATTCGGGAAAGGAGAGACTAACAGAATCTATTTTAATTATGACATGTTGTAACGATTTTATATGCTTACCTCAGGGTAAGAACATGGGGTAGAAGATTGGGCAAACAAAATAAATCGAAACAAGTGCGTACGGCACTCAGTTGGTTGTTGGAGAGCTGGGTCGTGGATAAGAGCTGGGTTGAAGATATGGGGGTTGGATTGGGGTATCTACAAAATGAAAACAACAGGATACTTGCATAAATCTCCTGGGTAAAAAAAAACGAAAAAAGATATGGCAGATAAATTTACCTCTAGCTATTTTTCTTTTCTTGGACGCCGCTTCGAAGAAAACTTCCTGCTGGGAGAAAGAAAAAAAATCTTCTTCCCTACAATCTAAAATACATACAAGGGTTAGGAGACTTTTCTAAGTAGAAACACAAAATGTTCAGAGAAACAAATTGAACGTTTATTCTTGTCTCAAACAAACAGTTATCCAAAATATAGATTACAAAAGAAACATACTATATCATAATACAAAATAAACAAACTTACATGTCTTTGTTTACATCAAAGATTGCTACAAAAATTCAGATGGTTTCTAGGTTATAATCTGGCCAATTTAGATTATCAAAATTTTATGGATATCCTTCCTTTTTAAAGTAAACACAAATCGTTCTCACTATCTCACTACCAAATACGTCTTAAAAATTTCGACTTCCATAACATACACAACACCTTTCTTAATATACCATGGGCGTACTATGACAATTTAGAACCAAATTTATATTATTATATAGACATTAAATATAAAACGCTATAATGTCAATAAGCTTCAATTATTTCCTTACTAATACTGTACGGTAGTCAACAAGAAAAAAGCACGCCAAGTTATCAATTAAAACAAGCAATATTGAAGAACTTAAGTAACTTATAATGCACATTTGCCAATTAGCATCGCAAAAGAGAGAGACTTGATACAGCTATGTGATGAGGTAGTGATACCGGAGTAATATTACGGGTGATATTTTAATTTGAAAACGGGAAATGATGTAACAGACATTTTGCCAGAACCTGCTTTCAGTGACGAATTGGACAAGGAAGCCTTATAATAATAATATTGTTATTATTATATTTGAAATAAATTTGTTTTTTCTATATAACTGCCTATCATTCACATAAATAATAACTATAACTACAAACAGCTGTTAATAAAATTTTCAGGGAAAATCAGTTAAATGTCATAAATATCGACTAATACCTTAAAACATTACTATTACCTAGTAAAAGCCTCATATCTCTATCACAAAACTGAAAAATATTATACTTATTTTATTATATTAGTGTTAAATATGTTATTTAAAAAAAACATTATAACAATAACTATTGTCTATTCGCTTAGCTAGGGCATATTTTGACAGACTCATTATCGGAAACCTACAACACAACAATTCCTACTTCTCAGTATTAATAGCTCAAGTATACTACTATTGTAGACTTCTTTCTTTGAAAAAAAGAAGAATTATTCTAAATAGTGGAGGTGTATACTAAACCCATCAAATTTTCCCTGTATAAATAGTAAATATTTGTATTATTCGCGTTGTTTATTTAATTTAATATAGTTTTATTATCTTTGTTTAATTCTTTTGTTAGTTCTATTCAGTTAATTAGTTAGTTATATTTTATTATTATGGATAGTCAAAGTTCTCCATTTGTTTTATTAGCTAATCCGTTGGTAAGTTTTTCTTAATAAATATGATAAAATGTTTTTTAAAAGTTAATATTTTTAGATTAGTTGTTTCTAATTTAATATAAACTTGTTTATACTTACATGGAGGTTTTTGTTGTTTGTTTGGGTTTATACGACTGCAGACTGCGGCCAGGACACTGAATTCATTCACCATATGTGGAAGATTTTAACATCCTCAAATGCTAATGAGCAAAAATTACTATTGAACCACGAATTTGCCTAGCCAAATTACTAATATTTGCTTTTAGCATATGGAACTACACTTATTTTGTAAGATAATAAAACAACAGTTTATGTTAATGCTATCCAATGAACTGTTAATCTTTAATCATTGATTCCATCCTAGTCACAACATAAGGAACTTGCTATGTCTTATTTAACCTCACTTTGACTTTTTAATGTTGTAGCATTTATTCCCACTTTTTTTATTTTGTACAATAAATAACTTTATTATTTGCTATCAATACATTATACGGTGTAAATAAATAAATATTGATTGTCGGCAAAGTTCTATTTTATTTACTTTTGTTTAAGTTAATATTGACTAAGAGCACGTATGCTTGGTTGTATAGTAATTTCCAGCCACTTCGAGTCTGTCAAAAAGTAACTAACTTCGCAAAAAAAATAATTACTAAAATCACTAGACAGTTCGGACTGGGAATAGCGAACCGGGTATACACATTTAATTTTTTTCGGAATATACAATCATCGTCACTATATTCGTAGTTTTCCAAAGAGTTTGGAAAATTTTGTTTTATCATATTGTTTACTTGCTCGGGTGTTTTCACTGTTGAAGTTTTCGAAAACTCTTGTACAAATCGACTATAAATAAATAAATATTTTGCTATCCTGAATTTCCAAATCGAGTATAACACATTTTATAATCAACAGCGACGATACGCTCAAATTTGGAAGATTTTTATTAAAGTTTGCCGTTTTTTTTTGGAAACCTAAGTCGCAATTAAATATTCTGGTTGTGTTTTTGAATCAGGTTTATTACATGGATATAAAACAATGTATTGCGATTTTTAAGGATCTTTCGTACTTTTCCTTTTACGGCCACTCAAACCTGATGAGAAGTTGTACTTTTTATTGCAAGCTTTCATTTGGCTTTACGTGTATGTTTAAGGTAAATCTTTTAGTCAATTTTTCACTCAGTTCACATATCTTTTATTGCGGTGTATTTATTCTGATAGGACACTATGTCACCGGTGAAATACCCGGCACGGAAATGAACATGTGCGGAAGTCTTTACAAATCTTTTAAATAAGTAAACTCATACAGAGTCATACGAACCGGCATGTTTGTTGATCGATACAAAAGTGGGAGTGCAAACATATACGAGGGTACTTCAAACTCAAACTGGATTTTTCGTTCAATTGAGTTAAGCGAATTTAGTAATATCTGAAGTCAGCAGGAATATTTCTATTTGTTTATCCTTATAAATTATAAAACAAAGGAAAATAAAGATTTCTTTTAAAATTTTTAATTAAAAAATATTTTATTATTTGAATGAATTACATTCCCTGTTATTTTTTTTTATTTAAAGAGACATGCACCAAAGGTTATTAGCGACATTCCTGTAACATTTGTAATAATATTAAATTTAACATTTGTAACAATTAATTACAATTTGTGAACAATTGAATATTTGTAACAATTAATTAAGTTAAATTTTGTGTTACATATTTTTACATTTTAAGTACTTAAAACTCACGCTCCTATTTCTCAATACTCTCAACAATCCTTACAGTATTGTCACACTTTTTTTCTTCTTTGGCTGACAAAGAAGAAAAAAAGTAAAGGAAAATAAAGATTTCTTTTAAAATTTTTAATTAAAAAATATTTTATTATTTGAATGAATTACATTCCCTGTTATTTTTTTTTATTTAAAGAGACATGCACCCAAAGGTTATTAGCGACATTCCTGTAACATTTGTAATAATATTAAATTTAACATTTGTAACAATTAATTACAATTTGTGAACAATTGAATATTTGTAACAATTAATTAAGTTAAATTTTGTGTTACATATTTTTACATTTTAAGTACTTAAAACTCACGCTCCTATTTCTCAATACTCTCAACAATCCTTACAGTACTGTCACACTTTTTTTCTTCTTTGGCTGACGTCTTCTTAGCGAAGGTTGGCGATGACCTCTGCAAAGTCTTCCCTATTTTGGGCTTTCCTTATTAAACTTTGAAAGTCTAATCCTGTCCAATCTTTGATGTTGCGCAGCCAGGTCATTTGTTGTCTACCCGGGCCACGTCTGCCTTCTATTTTCCCTTCTTACACTTATCTCATACTACAAGGGACTACGCCAGGTTGACGCTTTATCATGCATATTATTCAACATCATACTTGAAAAAATATTAAGAGACACAACAGTTAATACCCGAGGAACAATAATTAATAAAAGCGTGCAAGTACTAGCATTTGCAGATGATGTTGACATAATCGCAAGATCAAGAAGAGAAATAATTCACTCAAATAGAACGAGCTGCAAAAAATAGTTGTCTTAAAATCAATCAGACAAAAACAAAATATATGCCTGCAAATAAAAACGCACAAATAAGGCAGCTGCCAAATTTAACAATAGGAGAATATAACATTGAGGCGGTAAAAAACTTTACATACTTAGGATCCCTAGTTACGTCTGATAACAAAGTTGCAGAGGAAGCGAGGAGGAGAATATTTATTGCCAATAATGTTACCATGGCTTAATTAGGCAACTAAGATCAGATAACGTCTCCAGAAAAACAAAATGCCAAATATACAAAACCTTAATAAGACCGGTACTCACATACGGTTTCAGAAACCTGGACACTCTCTAAAAGGGAGGAAACGTTATTAGCCACCTTTGAAAGAAAAATCTTGCGACACATATATAAGGGCACAAAAGAAAACGGGATTTGGCGGAGAAGGTATAACTTTGAACTATACAACATATACCAGGATCCGAATATTATAACATTCATTAAAATAGGAAGGCTACGTTGGATTGGACATGTGAAAAGAATGGAAGAAGGCGAAATACCAAACAAAATATTCAAACAAGTGCCAATAGGAAAAAGAACAAGAGGAAGACCGAAGCTGAGATACGTAGAACAAATAGAAAATGATTATAACAACATTAAAAATTAAAAACTGGAAAAAAAAGCACGAAACAGGTCAGTATGGAGAAGAATCCTTGAACAGGCAAGACCAAAAAGGGTTCTCGAGCCAGTGATGATGGTGATGACACTTATCTCATTTAAACATTACATTCAAAATAATTCAATGGAATTGCGATGGTTTCTTTCCTCGCATAGAAAGAATCCCGCAATTTGTTATCGAAGAACAACCTAAAATCATATGCTTATAAGAAACTAACTCAAAAATTACTAAACTTCCTAAACTAAAGAATTTTGAAGGATATCATTATATTCGAACTGACTGCAACAGAGCCAGTAATTGAACTTTAATTGTTATTTCCAGTGACCTATTTTCTTTGCACCTACCTCTCACCACCGAACTTGAATCTATCGCCATAACTACTTGGTGTCTAACAAGATTACTTTTTGTAGCGTAAAAAATTCCACCCAATCATTCTCTAAAGGAAATACAACTTCTAGACAACATTTATCAGCTCCCTTCTCGATACATTCTTGTTGTCGATTTTAACACTCACAGCCCTATGTGGGTTCCAATAGCACGTCAAACAAAGGTAAATCTGTTCAAAGCGTAATTAGTTGTACATATTCCTCTCTACTAAATACAGGCTCTAGTACACACTTGAATTTCTCCTCAATCACATTTTCTTCTATACATCTTAGCTTTAGTAATCCAAAATCCGCTCCTTTACTAAATTTTAAAGTCGCTGATGATCTTAACGATAGAAATCATTACCCTATATTTATATCTACTGGTATATCCAACTCTAAACAAACTATATCCAAAAGCTACTGGCAACTCAAAAATGCCGACTGACCAAGCTACACTACTAAAACAAATACCACCTTACCTTTTCTTACTCTATCCAACAATATTGACTACAATTTATCATTAGTCACAAAAACGATATTCTCAGCTGCAAATTTGCATTTTGGCAAAAATTCTATTTCACACAAACATAAAAGTGTTCCTTGGTGGAATAATTCTTGCAAAATCTTCGTAGAACAACATAAGGTTTCACTTAGAGATTATCGGAAAAATAAAACACTAGAAAATTTCACAGAATTAAAAAAAGCTGGAGCCAGGTCGCAGTTTATTATAAAACAAAGTAAAAAATCGTCATGGAGAAACTATGTATCCTCTATCAGTGAAAATATCAGTCCTACTAATCTTTGGAAAAAATACGACAAATTCAAAGAATTAATACAAATACTAAAATATCTAGTCTAATTTTAAATGATAACGTAATTAGTTACAATCAAGAAATTGGTGAGCCCCTAGCCAGTCACTTCGAAAAAAAATTTAAAAGCAAAATAAATTGCTCTAAAATCGAGCCAATAGTCGATGCCCCTTTCCCAAGTTCTTTGGCAACTGTCAAAGATATCGATTACTTAAATTCTCAATTCTCTTACATAGAACTTACTTCGTTTAATCTGGTCATCTAACAAGTTTCCTAATCAGTGGAAAACCTCAATTGTAATACCCATTAAAAAGCCTAACATATCACGCACATTACCCTGCGCTTATCAACAAATATCTCTAACATGTACCATCTGCAAAATCTTTGAAAAAAATGATCAACAAACGTCTTACGTGGTTTTTTAACAAATATAATAATATAATTCCAAAAGAACAGTCAAGGTTTCGACGAAATCGCTCTACTCAAGACAATCTTGTACTTCTCCAAAGCCATATTTCCGATCCCTTCAACAGGAGACAAAAAGTCATTGCAACAGTGTTTAATATTGAAGGGGCATTTGATACAATTAGCAGGTAATCCATACTGAAAAAACTTTCCCATTATAACATTAAGGGTAACATATTTAATTTTATACAAAATTTCTTAACTTCAAGAACAATAAGAGTCTCTGTTAATGGCATTTTTTCATCACTTCACCATCAAACTGACGGCGTACCCCAAGGTTCAATATTAAGCCCAACTCTGTTTAACTTCGCAATAAGCGACTTGTGCTCTGATATAATATCCCCTATTCGGCATGTCTTATATGCAGATCACCTGATAATTTACTTCCACGGACGATCTATCTCTACAACTTCCAAGCTTATTCAATCTGCAGTAGATACACTAGTTAAAAAAACAAGCTTCATAGGCCCGTCTTTATCATATAGGTACAAAATCACAAATAATAAAATTTAGTAGACTATTACCCTTCCTATCCCTAATATTATGATTGAGAGAGCGAATCTTACAGTAGTCAAGGAATGAAAAATTCTCTGTGTATTCACGACTCACCTGGAAACAACATACATTAGAAATAAAAGGTGAAGCAAACAAGATCCTTAATATTTTTTAAAACTCTTATAAACTATTATTGAGGCGCAGATAAGAACTCCCTGCTTAAGAAATATAGGACTATCATCCGTTCCAAACTTGATTATGGTTGTTACATATATATCTCTGCCTCTAAAACACACCTTAACCTTTTAAATTCGATACATAAACACAGCGTTACGAATTTGTTTAGGAGCCTTTCGATCTAGCCCCATAAAAAGTCTATTTTGCGAAGCCAATGCGCCCCACTTTGGATTAGACGTGAACAATTATTACTTTCCTATACTGCCTTCGTTTCATCCAATACCTCCAATCCAGTTTATCCTCTTCTAACTTTATCAACTAACAACCAACATTACTATGCTAAATCACATCAATAAAACCCATTCACTAATTTTAACACAATTATTTAATAACATCTCTCTATCACAAACAATCCACGACCCCTACCTCTATATCCTCTTGGTCTACAACCATGCCTTAGTTTAACACATCGCTTACAAGATTCAAGAAACTTAAAACACCCAGGGAAACTCATTAAAAAATCTTTGAAAAAAATTATATTTGCAAATAAATACGACATAGTACTCTACGAAGTAGAATAAACAAATAAAACAAAAAATAATACAAGCTAAGGAAACATGGATGTCCATTAAATGTCAGAAATCGAGGAATGCGAGGCAAGGTATGACACTTTCAACACCCATAAGAAGGTTAAAGAAATAATTTCAGGAAATCGTAACAAACCAATCGGGATATTAAAAAAATGCAGATGGTACCACTATAACTGAAACGCAAGACAAACTACGTAGATGGAAAGAATACATTGAACAACTATTTTATGATCAAAAAGTAGAACAATTATTAGAAGTTAACGGAGAAACCACGGGACCAGAAATAATGAAAGAGGAAGTTATGTATGCTATAAAACACACAAAAGGCAGAAAAGCTCCAGGACCCGATGAAATACCAATTGAACTATTGAAGATAATTAATGAAGATAATAATATTGATGTCTTGGTAGACCTTTTTAACTCCATATACAGACGGGACACATACCCAAAGAGTGGCTTCTCTCAACTTTTGTTACCATTCCAAAATCACAAATGCTAAAGATTGCAATGACTATCGAACAATTGCGTTAATGAGCCACACATTGAAAACCTTCCTTAAAATCATACATAACAGAATCCACATGAAATTAGAACAAGAAATAAGTGATTCACAGATGGGTTTCAGAAAGGGTCTAGGAACTAGAGAAGCATTATTTATTATTATTTTAATATTTAGAGAAGCCTTATTTAATATATATATTTATTTGACACAACGATGCCTGGATATGAATCAGGACATATATGCTTGCTTTATAGATTTCAAGAAAGCTTTTGATAGAGTTCAACATGAGAAGCTTTTAAGTATTCTTAAGACAAAAAACGTTGATAGTAGAGATCTACAAATTATATCGAATCTGTATCAAAACCAGAAAGCAAGAGTAAGAGTCGAGGAGAACTGACAGAGGAAGTAAGTATACTTAGAGGAGTTCGACAAGAATGTATCCTGTTCACCACTCTTATTCAACGTCTACAGTGAAGTGATTTTTCAAGAGCTTTATTGGATATCGTGGAAGTTATTTATGTCAACGGAAATAGCATTAATAATATTAGATATGCCGACGATACTGTCATATTTGCAAGAGACATGGAAGATCTACAGTACATAATACAACATGTATACAATGCATGTGAAAGTTACGGACTGCAAATGAATCTCAAGAAAACGAAATCAATGATATTCTCAAAAAAAACACAAAATGTAAATAACCTGATCATCAATAATACAACGATAGAAAGAGTAAAAACATATAAATATTTAGGAACGTGGCTAACCGAAGATGGAGATCAAGTAAAGGAGATCAGATCTAGAATAGAAATGGCAAGAAACACGTTCATAAAATTGAAGAAATTACTTTGCAACCGTAACCTTAATCTAGAGATTCGCACAAGAATGCTACGTTGTTACGTCTTCTCTACTTTACTATATGGCATGGAAGCGTGGACAATAAAGCAGTCTGAAATCAAAAAATTAAACTCCTTTGAGATGTGGTGCTACAGGAGAATGCATAAAATATCGTGGATTGAAAAAGTAACTAATATAGAAGTATTACAAAGAATGAAGAAAGAATGTGAAGTCATAAAAACTGTTAAAATTAGAAAGATTCAATATCTGGGACATTTAATGAGGGGTGAGAAGTACGTATTACTGAGGTTGATTATGCAAGGGAAGATACAAGGGAAGAGAAACCCAGGACGACGCAAAATGTCCTGGCTAAGAAATTTGAGAGAGTGGTTCGGCTGCAGCTCATTAGAATTATTCAGAAATGCGGCCAACAAAGTAAAATAGCGATGATGATTTCCAACCTCCGCTAGGGAAGGAACCCGAAGAAGAAGAAGTACTCTACACTGGTGCCTCTAAGAATTATACAGGAGTAGGCTGTTCTGTTACCACGTCAGATAAGCTTATCACATCATCTTGTATCCCTCGTTTTGTAGCGTTCATATGGCGAACTATTTAGCATATTTCAAGCTTTCAAATCCATTTCTTCACCAAATAAACAAGTTGCAATATGCACAGACTCACTAGCCTCAATACAATCTATCCAAAATATACTCACGGATCATCCTATTGTCCAAAAAATCTTGATTATTATCAACTAATTACTTAACAAAAAAAAAACAGTTACATTATTCTGGCTACCATCCATATTGATATTACAGGCAACGAACTTGCGGACAACTATGCAAAACTTGCCTCAACATCATCTGATAATAGTGAAGATTTAAAATCTCACATTAAGAAACGAGCAAGAACCCGATGGCAAACAACACTGGGACACCAATGACTCAGTATTACATCAAATCTGTAGCAATATTTTAGAATTAATGATGGAAAGTCAGCAACTGATCTGTTTGCTACATATGCTAGCGGCAGTGTTCATCGCGAGCAATGGTCGTAGATACTGTTGCTTTAGTTTATAAAAAAAATGTTAAAATTAAAAGTGAAATTTGAATTTAAATTTAATATGTGGAAATTGAATTATAAAATAGTCGTGCCCAGAGCGCCACTTTATTTATACAATTAAGTAATACTTCACCAAACAAAGAAAAATGAAGACTGCGATTAAATGATTTAACTCTTACTTACCAAAAAAAACTAATATTACCAAAATTGCAAAATTGTAGACTCCAAAATCAAAACACAGATTCAACTAACAAAAGCTTGTTTTATTTTATTTTAATTAAATAGAAATTTAACAAATTATTTAAAAATAGCAAATATTTAATTGAGCCGTAAGTTAAGTACATAAAAAAAATAATAGTCAATATGACATTGCAAAGTGACCTTCAGATTGAAAGTTTAAAAAAATAACATTTTATAAATGTACTTAGTAATTGGAAAATTATATTAATATTTAAACAATTAAATATCATATACCTAACTATGTGAGTTAGTGGTATAGTATTAAAAAAATTATAACTCATTACTTTGATTCTTGAAAAAAATTATATTATACCTAGTACCTTTTATAGCTATAAGGGTTTACACTTTATTGAAATATTTTATTAAAAATACTTAAAGAAAAAATATTTAAGCCACTATTTGCGGTATATCATAAAACAAAATAACTTTCTGTAAGATATTATCTTTTAAAAAAAATAAAAAATTGCAAAAAAAACCTGTTCTCAAGCCTACTATTCCCAAAGCAGCTTAGGTGGTAGAGGTTGATTTGGAGAAGTTTGAAGGAGTCCTGGAGGCAATTTAAAGTTGGAGCAGAGAACAATGGCTCGAACACGAACACATGGCCATGCTTTCAGGAAGCAAAAATCGAGAAGTCTTCTTGGGATTGAAGTGATGTTGGTGGTAACTAACTGATTTTTCCACAGCCCTATTATCGCCGACAAATTGGAGGCATCAGGGACTGTAACTGGTGGTTGGACCCACGTGTGGTTGCACAGGATTCAGGAGCAGAATAAGTTACCCCGAAAATGGTAATTCCTCGAAAAGGAATAGGCTTCCAGCTAGTCCCTATATAAAATTATTTTAGAAAATACTTCTAGGTGAAGACAACAAAAAAAACTTACCCTCTCGAAATTTAGGGGACACAAGGCAACTAAACCCACAAAAATGCAAAAGCCTTTTCATTTCGGCCATGGCTTAATATAAAGCCAAAAATTTTACAAAAATAGGAAGTGATGATTTGATGACTAATGTCAGAGACAAACAGAAGACCAATCTCATAGAGAAAAATTCCCTAGGTTAATTAACAGTCTATGGTAAATTTGGGCCTTAGAACAACGACTTTCTTGAAAAACCGCCTAAATTATAAGCAGACAATCATAGATTCTCGAACAGTGAGACGACCTTACTCGAAGCAATAAACCGAAGACAACAGGTGTTTAACTTCAGATCGATACATTTGTTGACATTTTTCACAAAGTCAAAACAGCTGGCCGAGAAGAATAAAACAATTTAACTTTTCGTTGAAAATTAATAATTATGTACACCTTCTACAAAATAGAGAGGCAGAAAGGTAAGTCATTTATTACATGATATTCGACATTACATAATTAACATTAACTTTATTTTCAGATTGGTCAAGATGGATTATATTTTGTTACTAAAAATCAAATTTCAACTACCAGAACCCAGAAACTAGAAGTTTAATCTATAAAATTAAATATATACTTCCATCCATATCTGTACACTAGTTATTTAAATGAATAAAGTATGTTCATGACTACTTAATATTTATTGTGTTTATAGTAAAAACCAGGTAAGCAATTTTTAACTGCTACAAATCCACGAACACGAAGACTTCGAATAGGACATACAAGATTAACATATGGATACCTGATGTCATCCAGCAACCCACCCACTTGTGAGACTGTCAATCACATCTAACAGTTAACATATTCTTACCGAATTTCATCAATATTTCATTCAAAGATATTTCATTACCTTAAAAGTGATCTACAAGACATACTCAATAACTTAGATCAAATAACCTCAAGTCTAAAATTCCTCAAAGACGTTCAGTTATATTATAAAATATAATTTTGATTGTATTATAACAGTATATGCTCTATAACATATTGTTGTAATTTATTGTAAGAGTTTTACATTTGTAACCGTTTTCGTGTAAGTGGCCTTTGTTGCCAAGCATGTTAATTTTCAATAAAAAAATACTTCTTTTTTACTTAATTTTTCCAAAAATTTTTGTTTAAAATAAACCAAATTTTAAATTGACATTCGAATCAAACAGTCACGTCATTCAGCATACTGTCACGTAGAAGTAGACGATACTATAGTCTCTTTAAATTAGTTTTTTTCGATTGCTCTATATTTTATGTCTTATTTATATTCACAACTTGGACATGTCAAATATATTATTACCATATTCGAGACCGTGTCGTTCTCTATGTATAAATTTTTTGTATTGTGTACAACACGAAATCAAAAACAATCGGATCAGTCTACAAAAATAATATTTATTCCATGCAGTTCTGAGAGTCTGATGTTTCCCTATGCCGTTCGAGTTTTATTCGGAGTTGAACCGATTTGTTTCTATTTGTCATGTTAGCATTACCATACCAAAACTGACTTTGCATAGGCGAAACACATCTTCTGTAAAAATCCATCTGGATTTCGATAAATAATTTCATATATATCCGAATCTCTGCATTAAATCTAAACAAGTAAAAAGTGAAAGTTTTATTACTGTCAGTATTATATATATATATATATATATATATATATATGTATATATTATATATATATATTCTGTACGTAGAGGTAAAGGGTAGTATATCCACCTAGTGAAGTTTTGAGATAATGGGAAAATAAGATGAGTTCCAGAAAATTATTGCAATAATTCTTGATCTGAAGACATATGAAATTATGTATTTATATAATTGTAACGTTATATATAAGTTAATCAATATCGTCCTACTGTGATAAAAAATTTGTTTATATATTGGATAATATTGGGACTTAAGGTCTTTCGCCTCGGCATGTACCAGCAGATAAAACAGTGTACAAAATAGTAAGTGCCTACATAAACTCAAACAAAAACACAAAAAATGATAAAAAAACATTTATTCATCATCGCTATCAACATTTTTTTTGATAACAACTAAATTTCTATAGAACCCATAAAAAGGACTGGGGATTCATTGTAAAAGTATTAGTAAGTGATCCTTTTCCTTCTGTGTGATTCCTTTCGGTTTCGTAGTGGTAACCTGCTCTGGAAGATCGGTCGCAGTTGCTGTTCTTCTAGCAACGTGCATATACTCGTCAGTAAATGGAAACATTTCAAGCCATCCACTTTCCACTCTGTTCTTCCATACAAGAATTTTTTTAACAAAGGCCTCAAGTTTATTTTTTAACATTAACATATTTCTTTAAATTATGCCGCGAGATTATCTTCCAACCCTAAATAACACAAACTATCACTTCTTTATAAAATATATCCACCTACTCATTGCCATCAACAAATTAATATCCACTCCTTAAAGAACGTCTAACGAGATACGGTTTTGACATGGAGCAGCTCACACATTCTCACCCTACAAAACGAACTATACTCCCTGGACTATTAATTTTCCACTATTGATCTATCCCTCACGGCTATCCAAAGAGTACCACAAATCCCATAATATTAACAAATTATATCAAGAACGGATATTGGAATACACTGGCCATAACAAGATTTTTACCGATGCGTCAAGAACTGAAAACGGACACGCAGCGGCCTTTATTCTAGGAAAGTCTGAATATGCAGTTCGCATCCCTCAATTCTGCAGCATTTTCACGGGAGAAGCAATCGCCATTTTAAAGGCTTTAGACATGTGTAAGAGTTATGCAGCTCAGATTTTCTTATCATTACTGACTCTTTATCTGTTCTTCAGAGCTTAAGGCAAATATATCCAGTACATGCTATCCTGCAACAAATACAATTAGCACTTTATCACCTACAAAACGACACGTGAACGTTACATTTCTCTGGGTACCATCACATACAGGTATCGCAGGAAATGAAAAAGTAGATGAATTAGCAAAGAAAGCTGCTACTGATTAGCAAACTGAAATTATGACTACAATTCCATTCAGTGATATCCAGCTCAATATTAAACAGCACTGTGTAAAAAATTGGCAACAAATGTGGAATTCTACTAAGGCTAACCTTAAAAACGTGAAACTAGGATTGGCACTAAACTACAATTTCCAGAAAACAGAAGGCAACAAGTGATTATAAACCGACTAAGAATTGGACACACAGCGTTAACTCACCAGCATCTCATAACAAAAGAACTACCACTTGAATGTTCCTATTGTGAATGTCCAATAACTGTTCAACATGTATTGATTGAATGTCCTCTTTATTCCTACGAAAGAGCATCAACAACGTACCAGAAGAAGCAAAGAAACTTAAAGATATTTTAAACAGTAATGTATCTAATACAATCAAATTCCTTAAGGCCATACGTTTACTACACAAAATTTAAGTTATATTATATGTATCTCTTTGTAATTTGTAATTTATTATGTGTAATTTAATACGCAATTTGTAATTAGTAAATTTGTATTTGTAATAACAACTGTAAAATCTGTAAAACCCGCTAATAACCTTTAATACTTGATGCGGAAATTCTAAATAAAAAAAAAACATTAACATATTAACGCAGACTCCCTGCATTGATAAATTCATATCATTGATTTTATCAAAAGTATCTGCCAAATAGCATAGCTTGAGAAGCCATAAATTATCGTGAAAATAATCGGCCAAATTAGAATTTTGCTCTGTTAGAAATATAAGAACTTCATCTTTTAAAGTTAATATTCGTTTCAAACTTCGACCTCTTGATAGCCACCTAACTTAAGCATGTAGCAATAAACTTGTATAATCCAAATCCATACCATGCACAAATTTTTAAACAATCGACTATTATGTGCTCGACTTTTAATAAAGTTAATGATTTTGACTGCATCAAAAACACAGTGTTTAATTCTGGTGCAATTTTTTTAACAACAAGTGCCTCTCGGTGAATCATACAATGTGTAAATGTAATATGATCATTTCCAGCTTTAACAAATGCTGTAAAACCAAGATCTTGTCGGTCAATTGCTGCAGCACCATCCGTGCACACACCAACACAATTTTTCCAATTTAATCCTTCTTTTTCAAAAAACTCATTTACTTTTTTATATATATCTTTTCCACGAGTGTGACCTTCCAGAGGACGACAAAACAGTATATCTTCATGAATGCTTCCCTCATAAATATATCTTACAAAAAGTAACAACTGTGCCATTTTTGAAATATCTGTCGACTCGTCCAGTTGTATTGCAAACTTTGAGCTGTCTTTAAGCCTCATAAGAAGCTGTTGAAATTGATCATTGCTAATGTCTGAAATTCTTTTGGACACAGTGTCATTTAATAATGGAATTTTACTAATTTCAGCAGCATACTGTTTTTCATGAACAATTTCAGACATTCTTATAGCTGCAGGTAATAAAAGTTGCTCTCCAATAGTAAAAGGCTTTTTCGTTTTTGCTATCAAATACGAAACTTCATACGATGACAATAGATATCTATCATTCAAAGTAACATACTTCTCCAAAGTGTTCTTTTCTTTATTTGATGTTTGCAAAAGACGCTCAAAATATTCTATTGGCTTTTTTGATAACGTTGCATGTTTAGTATTTAAATGTCGTTGCAGTTTTGACGGTTTCATGCTTTCTGCAGCCAAAACTTCTTTGCAAATTAAGCACACTGGTTGTTCTTCATTGTTGTGAGAACAGCATGTGAAGCCATATTGCAAATATGATTCGTCATATTCTCTTTTTTTTTGTTTTGCTAGAAGTCGGATTTGAAGGACTGCAACTTGGTTGTGATGGCGTGGCAGACTTATTAGTTGGAATTTTAATTAGCCATTTATCCATGATAGTTAAATAATAATAAATAATAAAACAAAATGTAGTTGAACTTTAACGTAATAACTAAAAACACCAATTAAAAATTACACAGTAAATACACGCATGTCACTACGAAGACAAAGCTGAGTCCAAACTGAAGTACAAACAGAAAAATAACTAAACTCGAATCTTTACCAGTGCAATGACAACAAATTACGATCAGATCAACCCCGACGCATGGCGTGTTCAAAGTGAGCAGCGCACAAAAGCACCGTATCACAAAGACGCTGAAAAAGAAGCTTTCATTTAATTTTTTTTATTATTCTTTTATCAAATAATATGCCGATTTGCCTAGCCTAGCTTGAATATGCTTCCGTATTGTATGTGTAAGCTGTAAGGCGACGCGGCGTCTGGGTACTTATAATCACAAAGTGATCTTGCAAACACTGACGCCGGTGGCTAGACATCAATGTCGAACGTTCATTTGAAAATCGAGAAGCGCGTTG
This sequence comes from Diabrotica balteata, assembly GCA_918026665.1. NCBI lineage: Eukaryota > Metazoa > Arthropoda > Insecta > Coleoptera > Chrysomelidae > Diabrotica > Diabrotica balteata. Next base: position 81,464,862 of record OU898285.1, on the reverse strand, counting down.
TATTTATTATTTTAAATGCTACTTCCATATTTTCATTTATAGGCCCTACATAACAGTTTTGCATTGCCACTTTTTTCAGAAGCCCTGGTCTACACCATAATCGGTAGAATATGTTGAGATTGATCATATTATATATGAACACTCATATTTGCACAACATACACGAATGGTGCAGAATATTCAAGCAGTCGACATATTTCGCCCGGCAGAAAACAACACTTTATTAATAACTAATCATATTATTAACGTAACAGTAATGAACATAAATGGATGACATTAGCATGCTGGTAGTACACGGTACTTAAAGAGAATACAGAGGAATATGGGATATAACATTGACAATTTCGAACTCGAAACGAAATTCAACTCGAAACAAATTATCTATCTTATTTACGTCAGTTAGAAAGGAACAACCCGTAGAAAGTATCTGATTGCATGTTTCATATAAAAACGTATTAAAAAACAACCCTCACTCAACTCTTGTCGATTTGTTTGTAGTGCTGATTAACAAAATTAGGAGTTAAGCACGTATCACCCTAGTAATTATAATCGAATCTGTATATCGAGATCGAGTTTCAACTAAATGTACATATGTCCTTTATTTAAATGATTGCTGATACTACTTTTTGTTTTTGTTGTTTTTAAACATCACGGTTTTAGCATGAATCTCATTAATTAGATATAAAAAACACGTACTATGGATTATAATGAATTTCAAAGAAGAGTAATTCATATTTGCCAACTGATTTGCTGGGTTGAATATGTATCGGCTTCTACCATTATTTAAACAGATTACATTTTTAGATTTTGTAAAATGTTATGTAAAATTTGTGATTGAGTTCCAAATACTTGGATGTCGATTACAAAAGAAACGCTGTGTTTGATGGATATCATAGCGGAAAAATAATACTACAAACAATCTACAAAAAAAATAAATAAAAACTATAATAGATTGAGAAAATTTGATGAATTTTTATTAGGTCAAACACGGTTAACATTATATATATATATATATATATATATATATATATATATATATATTATATATATATATATATATATACACTGTGTCCGTAAAGTATGGAACAAATTCTTTTTTAGCTAAACAGAACATTTTGAGAAATAATCCTGAAACAGGTCGATGTTTGATTTTAAATTACCGTATTTTAAAATAATATTCTAATATACAGGGTGAATTACTTTCGAGTAATGACATCACCGTCATTTTTTTTTAAATGGAACACCCCCATTTTATCTCTATTTTCAGATTACATTAGCTGAGCTGATTCCAAAAATGTATCACATGTTGATTCAAATCGGTACAGGGTGGACAAAAATACAATAGTTTTGTGTGTGTTCATAAGTAACGCGCTAGTTAAATTTACAATATTATCAAAAATATTTATTGTCTAGGAGACAGAATATGATGAAATACATGATTTTTTAAATGTTCGAACTGCAGCCCTTGCTGTATTTTACAGTAACCCAAACGTTGTACAAATTTTTGTTGAACCTATATTATTCTCTTGAGAAATATTGTTTATTGCTGTCCGAATTCTCTGTTGTAATTCTTAAATATTTGCTGGTGTCATTTGATACACAACATTGTTCAGATGGTCCCACATGAAATAATCTAAAGGATTGAAATCTGGTGACCTCGCTGGCCATTCAATAGGTCCACGTCTACCAATCCACCTGTTCGGAAAAATTTCATCTAGGTACTTCTAACATCTACAGCATAATGTGAAGGTATCCTGTTGCAACCATTAACTTTCATCAAAACCTTCAGGATTACGTCTGCTGGGAAACAAATTACGAAAAGTAGGTACGAGATATCCCCTTACAAACTCAAGGTACGTTGCTCCGTTTAAATTACTTTCGATAAAGTAGGGTCCGATGATTCGATTTCTTACAATTGCAGCCCATACATTTACCTTTTGCGAGTATTGTGTATAATGCTCATGCATCTAGTGGGCGTTTTCTTTTTCCCAGTATCTACAATTGTTGATCTATTGTTGATCAGTTTGCCCTAAAACCGGCTTGATATTCACCTAGGACATTTTCAGCATAAGAGATTAGTCTACTAAGAATGATGTTTGAGAGGTTTTATATGCCGTGTTTAGGAGTGAGATTCCTCTATAATTCGCGCATTTTGTTTGTATCCTTTTTTTGTGGATGGGCACTATTATGTTTTCCTTCCATCGTGCTGGTATTCTTTCTTCTAACCATATGTGCGTTATTAGCTGGTGGATTTGGCGATGTAGTGCGTCTCCTCATATTTTAGAAGTTGTGCTAGGTATCTTGTCCGTACTCGGCTTTGTCATTTTTTCAGCTTATTTAAGGCTTTTAGGTTTCTTCAAAGGAGGGACTTTTGACGGGCATGTCCCCTGTGATATAGATCTCTTCTTTATGCTGTTCTTCCTGTATGATGTTTAGAAGGTCCCTAAAATACTTTTTCCATTCTTTCTCATACAGCTTTCAATTAAGTCATTCAGTACAAAATGGCATAGGATTGGTGGTATTTTGTTTCCCATGGGTGTACCATATATTTTTTTTGTAACAGCAGATTGTAAATTTGCGAATTTAATGATAAAAAAAGTTAAGCAGGACAAAATTAAGTATTCAAGTTTATTTATAAATGGAGTTATTAAGTATAAATAAATACCTAGGATCCGTATTACAGCCTCATGAGGAAACAGATGAAGAAGTATGCAGCGCGGTATGGATGGAATCGAAAGGAGCGAATAGGGTGTTGTGTGGGAGAAAAATTTCTAAGTAAAATTTTATAAAACTAACACAAAACTATGATGTACGAATCTACATATTGGGAACTACTCTATGTCCAGTTTCGGCAGGAAACATTCTTTTGGCTACAACGCTCTGATTTATTGTTTATGTAATCAGAAAAGACTTATTTCGTGTCAGGTTTAGTTCGTATTGTTTAAAAATTAATTAAGAGATAATCAAGTTTTTTCGATAAAGGCGAATATTGCTTATTGATGAAAAATATTTTAAATACGTCCACTTTTGATATAAATTTATCACTAAGATTATTTGACTGAGATATTTTCTATTTAGCATTACCATCCTCCTACGATAATAAAAGAATTTATAAGTGCCACAATCGTTATGATGCGACAAAAGGGAACCGAAACAAATAAAATACATTTATTCAATAGTAATGGCGAGCAATGGAGCAGTCAATACGATATATGCACTGATATGTAATGCGAGTAATGGTTTGTAAGCGATAACTGACGGTATTGAAAAATCGATTACTGAAGGAGTTGCTGAAGTGCCTAATAATTTGGAGCTTTCTATTCTCGTTCCTTCTTTTCTTTGTGTAGTAGAATGTTGGCTACACTTTTTCATAATTGAATGACTAGGCGAAAAGTTATATAGATTTTATCGCATACGTTGTATATACAGTTTTGTTTTCTTTTTCGATATTACTAATAAAAATAATGTACGGGTTGTTGATCTCAATTTGGCCCATTTCAGAAGCCAATAAGTGTTATGATTTAAACTTAAATATATACAATGTTCACAGTAAGAGAGATATGCAAATTTTAAAAGTCATTTCTTGTAAAATCACTTCACACGTTATCCAAAAATGTTGACCATAGGCCATAGGTTGACCAATTTGTAATTTTGAAGACGTCTTCTAGGGATAGGTAGAAAAGCTTTGGCGATATTACGTCTCCTTGTCTCACTCCTCTCTTAATGGAGATAGGGTTTGTATTTTCGTCTAGTTGTATTATCATAGTTGAATTTTCATATATATTATGTATTAGTTGCCTATATTTCGAATCTATTTTACAATTATTAATAGCTTGTTCTATGGCCCACATTTTGATACTATCAAACGCCTTTTCATAGTCGACGAAGGCAAGAAATACGCGTAGTTGGTATTCATTTGCCTTCTCTATTAATGTTCTCATTGTCAGCAGATAGTCTGATGTACTATATCCTTTGCGGAAGCCAGCCTGTTCAACCGGTTGGTAATTGTCCATTTTGTAGGTCAACCGGTTGTTAATAATTCTCATAAATAATTTGTATACTTGACTGAGCAACGTTATAGGTCTATAATTCTGCAGATCACATTTGCCCCCTTTTTTGTGTAAGAGTATTACTAGACTCTCGTTCGAGTCTTTAAGGATCTTGCTATTATGGAGACATCTATTAAAAAGCTCTGTTAGTACAGGGATTGTTAATGTCTTGCTTGTTTTCAAGAGCTCGGTAATTATACCATCGTGTCCTGGAGCTATAGTAGAATAAGTTGAGTAATAAATCGCCACTTCTCGAAACTTTTCGTTTTTCTTCTGCAGGCTTAGTACTTAACTAGTAAGTACTTAATTTAACCTAGTAAGTTATATTCAATAACCAAAAAAGTGCAGTCTATTATAATATAAGTTCTGTTTTCAGTAATGTAGAGCCCTTCTATATATTTAGTGACAACATAAAAATGTGCTTAGATTTAAAATTATATGTTAAGCATTTTTTAAATTATTCATTTTGACATATGTTATAAATCAATAAAATTCTTGATATGAAATTTTATTTTTACCCTTTGTTCATATCTGTTGTAGTTTCTCAGTGTAAAGCGAAAAATTATAAAATTTTAATTTAGTCCACAAACAATGACTTACAGCAGGAGAACTTTAGGGAACGTGAATACTCGTAAGCACAGGAATCCAGTTTTTTATTAAAAAAGAAATAGAGAATGCCAAAAACACTCGTTCCTGTTTCCTCTTTCGAAATGTATTTGTTTTATATTCAGTGTTCACATATTTCAGTGATCTATGTTCCGAAACGTCTTCTGACTCAGTTCTCCATTTTTGTTTGCCAAATATGAAAAAGTATTTGTTATATTTCTACCTGCTATCCATCAGATTTTCCCCCTCATGCTTAAATGCCGTTGCAATATTGTACATGTAATATTTTGTGACATGTCCAAGCGTGTAGCTATTTCTCAACGGGTCACTCTTCTCTTACATCCAGCGTTGCCAACAAGGCACGAAACTTGTGGCCTCATAAGTTATTCCCAGATAACACCGAATTCCCTTTGAAGTTCTGTTTTACATGCATCATTGCGAACGAATTTGAATTCTAACATTATTCTAAACAGTACAACTTCTATTGTGTATACAACAAATAATATTTATATAGAATAGGGAAATGTAATTTGACACGTAATTGCGGTAACTTAAAATAATTTCGATTTATAATGTTTATCGAGAAAAGGAGTACGATCGTTAATTCAATATAAATTAAGGATCACTCGAAGCGTGGTGGGTTTTTCAGTTAAAAGGTGGAGAAAAAAAGACACAGAAAGTGGCTACTTCATCTATTTATTGAAGACGTTTCGCACTCTAATCAGAGAGCATCATAAGTTCATCTAAAAAGAACAATATAAGTGTGTTACCTCAAAAAGACGTAGAAGTCAATGTTATAATATTTAAATACGTAAAAAAGCTAAAGACGTTAGACACTAAATAGTTATGCTGCATAAACAATTAATTGAAACTAATTACAAATTACAAATTAACTCAAACTTAGAACAGCAAAAGACCATGTGTTTATTGTACATGTAATTTAAAAAGTATGTAAAAAAACTTATGTAAAAATAATTATTTGCCGAGAAGACCATAAGATCACACTTCCAACAGTATATTATTAGTTAAATTTAATTTTTAATTTAGGTAACATTATTAAAATAATTAAAATTTTTCCATAGTAATATTAAAAATTGTAATGAAGTTACCACTATTAGCTTCCAACGCTTACAAGAGGTACCTGGCAAATGGGAACCCATTTTAGAAACACCAAGCTATCACGTGAAAAGACGGTGTCCTCGAAATCACAAAATGACAGAAAACAAGGCGAGTTGCCAACCGCTAATACGCTAGAGCGGTAAGTTTAAAAATATGATATATTAGTTGAAAACTTTGTCGGTACGAATCAAAATTTTGTCTTCTAAAACAAAAACACCCTTGTCCCTTTTGGAACAAGTAAATGTCATCTATTACATACCTTGTGCTGAGTGTGACTCGTGCTACATTGGTCAGACAGGGAGATCACTAAGAGCACGTCTTACGACACACCGCAGTGATATTAACTTATCTAGGCATACTTGTGCTCTTGCCCAGCATGCTATTAACACTAATTCACAAAGTTGACTTTACTGAAGTTAAGATTCTAGGCAACGAACGCAATCTCGTGAACAGGCAGTTTTTGAATATGTGTTCAATACTCAAACACCCTAACTCTCTTAATAAGAGAACGGACATTAGTCACTTGAGCCAAATTTATCATGCATTATTATTGCAGAATTAGGCTTAATATGTTGTTTACTTACAGACTAACTTTGTTACTGTACCGTTCTGCCGTCAGCGCTTCTCTATGAATAACTACTCGGTCTGAGCGGTCATTTAAAGTTATGCCACCTAAAACCATAGTTAAACCTCCGCCAAAAGCCTGGATTTCTTGAAGTATGTAATCCAAAAAGTGCTCGTCTGGTCTATTTCAGACTGTAACACGTCCATAAACATGATTTAAAAGAAATTTGGACTCTTTGGTCCAAGAACTTGGAAATTTGGTCTAATTCATGTATTCTTCAGTAGGCAAGCATCTGGCTCTACAATGTAGAAGGGTCAAAGATGGTACTTTGGCTGGCCTTCTTTTTCTTGCGTTCAAACCATGTTCGTAAAGTTAATTACGTATGGTTGGAGTATTTATTCTTGTATCCCTAGCTTCTTCCAACTCATTTTGTAGCGTTTGAGCAGTAAAAGTCGATCCTCTCTAACTCTAGTCGCCCTTGCACGAAAAGACTAGAATATTTTGGTCATGTACTAGGAGGAGAAAGATATACCTAGATAATCATTTGGGGTAAAAAAGAGGAAAGAGAGCGAGACAAAGATCAACAATCTAATAGTTAAAGAACTTCCATGAATAGTTTGGCTGCACCTTCTTTGAGCAATTCGGGGCAGGATAATCAGAGAACAATTTGGCTGATTTAAATTACAGAGGGCAGATTTTAATCAGTGTAAAATACTATGGTGTCATAAGTCATTATAAGAGCTCTGACACCAGCTCTGTGATAGTTTCTGATCGAATATTCACGTTCTTCTAGTTTTTATAAAGTAAACTGTATTCTATTCCATTTTACGAATTTAAATTAAAAAAATGACATCTTTATACATTTTCTAGTTTTGTGACCACTTTTAGACAATGTTGTCCTTGATTTTACACTTTTATTTTTGATGAACTATTGCTCCTTATACATTTTAAGCAGAACTACACCATTTATGTATAAAATAATGTATACCATTATTTAAATTTACCAACATATAAGTTCAAATGTAAATTTCTTTATAAATTCAACATTTTCTGTGGTAATTACTTCATTAAAGAAATATAAAGGAATATTGAAAAAGAAAATAAGACGATTTTAAAGGAAGACAATTTTGCGGAGGAACTGGGGGTTAAATTTAATACTCGTTCGGAAATTACTGTCCTACTTGCATTTCGTGTGAGATTTAATTATGTAGAATACTTAAATACAACTCCCAACCAGTGGGGATAAAAAGCCTTTAAAAATGCAGCTACCAATGTGTCTAAAAATAGGGAACACGAAATGTGAAATAAAACTAAATATAAAATATATCACTATATAAAATATTTTTTTTATTTTACAAAATAGTCGCATCAACCTCTGAGGTTATTAGCGACATACATACATATAGGTACATAAGATAATTAATTGACAATATATGTTTAATACGGTAAGATTTTGTTAAATACATTGATATCTTTAAGGAATTTTACCAAATATTCAATTTTACAATTTTATCCTAAGATTTCACTTGTTGATCCGATGATATGGTTGTTTAGTTTCTGCATCTGGTATCTTGGGCCCTCTACAATGACATGCTTAACACTAAGTGGGATATTACAGTTTTCACATAAAGTGGGATAAGTGTGACCAATTTTGTGTCCGTGAGTAAGTCGGGTATGTCCTAGACGAAGACGAGTAACAATGACTTGGTGAGTTCTGTTGGGAATTTGAGATTTCCACGGTTTTACAAACGTTTGAATTCGCGAAGTTTTGAAGGTGAACTGTCCCAGTGGTTTTGCTACAGATTTTCGACTTTCACTTTAATAAATGATTTTAAATCGTTAAGAACTACATCTCTCACTTCACTCGCGGTTACACTGTTCCTGGTTTGTTGGGCTGTACGCAGGGACGCAGGACAATGTGTGAAGGAACCCATAGTAATTGTACAGCATAGTTATTGTTTTGAATGATACCTAGTTCTTTTTTGATTAGGAGGGCAATTGGATGTTTCGTGTACAGTTCGTTGATGGTATTGATGGAACTAAGGGAATAAGTAATTATAAGAGCATTGGATATATTACTTTAGTTAATATGAACAAGAGCTTGATAGATGGCGTATAGCTCACCAGTATGTATACACCTTAAAGATGGTAGTTTATACTCAAGTGTAATATTTGGAGTAACGACAGCTGCTCCAACTCCAGTAGATATTTTAGAAGCGTCTGTGTACATATGATAGGATTTAGAAAATTTTGTTAGTTTGTTGATGAAAGTATTTTTTATTAAGGAGTGTGAAGTATTGTTCTTTCTAAAGATATTTAAGGATATATCGGATTGAGGAAAGCTTAATGTCCAAGGAGGAGGAATTTCTATGGAGTTTGAATAAGTATTTGGTATCAGAATTTGTAAAGTTCAAAAGGTTTGCCTAACTCTTTCGTAAAATGGCGGTTTCATGTTTCTATTTTCAGTATATAGGTTTTTAAAACGATCAGTAAATATGTTACTTCTAGATGCATTGTTTGGATTATAATTAGCAACAAATGCGTATGTGAGAGATAACTGCATTCTTCTATATTTAAGTGATAGCTCTCCAGTTTCTGCTCGTACACTTTCTATAAGGCTGGTCCGAAATGCTCCTGTAGCTATTCTTAATGCCGTATTTTGAATTACGTCAAGGTGGTGTAATAGGTATTCTTTAGCAGATGCATATATTATGGAACCGTAAGCTATTTTAAATCTAACTAGGATTTTATAAACATGGATTAAGCAGTTATAGTCAGCTCCATAGTTTTTATTAGATAGAGTTTTCATAAGATTAATTTCATTTTGGCATGTTTTTTTATTTGTAGAGTGTGTTTTTTCCATGTGAGTTTCGTATCAAAAACCATCCCTAAAAACCTAATGTTATCGGCATCATTCAGGATTTGGTTACATAATTTTAGTTGCGGTTTAATCGGATCACGTGTCTTTGAAAATAACAAACACTTTGATTTGCTGAGTGAAAACTGCAATCTTATTTTCTTCGACCAGTTTTCGAGTTCATAAAGTCAGGTTTGTAAGTGACGCTGTACTGATGAGATATTTTTTCCTGAATATACTAATACCAGATCATCCGCATATAATCTGCCACAAACTAAGCTGGAGCTTGATGCTATAATATTATTCATCGCAATTAAAAATAACGTTGCGCTTGTTACAGACCGCTGAGGGGTGCCATTAGTTTGACGTCTTGTTGAAGGTGTGCAGTGGTTGAATCTTACTTGAAAAGTGCGTTTAAGGAAATTTTAAATGATATTAATGATATTTCCTCGAATGTTCAAAATGTGTAATGATAATATCGTAACGCCATGCGGTGTTAAATGCTTTTTTAATGTCTATGAATACTGCAATAGTTTCCTGCTTGTTCGCGAAAGATTCAAGAATATCAAATTCTAAATTAATGAGGTTATCAGTAGTAGTTCGATCTTCTCGAAATCCACTTTGCTCGTTAACCAGAAGGTGATTTTATTCTTATATCCATAGCAATCTTTTATTAACTATTTTTCCATGACTTTGCACATTACATTGGTGAGAGAGATAGGTCTATATGAGGAAATTTTAGTTCGTGCATAGTTAGGTTTGAGAATAGGTATAATTATTAAATCACTCGAGGAAGTTGGAAAGACATTATTTAACCATATTCGATTGAAAATTTTTAGAAGAGTACACTTAGAATTGTCTCGCAGTTTTTTCAAGAATACTAAAGGTATATTATTGGGTCCAGCAGCAGAGTTTTTTATAGTATTAAGGGCAAAGTAAAGTTCATCTAAGGTTAAAGGAATATTGAAGGAACTATTATGTCTATCTTCACAATCGAGCTGTTGTTTTTCTCTGATGATTTTGTCTTGTATAAACTCTTCGGAATAGTTGCTATTCCTGGAGTTTGTTTTTCGAGCATTTTTTGTTATATATCGAGCATGTGCTCTCTGAGAATGTGTCTTGGACTAACTAGAGATCCTATCACTAACAAGTGTTCTTTTAATTTAATATCATTGAGAGAATTAAAAACTACTGCGTGTAGCTTGGATGGATAGATCGGTTCTTGTTCTTTGCTGGCTGCAGCTGAGTACGATTAAGGTTTTTTTAATGTGGATTGCGATAATAATTCATCGCCATGATTAGTGACGTCAAATTCCATTTCTCAACACCATTTAATTTTCCTAAGTACGGACTTGTTCCGCTTTGGGTTTTGGTAATTGTCTTTAACGGCAAAAAATTGGTGTCGATTAATGACTGGTGTTATTTATTGACGGTGTTATAAAATTCTTTGGTTATGAATTACTTATTAATAAAAAAATATGTACTCACAGAAAATGCTTTTTTTATACACACTGAACTAACACTATTATACTTGATGTTAACGTAGTGTAAGAATTTTATGATTTTATGTTAAACTGTACGTTTTACTTATTTTTTCTATTTATCGTGATCCTTCTGTTTTCATTTTGACATCATAAGCATGTTAACAACAAAAGGGAGTTCAATTTTCGTTATAAAAATTGTGAGATTACCGGGCACTGTGTAAGTTTGGCAACGTGTCTTAGTTCTAAACAAGCAATAAACCCTGACAAAGTTCTTTCATAGCCCAACTTCTTTATGTTTATATCAAATTCTGCAGCAGGGTCAACTAGGGTCATTCCAAACGATTTTTGAATTCTCAATTTTCTAGAGCCCCGTAGGCACATATGTTGACGAAGGATTTCCAATTATATATCCGTCTTGTAAGTCGAAAGAACTTGTAGCTTTTCACGGTAGAGCGTGGACGAACAAGCCTCAATCAGAAATATCACCAAAAATATAGCATAAACATAAAGCTATATGTCTTCGGGTGAATTTCGAAGAGACATCTAATCAAAAATACTTTTGAAAATGTAAAAGTTATTTAAAAAATCGAACCGAAAACTAATTCAATCCGCCAAAGATTGATATAAACATTTTTTTTAAATCAATTATTGTATTGATAAAAATTCGTTCAGAATATTTAATAGAAAATTTCTCTCTTTTATTTAAGTATACCAAAAATGTGCCGTACATAATGGAAATCAAAATAGATCGTAGTAAAGGACTCACTTCAAAACAAGTTTTATTCAAAACTCTAAAGCTCATGTTGCTTTATGGAATTTGTGACTCACTAAGAAGGTTTATTACACTCCAATCCTTTTTCAAAAATGTGTCTAGATATAAATATAACATTTTATATAATATTTGATCTATTTGTCGAAATCCGTGTTGCTCTTCACTTTACGATATTTAATAACTGTGTTAATAGGTACGGGTACGAACTCCTTTTTGGATAGTCCTATCAGGGAAAGTAAATCAATCCCTACCTTCCGCATATTCTAGGTGTTTCCTGACCCGGGAAACTAGTACCTGCTAAGGGTCCCTTGTCCAGGGTCACAGATGAAGTCCATAACGGCATCCAGCGTGGAGAAGAAGTTCTTCACAACGGTCTGGAGGACGGAAGTGGCAGCCCCTGGTTTTAGGGCTTGTTTAAAATCGAAGGGTAGGTGAGACTCTCTAGCTGTAGTGGAAGCAACTCGTATAGGAGAAAGATACTCTGATGTAAAATCCCTGGAACTCCAGGTTGGGGGTTGAGGCACCCGGCCAACTCCTCGGTACTCATAAAACACGTACAATGTTCAGAAGCCTAACCAAAGCCTCGGAACAAAAGATTGAAAACACAGAAGACGAAAACAGCAAAGAAAACGGTTCATGAATTTTGTACATGGAATGTGCAAGGTATCTCCCGAAAAAACACCAGAAATCATGTCAAAACTCAAAAATGCAGAGATAAATATCGCGATGCTTACAGAAACTATAAAGAAGGGTATGGGTTCTAAAAACTGCGGTAACTATGACTTGTTCTATAGTGGAGAAACTGTAAACCAAAGAGCACAATAAGGTGTTGCTATTGTTATTCGCAAAACTTTTAGAAGACATATTACCGCTTGGGAAGCAATTAATCAGAGATTGATAAAAATGAACATCACGATAAAAATAAGCCGAATAGCCATATTAGGTGTATATGGAATTAATGAGGACTCATTGGTCAACAGTAAAGGTGCATTTTTCGAACAACTAAACGATGAAATTATAAAAGTAGGAATATCTAGGGAAATCATATTTCTAGGAGTCTTCAATAGCAGAGTTGGATGGGAATTGAACAACAAAGTGGTAGGAGCACACGGTGAACATACCAGAAATGATAATGAAACCAGATTAATAACAATAGGCACACAAAATAACTTAAAAATATTAAATGGATTTTATCCACATCGCGATATACACAAATACAGGTGGATACAACAGACCAGAAATAGAGAAGGAAATTAGAGATAAACGTCGAAAATAACAAACATTCCTAACAAAAAAACAGAAAACGATAAAACAATTTACAAAGAAGCACAAGCCAAAGTATGAAAAAAAAACTCAAAGAAAGAACGAATCAAGGGAACATAACTGCCAAAAGATCAACAATTACATAGGAGGTAGAAGAAGCACAGAGAGTTAAAGATTGATTAAAAGTATGAGAAATAATAAGAAAAAAGACGTTATATCACCAATATCAACAGAAAAATGGAAAAAATATTTCAAAAAACTTTCAAACAGAACAATGACCAGAATTTACAAAAATGGAAGACAACACTATAGGTATACGTATAAATTCATCACCATTACATAACAAATAAGTAAATCAGAGATGGAAGAAATAACCAAATCCCGGAAAAATGGAAAATCCCCTGGTCCTGGTGACATCCCTGCAGAATTAGTGAAAACCGGTACAGACAAACTCCAGGAATAGTTAAGAAAACCCTTTCAAGACTGCTTGAATGGGGCCGAATTACCAAAAGAATGAAAATTATTTATCATGTCAACTATCCACAAAAAGGGCAGCAAGAATCAGTGTGAAAATTACAGAGGAATTGCGGTAAACATCACAATAAGTAGGATGTATGGAAGACTTATTAAGAACAAAACAGAAAATGACTATAGAGATTACAAAGCAGGGGAGCAAGCTGGTTTTAGAGCTGGGCGATTCATAGTAGCCCACTTGTACTTTATTACGCAAGTTATTGAGAAAAAAACAGCCGTCAATAAAGAAGTTCACCTGGTGTACGTAGACTTACAAAAAGCATATGACAGTATACCCCTCAGTAAACTATGGTCAACCCTACAGCAAACCAACATTAAGCATGGTCTTATCCAAGCAGTCCAAAGTCTGTATAACGGAACGTCTGCAAAAATTAAAACTAGATCAAGGATATCTGAGGGATTTAAGATCACGAAAGAACTAAATCCAGGTTGCTGTATTTCGACTACCCTTTTCAAAATGTATCTGGAACAAGCACTCAAGCTGTGGAAAAGAAAATGTAATGACATGGGAATCCCTCTCAATGACGAGACTACACTGTATACCTTATGTTTCGCTGATGACCAAATACTGATTGCTCAGGATCATGATGACTTGAGTTACATGATTTGGAAGCTAATAGAAGAATATAACAAATCGGGTCTCGAAGTCAACATTAAGAAAACTAAAACCATGGGGTAGAAATTAGACACTGTGATAAATACAAGTACCTGGGTATGAAGATAACTCAAGATGGAACACTCGATGCTGCTATTCTTCTTCTTCGTAGGGTACCTGTCCGTTCCAAACGTTGGCGATCATTCTGGCTATGATGATTTTCAAAAGAGCGTGGACTAGAGTTATAACCGTTAGCTCTTACTTTAATGCGCTTATGAGTTAAGAAATTTTGTATAAAAGCTAGTGTGTGACCCTCAATTTCAAATTTTTGTAGTGTTTTTGAGATGTTATGTTTCCATGCAGTGTCGAAAGCTTTATTGATATCAATAAAGACAGCTATTAATTTTTGATTGTGTAGAAATTGAATGAAGTTAAAATATTTTTATTACAAACATCGATTACCTATTTATGGAAAAAAATATTGTGTCACCTTATACATAATATTATATTAGGACCTGGACCAAGCCATAACATAATTGAGTTTTTCTAGATTATTTTTTTAATAAAAAACTGCTTAAACATTCTAAAAGTGTTTCCATTTCCTTCGTATTTACGAAATATTTTCCTATTGACGTGTCGATGTTTTGTTCGAAGTAAATAAACCAATCTTTCCTCACAATGTTTTCATTCCAAACACGCATGTATCATTAAAATGAAGGTAAGCGCCGTTTTTTCTCTTTAAAGAAGAAATTAAATTTCAACCTAGGTTATTAATGTATTTGTGAGGGCGTACTGCATATCAACTAACTCAGATAACTTAAAATTCACTCAACCACCGCACCATTTACCCAGGATCGGAAAATACTTAATCAACATTCAATTTTTTCTTATCCTACGTTGATTGTTTATACGTGTTGAGAAAAATGAAGGAGAACGGGAGGGATATCTTCAAAAACTAATAAGTAATGTACCCTGGGCGTTAGTTTGGGTCTATAGGAGTATAGTAAAATGTTTGCGGTGTTCAATAAATAAAAATGATCCGTACAGGACAGATTAAAATTTGAAAGCATGAGAAAATGATATTAAACAAACGTCTATATATACTTCAGTCAATTTGTGGAAAAATCATTGATTTCCGTAAAAATATTATGCAGATATTTAAAGGTTAAAAGGTATATGAAAAGTAGATGATGAAAAATCCATGAAGACGTATAACTGATTTTGCGTTGTCTTTTTATGAATGGACAAATGTCGATCAGGTCAAAATGGAAGCATTTTTAGGCTTACTGATTTACACCTCAGTATTTAAGTCCAATGATGAAGACATATAATGTCTATTTGCTACAGATTTAACGGGCAGAGAAATTTATTGGTCCGTAATGAGTGCCAAGAGATTTGCAGTTTTATTGACTTGTCGTTTTGATGACTCTTCCCCAAGAGAACAATATAAAGTGGTAAATCCACTAGCACTAATTTACGTACTATTTGAATCTTTTATTTGAAACGGTCAAACGAAGTTTTCTGTTGGTGAATATGTATGCATTGATGAAATGTTAGTTGGTTTTCGGGGCAGATCACGCTTTAGAATGTATATTCCAAACAAACCAAGAAAATATGGACTTAAAATTATGATATTAACAGATGCAAGAAACAACTATTTGTATAATTCGTATGGATATACAGGCCAAGATTCCGATAAAATGGGCCTTTCAGTAACTGAGAAAAAACTTGCTAAACCTACTCGATCTATGTTACTGCTTACTAAGCCGTTATTTGGCAGTAATCATAATGTGACAGCTGACAATTGGTTCACGTTTATAGAACTAATTCAGTTGTTGAAATCTAATGGCCTATGTGGGAACTATGGAAAAGGTTAAAAGACATTCCTTTTAAGTTTCTTCCTCAAAGGCATAGAGAGATTGGTTCAGTTAGATACGGTTTTACAAAAGACATTACCCTTCTTTCGTATGGTACTAAAAAAAAAACAAAGCAGTCATACTAGTATCCTCCATGCATCATAGTATAGCCGTAGATGAAAAAACACAAAAAGCAGAAATAATTAGGGATAAAATTAAGGGAATTAGGGATTAATTTTAGGGATAAAAAATTAATTAACTTACATAACACATTTCACATATGGTCCTTATCAATTTACCTTTGTCCATTCTCCATGTATCCATTTTTTATGTATTTCCCATAGTCATGAGCTGGAATGCTGTCGCGGGACTCCTGGCGGGTTTGGTCTGGAATTTGGTGGAAATTTTCTTAACTGTTGCATCTCACATTTCGAAACTGCTACAATGAATTCCATATAACATCTAGTATGTAAATTTCCATTTAAACTTCCAGTATGATTTTGCTCGCATTCTAAGCTTCTTTGGATGAGTTAGTATCGCCATATGGTAAATAACGTCTTAATGACCATTTATTTAAAACACAACAGTACAATTTAAATTAACATTACTTAGTCTAATCGTAGTTCGAACTTATGTGAAGTTGATATGAGACTTCCTCATAATTATCAATACGCGATACATTAACTTGTCATCTCGACGTTTAAATTAGTTCTGATCTCCGAGATAATGATTTTTGTCGCTTTTATAGTAGGCCTTGCATATATCAGCAGTTTATTTCTTAGTGTGTCAAGTTTGTTAACGACCTACGACAACCATATGTCGTGATTGGCAATAGTGCTGATTTACAAATTCTAATTCGACTATATTTATGAATTTCCTCGATTCACATTATTAAACATATTTTATATAAACAAAATGCGACACTATGTTACACTTTTTTCATTTAAACTTATTCTTTATATGCATTATAATATTGTAGGAATACTACTACATTCGTTTCATTTCTGATTCGTTTATAGTGGTTGTATGTCTGTTGTGTTTGTTGTGTTCTGTATAGTAAAAGGGCTTTTTTCTTTTTTTCACATTTTGTCTTTACTTCCTCTTTATAAAGCATGGCGTTTTCTTTTTTTATGTGTTAGTGTTCGTTATTTTCCTCTCTTCAAGTAATTCTGTTGCTGCGTTATGTTATTTTTGAGTGTATCCAGCTTATTTTTGATGGATGTACATATATCATAGAACATAATATATCATAGATCTTTGTTCATGAGTATTACTAAATGTATATTTGTGTTGGTCTTTGTGGTCAAAAAATGTGTTGTTTATTCTTAGTTAGTTATTCGTGCAAAAGTTGATCATCAGTTCTCCATTTTCGATCTTAACATTCTCATTATGTTTTTGTTTAATGCCAAGTATTACTTGATAGCCTATTCGAGCGTTAAAATCCCAAATATTATTATATTTCCTCGGACTTGATCTACTACTTGTTGTAATTGATCGTAAAACGCTTCCCTTGTTGTTTGAGGCTTGTTATCTTCTGGGCCCTATACTGCGATGATGTTTAGGTCTTCCTTCTCCATCCTTATCTTTGCTGTTACTGTTCCTTCTAATATGTTTTGACACTCTTTGATGTGATTTTGGTGCCTTTGATGTATTAGTAAGGCTACACCTGCTTTAACCCTGTTTTCTTTTGCTACTCCACTGTGGATTAGTATGAATTAACCTAATTTTAATTGACCTTTTGCTCTGTTTTTCGTTCCCTGTGGAGCAGAAATGTCTATTTCTTTCTCTTTCTGTACTTGGGTTATTTCTTAGTCCCTTGAGTTAAATGATCTGGTATTCTAAGTAGTAATTATCATCTGGGTTTTGGATGTTTTTGATTCATTACATTACATACATTGATTCTTTAAGCAGTTTTTGTTTGTTACGATTGGTAGATTGCTAACCTTGCCAAGCACCCTCCACATTTTATCCGGGCTTAGGACCGGCTGTGGTATCCGCAGAGCTACTCAATCCATCTTGCAATCACCCCAGTAATAGTTCTTTCAAAGTTGTAGCCATGATATATGTACAAGGTTTACTATATGGAATTTTATTGCATTGGTTTCTCCTTGATTTCTACATCTTTATCCCGCTGACCTATTTCTCAATTCATCAACCTTTAGGACTAGTTTCCCATCCCAGGACAAAAGAGTGTCCTACCACTTATCCAGTCATGTGCTCGAAGCCGTTGGTCAGTAAGTGGGGGATTGCTATACCAGCATTCATTCGGTAATCGTGTTCATATCCGATAAAAAAGAAGAATTGCGAAAAAAAAAAATGGTTGAAGAAATGAATTACATGAATGATTTTTTTCATTACGTGACAAATATTTTAAATACTTTTTCAAACTTAGTTTAAACATAAAAAAATGGTTTATAAAAGATTCTTTTTCACAAGGAAAAAAAACATCTACGTGTAAATGAAAAACTTATTTTTTTAATTGTTAAATTTAATTTAACACCCTGTAGCTAAGTAATAAACGTCAATCGATTTTGTTTTGATTAAAATATCTTTACTTTACCTAGGTAATTATTCGCTACAAACAATACTTTTAAGCTTAATTTTTGAAAACCTTTGTTTACTGCTTGCTCCGAAATGAAAAAGCTTTTTACATTAATTGTTTTAGTGTTTATACACCCTATAGAGTTTTCAATTAGATAAAATTCTTCTGTCCATAAATTTCAATTCAATTTAGCTAGAGTAAAAAGGCAATCTTCTTCCAACATCTTAAAAAAATTTCATTTCTAGAGGAGCACAATGAAATTCTACTAGCAAAACGCACATTCAATTGTTTACCAGTGCGTTCTTTTCAACTTCAAATACGAAAAAGTATTTGAGATGTAGAGGTTTTTCCAGCACATATCCTTTATAAAGCTTAAAATTGCGGGATAATGGGATTCAAATATAAAGAAATATTAAAGTATATCGATTTTAACGAACTTTAATAGTTAATTCTAAAAGGTTTAGCTAATAGGTTTTTAGTTAATTCTAAAACATTTAACTATTATTTTTAAAATTTTTATGTACTAAAATTGTACATCTAAGTTGAAAGATAATAATTATTGTAGTTTATATTACACTAAAAACAGTATGACTGGAGGACTATTACCTGGAGAATAGATCCAGCGCTTAAATCCCATGATTGGATGTTTCAATACAGTTATGCACGACTATGGATAAAGCCTTCAACCAATAGATCCAATTAGATGCGGAGTTCATTATACCGTGAGTGTACGGAGTTTAAATTCAAGGAATGTGCAATTGTCCACCACCATTGCGGATTCTATCTCGGTCTGTATAGCATTTGTCCAAATTATATTGAAAATTAACTTAACTAACTACATATTTCACATGCTTCACGTATTTCAGACCTTCCGACCACAGCGAAATCATCCATCAATCGGTTCATTCATACAAATCATTTTGTACGATAGGCGGTAGCAATTAAACCGATTTTGCAGCAACACTATATTACGAAAACCGTAAAAAAAAAGCATCATGTATATACATACATACATACATATATATATATATATATATATATATATATATATATATATTATTGTGATATTTAAAATCTTGGTGCGCCAAGCAATTAATTAGCTAATTAATTAATTAATTAATTAAAATTATTTAAATGATATGATTATGACTCTATCACACTTTTTAATTCTCTTATCTTAGGGTTAAATTCGTGCTTCAATATCTATGCTATTACATGTGAAAGGTAAGGTCCAAAGAATAACGGAATAATAAAAAAAACATATAGGATCTAACGTTATATATTGAAATAAAATAATGAAATAAAATTCACACTCAAATGTTTTCAATAAACAAAATCTCATATAATGATTCTCAAAATTTTGTTCTACGTACGTGAACCTTCAAAATTAATGGTACAAACAATATTAGTTAAAATCTCAAAATCCCAATCTTTTCTTTACGATAAACTGAATCTCTCGTTGGCCTGAACAGTGACTCTTGGAATATAAGTAGAAAATATAACTTACAATCTTTTACTGGATCAGCTTCTGTCAGATACACTAACTACACGAAAACTCACAAACTTTCACTGCTACTGCTTCCTACCTCTGGGAAACTACCCGAGAACAACGGCCGTTCGCCTTGCACCCTTGAAAACCAACTGACTATCTTTTCTATTTAAAAAACTAACTAACGTCTCATTCTCAAACCAATCACCAAAACCTTTTTCAATTTCATACAATCAAAACGCGTCATCCATCTCCCATTTCTTCATTTCGATAACAAACAAATTTTTACCTATAATTATAAAATTTCCTAAAACTTATTTACAAATAATATTTTTCTACAATTCTTAAAAACTAACAAAAACCTATTTTTATAAAATATATTCTATTGTCCTAATCACTGCACTAATGTATTTGGAAAACCCGGTTCAATTGTCTTTTATTTCACTTAAGCTTATTCACGTCATACAAATATATTTATTATTATATATATTTTACAAAACAAACCGATATTTTCTTGATTTTACATATCATAACAATATGATATGTAAAAGGTTTTCCATAGTTTCAAGGTTGATAAGGATTACAGTTTAAAATTATTTTGAAATATAGAGGGCATCCCAATAAAGTGCGACGTATCAAAGTTATATTTTTTCTTATGGGACACCCTATATTTTATTGCATTTTCTAATTGTCGGCAAAAAAAAGGGAGGATAATTCGAGGAGAGATGGCCCACTTTTTTAGAATGGATGTATTTTTAAAAGTATTTGAAATTTGGAAGTAAAATAAAACTTCATATAATGATTATAGTTTATTGATACTAATTACAGTTATGGAATACAAATAAAACTTAAATATATTTGTTTATGGAGAGTTGGAGAGTTGGCTCTATGTAGAAGATGAGATGGCGCATTAGAAAAAAAAAATGAAGATAACTCATTTTTACGTTACATATAACTCATTTTTATGTTAGATAACTAGTTAGGGACTTCTTGTTGAACAAATAAGTTTGCCACAAAGGTCGCAGAAATTAAAGTATTGGCTACAAGATTCGTGAAACCATTTCTTGTAATGCATAAACTGAAGCCAGTCGTCCGATTTGGAAGTTTGTGAATATATTTCTAAACATCCTGCACAACATTCTTCATCGGAATCATCATCCATATCTGAATTATCTTTGAGACTTATTGTTATTGACTCATTATCAGCAGATTCTAAAACTAGTTTGATTTTATTTGTGTTTATTTTGTTTTGTTTGGTTTTGTTTTCTTTGCCTTTAGAAATAATCTTTTCGTTTGTTTTTAAAACTTTCACTTTTTTCAAAGCCTTAGCTTGCTTTTCTTTCTCTTCTTTCTTTTCTCTCTTTTCTTTTTTTCTAGCAATGGTTTCTTTGGAAGTAAGAATCTCTGCTAGCTGTTTGCTTTTCTTTCTGACTGCAGCTACTCCACGTTTATTTGGCAGAGGTGAGATTTCATCAAGCAATTTTCCTGGAGTAATTTCAGAGGTTACAGTTCTAATCGACATATCAACTTCAGAGTGATTTTTGCTTGTAATTTTTGTACTCTGTAACAAATCTAGTTTCCCCCTTTTGTCAAGCTGATAATCACTCCAGTTGCTATAACCAGCTTTAGGTTGTAATTCAGGCCTTGAAAGGTGAGGGTTAATTTCTTTTTCCTTCGTTACATTGTCCTTCATCAACAAAAAAGCATCGTCGGGAATTACAGAAGAATCCAAAGGTACAATTCCAGTTAATTCAAAAGCGGATACTGCGTTACTAACCGTAGCAGACTGTCCCCAAGCAAATTTCAGTAATTTCCCAAATTAAAGCAGAGTTATTTTTCTTTTTTGTTATTCTTCGTGAACGAATTGCAAGCAAATTGGTAATTTAATTTTATTGATTTAAAAAGCGCTCTGTCAAGAGGTTGCAAGAACTGTGTCGTGTGGCTAGGTAGGCAAAATAGGGTTATGACATGTTGTTCCGCCTATTCAAGAATGTTGGGATCGCTGCAATGCAAAGAATGACCATACACAATCAGCAAAACATTGCCCTCTGGTTTTCGTGGCAATAATAAATAATAAATTCTATAATCACAAATCGAGTGATAACACCGTCACAAGTACTTGATGTCAGACTCCTAACATCTGCTAACCTGAGGACCGATCACAACCTTGTTGTATGCAAGATGATACTAGAACGTCCGCAACGAAACAGAAAACCACAATGCTGATCGAAAAAACACAATATAGAGTCGCTAGCAACAGAGAGTACAAAACTCCTTTATGAGAACAGGATTACCAGCAAACTAAAAGAGATCGAGTTACAATCAGATTGGGGAGTAGAAGATACTTGGCACAACTCAGGAAATGCATCAACCAAGCACCAGAAGAAGCAATTAGAAAGCAAAAAATTAACACGAGTGAGGGCGATAAACCACACCAAACCATGGTTTTGTCAAGAGGTAAAAGAACTTTCTGAATTAAAATGCAACTGCTACCTGAAATATAAAAGCACACAATCGGAAGAAGCTTTCGCAAAATATGTCCAAGTAAGAAATGAAGTAAACGCAATAATAAAATTAATCAAAAGAGAATATTGGGCTAAATTCGCCAGCGACATGGACTATGACCTACACGGTGCTCAAAAGAAAGTATGGAAAATGCTTCGGAATAGGAAAAAAATCGTGCAGACCAAGGGAGTATCTATAGAGACATGACAATAGCATTTTAAAGAGCTATATGATGCTGAAGAAACGCTGAATATAAACGAATACGAAGCAAATTTAAGTGCTACAATCAATGATGAAGAGGTAAAAGCAAAGATGAAGAAGCTAAAAAACAGAAAATCACCTGAAACAGATGGTATACTCAATGAACTCTTAAAATGTAGAGGCCCTGAACTTGCAAGTCAACTGTCACAACTATTTAACAAAATCTTAAACGACACAGAAACACCAGAGGAATGGCATAAAAGCATCACAATCCCCATATTTAAAAAAGGACAAAAAACTTGCGGAAAAAACTACAGAGGAATCACCTTCTTATATACAACGATGAAACTTTTCACGAGTACTCCTAAGGACCAATTGCAAAGGCAAATCACAAATGCTGAAGAACAACAAGGTTATACAAGAGGGAGGTCTATAACAGGTGCAGTATTCATAATAAAACAAATAATAGAAAAAGCTATAGAGTTCGGCATGCCAGCGTATATTTGCTTTATTGATCTGATGAAAGCGTTTGACAGGGTTCGACTGGGAGACATTCTAAATATATTAATAGAAAATAAAACACCGACCAACAAAACAAAGATAGTTCAAAACCTAAGTAACAACAATGTAACCAGAGTTAGAGCAGCAGACCAACTCACTGAAAATATTCCAACACCGGGAGGAATAAAACAAGGCGACAGTTTAAGCCACTTCTTGTTTAACCTACTCATGGGCAAAATTATAAACAAAGTAACATCTGTTACTTGGTGGTATGGTGTGCTACGCAGATGATGCCGAATTATTCCAAAATCAGAAGATGATCTTCAGAAACAGCTGTCAGTTCTTTCAAATAAGCCGCCAACTAAATATGACCAGTTCTACCAACAAAACTAAATGTACGACAATCGCAAAAGATTTGCTCAGATGTAAGTTAGTGGTTGAGAACAACCCCATAGACCAGGTGATGCAATTTAGATATCTGAGCATAGATATATCAGGCACACACGACCCAGTAAAGGACCTAAGGAGTCAGATCAACAAAGCATCCTCACTGTTAGGATGTCTGCGGGAGATAGTCTGGTCAAATCCGTATATGCGCACAGATAGTAAAATTAGAATCCATAAGACTTGCATACGACCGATCATGACATATGACATGAAAGTGCGCGAAGATACCAACAAAACAAAACAGATGTCGAGAAGGGTTGCCAAAATAACAACCCTAAGAACAATAGTGGGCAAAACAAGAAGAGACAGAGTAAGAAATGCAAACATTAGAGAGCAGTGCAAAATTCAAGATATTGTAAGATGGGGAAAGGCAGCGTAAGAGGATGTGGTACAATCATGTAAGACGAATGGATGAGAATAGACTCTCAAAAATTGCCCTAGACAACAACCCGCCCGTTTCAAGACCTCCCGGAAGACCACCTAAAAGATGGAGGAATAGTTGGCAATCTACCTCCCAGGAAATTAACCAGAGGCAACTTCAGAATTTAACAGATCGAAAGATCTTCAAGAAGTAGAAGAAGAAAAAGAGGAAGTTTTTGTAAACTATTTAAGAATAAGATGAATTGATTTGATAAACAAATATATGTATTTATCTGATTCTGTTGTATCTGTACACCCTAGACACTAGCCTTCTTTAAATACAGTTTTTGTATAGTGTGGTACATAAAGAAGATTTTATATTTTCATACAAAAAGTAATTTCGTTTTAGTAAACACAGCTCTAGAAAAGAATACGTTAACTTTACAGCAGTTTTCATAAATGTAACATAACCGTATTGCTCCAGCTATGGTTATATTAGCATTCTGTTAGAAACTATCGACGTTATTACTTTGACTACGATTATCATCACTGTAATATTCGTCTTCTGAATATCTAGTTTAATACATTGTACCATTTAATTTTAGGATCGTAATATTTTTCTGGATATTGCTACATTCTGAGTACTCAAAACTACCTATATATTTTTGATATCTATTTTATACAGGATGCGTTACGTTTATCTTTACAGTACAGACATTGGAATGTGAAAAACAAGATGGTAATTACGGTGATGTAACGGGTTTTCTATAACTATTTAACCTAAAAAAAACCAAATGTTTTTTTTATTTACAAAAAAACCCGCTTTAACCTAATAAGGTTAATAGCGAAACGGTAACAATTAATTACACTTTACTTATTAAATTAAAATTTTTTAAAGACAAAAGTAGTTTATTAATATTGTTATTTGTGTTTAAAGTCTTTAAGATTGTTTGAAAAATGGTATTTAATTCTATTCTATTCTTATTTACTGTAAGGGGTGAACCGCACTGATCACAAATTGGGCGTTCTTCTTTTTTAAACACATGTTCATGGGAAAACTGGGTATGTCCAAGTCGTAAACGGGAAATGATCATTTGCTTTCGTCTAAAATCATCGAGTGATTGCCATTGTTCAATTTTATTTTTATTTCCTGAAGCTTTGATGGTGTGGTTTTGCATTTATTGTCTCAGATCTCGAAAATATGTTTCATAAAGTACCCTTTTAGATTTAGACTAACAGAGTGGAGAGACATTTGAGTACTGTTATCATTTATGGCTTCTTTGACATTTCGGTCGGCTGCTTCATTACCTGCTATTCCAACGTGTGATGGGACCCAGAGAAACTTGATCTTTAGTATGTAATTTATTTAGTTCTTCGTTTATTAGTAAAGCTAATGGATGCTGAGTGTATATTTTCTTGATTAGGTGCAGTCATGACATATAATCTGTCACGATTAACATTTTGTTCACCTTATTCGCATTTGCATGTAGTAATTCTTGGTAGATTGCATAAAGTTCTTCTGTGAATACGGTTGCAGTATCTGGAATTTTATGTTTGAGAATCTCTGTGTTGTTAATTATTGCCACTCCGACTCAATTTTCAGTTTTAGCCCCGTATTTATAGTCGGTACTCAAGATCGTGCTCGAGCACGTGCTTCGTCAAGTCGAACTTACGTCATAGTCATGCTCAAGTATTTGTTGTGTTCTATAAACGATACTTCGGGTATTCTCGTACAAGGTTGATCTCAAGCAAGAAAAATTAGAACGGTAAAAGTAAATTACGAATAAACATCGAAAAAAAGAAGATTCTGTCAATGTTCTCATAATTGTGACTAAACTTTTGCGCCAAATTTAGTTTATGCTACTTACTGAAATTTTGTGTTTGATATTAATATTTTGTGTTTGAAATTAATATTGGATATTAACTATTTTAAGGTATGTAATATATTATAAAAAATATTTATTCTACAGAATTAATTTCCATTTTGTGTCTGAGGCATAATTTTAGATGTTCAAAATATATGCTTAGATGTATATTTGTTTTTGGATATATTTATATGTGTGTAATGCGTTACAATCATTATAATTATATTGCATGTGTAAGCCGTACGGTAAATAAATTGGTTATGTAAATTTTAGATGAGTGGAAATAGCAGTAAATATGCACCTTACTCAACAAAGGAAAAAGTTCTCCTAATCCAGCTGGTAACAGAAAACGGTTTGGTAGAGAACAAAAGGACAAACAGTGCTTCAGCAATGGAGAAAAATATGGCTTGGGAGTTCATAACAACAAATTAAAACTGCCAGCTTGATGTCAACATCTTGCTGCCTGATTATACCATCAGGCAGCAAGACGAGATTCATAGGATGAAAATGAAGATTTTAGAAGATATGCTGAGGGCAAAAGCCTTAAGAGAAGCAACTGAGAAGGAGAGGTAGAGAGCTATTGATGAAGCTGAATGAGCTTCATTGAAGTTAATAGACAATAAAAAGGGTAATTATAGATTTTATCATGTTTGACTTGTCACTGGAATTTTTCTATAATTAATTATTTATTTTAAGGCGCTAGCAGATCTTTTTCCTTTGTTGGATACTCTGCAGTTTTAGGGAAAATGTAGGAATAAGCCACAATATGTTTATTTACTGATGTTTTTCAATCTATATGACCAGAGGCTGTTATCATAGATACAAAATTGTGATCTATTTTCTGAAAATAAATCACAATTTTGTATTTTTGGTAAAAATATCTGGTCATAGAGATTAAAACATCAGTAACTATAACATATAAAACATTGTGGCTTATTCCCAACTGAAGATAGTGTTTGGGAAGTGTTAACTCTGTCTTTCAGTGGCCTTTTCACTTTCGGAGCACTGAATGTCAGAGTAGGGTCTATTTTAGCAGGTAGGCATTTGACGTAGAATCAGCGACGAGAGGATGTTTTAAAGTACCTCAGAAACTATCGCCGGGACTACGAAGAATGAATCCTGCACTAAGGTCAATCAGGCGGCATCCTGGACTGTGATGTCTTTTTAAGATTTCAGACCCGCCCTCTATAAAGACGAAAAAAATATACTTTGTGTTTTAAAATCATGGTTATTTTCTTTCTATTCTCCTTCCTGTTTATTTTTTTTCTAGATAGGATTTAATTTAGATTTAAGGTTCTTAATATTTTAATTTCCGCTGGTGAGATATGGTTTTACCTTTTATTTGTTGTATAGTCTTTTGTTTTTAGAATATGTATGTTTCTTTTTCAGTTTTGTTAAGTATTGATTGCAATACATACATCATAATATTTTTATGTTGTTTACTAAAAATTATTAAAAATTTTTAATAAATCGCTGCTACTTCAATATACATATATACATGTATATATATATATATATATATATATATATATATATATTATATATATATATATATATATATATATATATATATATATATATATATGTTGATGTTGATTTTCAAGAGTGCGGTGTTTGGTTTATCCTCAACATGTTTCATTGAAAATAGTATACATTTTGTTTTATTGGAACAAAAACTAAAACCAGACTTTAGGTACCAATTTACTAGTTTCTTTAAGTGTTCTTGTAATATTGACGCCATATTATTAACGTTCTTGCCTTTGATGTAGAGAATCAGGTCTTCAGCATAAAGTCTTGCCTGAACAGATTTCGCAATGATTTTTATTATATCGTTTATTGCTATTAAAAATAGGGTAGGACTGATAATCGATCCTTGTCGGATTCCATTTTGTTGTTTTCTAATATGAGATATAGCACCGTTTGCTTGGACTTAAAATGTTCTTTGAGTTACCTTCGTTAATGGGTTGAGAGACAGTGAACTACATAAAGCTTTACTACTATCACGACCAAAAGTTTTAGATAAAGCGCTTGGCATTGCCTTGTAACACGAGACAGCTAGTCGATAGCACGATGCCGAAGAGACGTGAACTCCGATGTTGGAATGGTGGCGATGTAGGTCACATTCGCAGTAAAATACTCGGCTGAAAAAAGTCATTCAAATGCTGATGCCCAGTCAAGACGGCCATGCAGTGCAAACTGTAACCACTTAAATTAGAGGAACAACTTTGCCCCGTGAGATGAACCACCGTCATTAATGATCAATGGCAGCCTTAATAGCTACAAGACGCTCAAGTAGATGATCCATGTATAAAAAGAATATTGGATTGGATGCGTCGAAGTAAAAGACCTTCTTTAAAGAACTTTAGAGGTAAAACATTAGTGCATGTAGTCCAGAAGTTAAGTGTTACTGGAGAGAATGGAATTGTCTAGTGCTAAAAGATGATTTTCTGTATAGAACCTTTGAGAACAATGATGGTACAGAAACTAAGCTTCAGTTAATTGTACCTAAAGGTGTAATGTTCCGAGAAACCGTCGTACGAGTTACTGTGTAACTTACTGTGTACATTAATCTGATGAGATCGTGACCTCCAAAGTCAGTAGACTGTTCATGTAGAATTGGAGAGTTCTGTAAATTTCGCCATCGTGGCCCTACATCTAGAGTTGCTGATTGGGACCCTCTCAGATCTAAGAGAGGAGCAGTGTAACGAAATAGCCCATCTCCAATGCGTAGTACGTATTACTATACGTACTACAATTCTTAGAAGGAAAAATCTAGAATATTCAAGTGTTGGCACTTCCATAGCACCCGTCTTCGGTTCACTTTCAACGAGAAGAATAGAGGTGGACCATTCCAGAATATTTTAGTACCTAATAAATTGTATATATAAGTAGCTCCGACATTAGCTAAGTTAGTTGATAAGATATTTTCGTGCTGTAAACTTATAAATAAATAAATTTGTATAAATTAAGAACCGCTCGTTTTATTTAAAAACGGTACATTACTATTTCTACACCAACTAGTTCAACAAAAAAATAAAGTACTAATTAGTTTATTTACTAATTAACCTAGTACAAAATTTTAGCGGACGAGACAACATATATAAATTTTTCATTAGTATGAAATCTAACTCCTGTATTATAAAATTCAAAAGAATTACATTTAAGTTTTAAAGTTTTTGGCGACGAAGTAAAAAGCTTTATTTCGATGGGTATTAAAGTTGAAAGAATATAAAAATTCCAGCATGTTAAAATATCACGCAGATGCACAAACTTCACATTATAAAAGTAGGGATATTAAAAAGTGCAACTTTGAATACGCTTTATAAGAATAATATGGTATTAAAAAAGTGGAAAAGGGAAACAGGTCTGTAGCTACATTATTAAAGTAGGTTTAAATAGTTTTTGTATATTCTTTGTAAATAAAATAATTCGAAGTTGCTTTTAATATTTAGAAATGCATTATTTTTTAGTTTTTTAGCAGCTATTTAAACACTTATTTAAGGTTTTCTATTTCTAGAAGATGAAGTAGGGGTGAAAGGATCTAATGACAGTTATTATTGGGACATGCTCAGTCAGGTATAAACCTAACAAAATATCCTTATTAATCTCTATCAGACGGCACAATATAAAACGCTAGCTTAATGATTCCATCTAATGACATTGATAGTTATATCGATCTTTCTATTTGTCAACCTTTTTTCATCCACTGCTGAAAGTAGGTCTCTCTCAATTGCTTCCATCTTGCGCCAATCTAATCCACTGTGTGCCTGCAACTGCTCTTATGTCATCTACCCATCTTTTTTAATGGTTTTCCATGCTTCTTGTTGTCGTCTATGGTCTCCAATCTAGAGTTCGCCATGTCCACCTGTTGTCATTATATCGGGCTACGTGACCTGCCCAGCACCATTATATTTTTGTAATTTCTTTCACAATATCTACAATCTTCGTTCTACATCTTATCTCGGTGTTACTAATCTTGTCTCTCAGTGATATTCCAAGCATAAGTCGTTCCATTGCTCTTTGCGTTGTTTCTAATTTTTTAGCAGATTTTTTGGTAAAGGCTACTATCTCCAAGCCGTAGGTACAAACTGGTAGTATGCATGTGTTTTACACCTTTTTCTTTAACTTTACAGAAATGGAGATGTTTTTCAAGATGTATGCTCGTCTGCCGAAAACGCCGCATGTCAGTTGTGATCTTCTTTTAATTTCAGCATCTTGATTTGGTTTTCCTAGTTTGATGACATGACCTAGATATTATACATAATGGTCAACATGTTCTATGGTATGATTTTGTATCGTTATATTTGTCTGGTCTCGGCTCAGTAATTTTGTTTTACCGTAGTTCATTTTTAACCATACCGCTCCTGAAACTGGATTTAATTGTTGTAACATATAATTTAGTTCATTTATTCACACAAGAATATACAACAGTTATGAAAGAGACGTTAGTACCAAACAGTTCGGTCTCAGACAAGGATTTGGCACAAGAGAAGCACTTTATAGCTTAACTGTCCTACTTCAGAAATGCAGAGATCAGCAAAAATATGTCGTCCTATTCTATATAGATTACCAGGAAGCATTCGATTGTGTTAATCATTCAAAATTAGTAAGATTGCTCCAGGAATGTTCGATAGATGAGAATGACCTTAAAATCATAAAGAACCTTTATATGAATCAAGCGGCATCTGTGAGAGTACGACTGGAATCTACATCATATATCTCAATCGAAAAAGGTGTACGACAGGGTTGTATACTATCACCCTTCCTTTTTATTCTTTACTCTGAAACGATTTTCGATAGAGCCTTAAGTGACACTGAAGATGGAATCAAAATCAACGGACAGACTATTAGTAATCTTCGCTATGCTGATATTACAGTCATAATAGCTGATAGCCAAGAAGCGCTACAACGACTAATAGATAGAATAAACCGTCTGTGATCATATCCCTACTATCACTGTAACATGAATTGTATTTTCTCACCTTACCTTATACAAAAGACAAGGTAAGACAATAAAAAAAAGACCTAAAGCATTTGAGGAAAAAATCGTAGACCTATGTATAGCACTTGAGGAAAAGAATCGTAGACCTATGTAGAGTACTGGGCGAAAAAATCTGTGTCGAGCACTAGACGAAAGAATGAAAGCTTATATGTAGCAGTATAAAATATTGGGTTCCCCTGTCAAGCAGTGGACGTTCAATTAGTGAATAGAAGAAGGTAACATGAGATGAAAAACACATTAGCTGAAGAAAAAAAGAAGACGAAAGAAAGAAAGGAAAAAAAATGATTCAACTTGTCAGTAAACGTGATGTCACCCGAACATCTGAGCAGGTGCAAACATCAAAGGATGCCGCTTTTTCCCACGGTCGGTAACATTTTCCCAGCCCCAAGTGCCGCCACATCTACTTTGTTAGAATCTATGGAAATCTCTATCTTTGTTAGAATATATGGAAATCAACAAATTAAAAAATACAGATATAATTCTGAATGACCAACTTGAGACAAACAGTTCTTCCCTCCTCAACCTATTTTATTAAAGACTATAAATTTGTAAACCCAAGCTAAAAATAGAACACTTGAGAAAGGCAATCAGCTGAAACAGCTATAGTGATAAGATTTAAAATAAATTTTTGTGGAAGTTTGAAATCAAAGTTTTCAGTGTTTTATTGTTACATAAAATGAATTTACATCAAGTAACGGTCGAATCCATCAATTATGATAGAATAAACACCGAAAGATAACGACTGGGCTTAAAGATTAATATGGACTAGACAAAGGTAATGGTGATTAGTAGAATACGAAATATGCAATTAAACATGAGAGTAAACAGCAAGAACATCCAAAAGGTTCCCAAGTTCAGATATCTCGGTAGTTGGATAACTGAAGATCTAGATCCAGACATAGAGATACGTAGCAGGATTGAGCAA
Organism: Diabrotica balteata; assembly: GCA_918026665.1. Lineage (NCBI taxonomy): Eukaryota > Metazoa > Arthropoda > Insecta > Coleoptera > Chrysomelidae > Diabrotica > Diabrotica balteata. The sequence continues at coordinate 81,433,326 of OU898285.1, read as the reverse complement.
GCTAGAACAACATTTACTAATATGAGAACCTTGCTAAGCACCAGCAGCCTCAACTTAACGCTTGGATGTCGCTTTGTCAAATGTTACGTTTACTCCATACTGCTATATGGTGTAGAAACCTGGACCATAAAGGCCAATGTGATGAACCGATTGGAAGCCTTTGAAATGTGAGTATTTAGACGACTAATTAAAATTCAAACAATATAAGGAAATAAAAATATCGGGAAAGAAACGAAAGGCAGAATGTACAAAACTGATGGTAAGACACTATGGGACAGAGCTAGACGTACAGATATACGACATAGATGCAAGGTGGACAACATAAAAAAAACAAAAACTGGGTAAGAAATAGAAGAGTGGAATGGAACGATCAAATAAGCCGAATGGCAACAAAAAGAGTAGTAAAGACGGCAAGAGACGGTTCTCCAATAGGAAGACGATCAGTAGGAATACCACGAAAACAATAGAATGACAACTTACTGGAGGCACATTAAAAAACAGACAGAGTCATGTCTATATAAAAAGAAAAAGAAGAAGAAGCAGTTTTTTTTTATATTTATGTTACCTGTACAATCAAACATTGCTAATAATCCTTGTGGTTGAAACAATTTTAAATAAAAAAAAAAATTAACAACAATAAGTGAATCCTAATAAAACTAAGTACTAAAATCCACCTATAAACTTGCTTTAAACACTTCATGCAACCTGAAATTACGAAGTACACTAATTGTGCATATAAAACAGGAATATTTTTTTTTATTTAAAATCAACTAAAACCCATCAATTTGGAAAACGAAAAGTTTTTTCATTAAACAGAAAATAAAGAATGGTATAATTATGGTCCATGTCCTTTTTAATTTCTATATAAACAAATGCATAAACTCATTCTACAAACACCGCATTTTTCATATTTTAATTAATAAACTTGACACGAGTCATTTTATTAGTTTGCTGGTTAGGTCGATATTGTGAATTATGTTAAAAACGTAAAACATTTACAAATACAATATTGTTGTTCTATAACGTGTTTTAATTGAATACAATTAATATACAAAACCAATTTGATTAACGACGGCGTCAGGTTTTTTCTCGCAACCGCCTATTTATATGTTTAATTTACTGTAGTAATTTGATTAATTCTGTATTGGAAAATAAATAATAACCGAATACAAAAATAAATAAAAAATAAACTGACAATCTCGACAACGCTGTACTATGGAATGTGAATATTACGTAAGAATGGTAATAGTACTCGTCGAAGTACTTTTACGCCAGTAAATGACTTAATCTTGATAGAGTTTTTTCACTAAGTAAATACTTTTTGAGCTATTTGCGAGTGAAAATGTTCATTAAAAAAAATACGTTTTTAGATGGATTTTAACAAATAACCCAAAAGTATTTTATCGAAAAAAATGTTCTCAGAAAAAGTTAAGCTTATAAAAAAAATAAATGGTAGACATATAAAGTATGTAAACCCAGTAAAAGCACAGTTGTAGCTCATGAAAAGTAGGTTGTTATTTGTCAAATCTGTCAAATTTCTAATTGAATCATTCAATGTAAAATAACCAAAAAATGAAGCACTTTTTGGGGAAAATTAATCAAAACTATTTATAAAAAGCTTTATTTTTGTTTTTTAAAAAGGTTTCTAACATCAAAATTAAGCGAATTGTTTCCTTAACCCTTTCAACCGTTATTTGTTTATTTTAAAATTTGATATATTTGTCTGTAGTTTGTTGGTCTAGAGCATTTAAAACAACTAAGAATGTATTTAAAAAAATTTATTTTTTTTTGGCAAAAAACGCATAGGATTCTATATTCCAACAGTATTTTTGTATGGGATATATAATCACAACAGAATACATGAACGATAAATGTTTATACATGATATGGGGTAAAGCAATAGCTATTCTTATTTTGTGTACACCTTATACACCTTTAGTGCCTTTATGCATCACACAATATTATTTACATAAATTAATATTAAAAAAGAGGAGTTTGAAGAAAAACTCCAGGAGAGTTTCAGTTCAGGAAATGTACAGTGCGAAGAACTGACACATCCTGTCTGTTCAGCTAACCTGGGCAAACAAATAATAAAAAATATCTAGAATTGTAACCAATTAATAGTACTAATATTTGTATAAAAACGAAATCAAAATATAAATTAAATAACTTTTAGTTAACCAAATGTAGGAAAATATAAAAATAATTAATCTAGCATTCAATTAATATGCGCCCTAAATGTAAGTTCTACTCAAAATTATGGATCTTATCAAACGCTATCTATGCAATATGTCGTAATTTTTCAAAAACGAACTTTTTAAGTTTATTTTAAGTAAAATTAAGAGCAGTGGTATAACTATTCATAACTTGTGCTATATGATATGAAAAGGATCGCTTATAGTTCTGTGTACGATGATAAGGGACAGAAATGGTGTTTTTATGTCTAATGTTAATATTATGTACATCAGTACATTACAGGAATTTTATTTTATTATAGAGATATGGTGGGGTTTTAAAAATAATATTTTTTTGGAATTGACAAGCTTAATGAAAATGTCGTCTGAGTTTCATACTAACCAACCTGTTTCTTTAAGTTTCTAATTTATTGGTTGATTTCTACGGATACCATGTATCAAACAAAGGCAATAATTTTGCATTTTTGTATACGATAACTATTACGTTCAGATTAGAATAATAAAATAATTTATTAATTAATAATTTAATAAAATTTATATAAGTTTTCTGCAAGCACTTGTTTATATGACCACCAAATCTTAAGTTTTGATCTATATGTAAGCCTAAATTTTTGACAGTTGCCTTAAATTCTATCGAAGAATAATCATTGGTGATCATATGAACAAAATCTCTTAGAAATATTTCTCTTTGTATCACTGGACCAAAAACTATACCTACAGATTTATTGTTATCAAGACGAAGACAATGGCTAGAAGAAAATTGAGAAACTCTTTCTAAATCATAATTAATTGAAGCCACTGCCTGTTTAAACTCATCGGCTTAAATGATAAGTAGATCTTAGTGTCATCAGCAAAATGGCGCTGATTGCGGGAGAGAAAATAAGCAGGAAAGTTTGAAGTATATATACTAAATAATTTGGGACCGAATACAGAGCTCTGTGGTACCTCTTTATTTGTTTTAAGATAGTTCAATGTCTTACCATTGTAATGAATAGCTTGATTTCTATTATTGAGATAATTGAATAGCATATCAGATGCCTGCTTATACATACCAATATACTTAAACATTGAAATCAACAGAGAATTGTCAAGCGTATAAAAAGCTTTGGAATAATCCAAAAGAATCAGCACTGTAATTAAGCCATTATCGCAACCACCAAATATGTCGTCAGCTATTTATAAAGGGGCACTAGTGCAGCCGTGATCTTTTTTGAAACCGGACTGATTTACTGGCAGAATTTTATGTTTATCTAAGTGAACCATTAGTTGCGGATTTAAAATTTCTCTAGGATTTTTGAAAACGTAGGTAGTATACTAATCGGCCGTATTTCATTAAAACCTGTCGGATTATTAGTTTTTGGTATCGGTACAATTTTAAAAACTTTCCACATCGATGGAAACTCTGCTCTTATAATGCAAACATTGATAATATGTGTCAAATATGATAATAAAAGCGGAAGGCACATATTAATTGTTGGTATATTTATTTTGTCGCATTCGGTAGCACTGTTGATACTTTTAATGACTATTGATTTAAAACGTCACTTTCTTGGACACAAGAGAAATTTGCACCTTTTGTCCACACGAAAAATTATTATTATAAAAGTTGTTAAAACTGATAAATCAGGATTCATATTAGGAATACAATTTAAAGTATTCATTCATTGCAGAAATAGTTGCTTAGTATTATCAGCATCTCTACCAAGACCTATCATTTTTAAAGAATCCCAAAGATCTCTCCCGTTTTTATTATCCAATTTGTTTGAATAGAAGGCAGCCAAAATCGCCCTTTGAATTTTTCCATAGATTCATTAATTGCTTGATAGGTAGAATCACTTCTAGCTCTCATAAAACGTGTTTTACAAGCAGAAAATAACATGAGCTATATAATAAGTTTTAGTTGCTGTGACAGGTTTGTTGAGTTGTTGTTGAGTAGAATATATATATATATATATATATATATATATATATATATATATTGATTATATATATATATATATATATATATATATTGATTATATATATATATTATATATATTGATTATATATATATATATATAATATATATATATATAATATATATATATAATACAATAATAGTAGTTGGCACTTATCCCTTGATATTGCATTAAGAATATAATCGTTTCCAAGCAGCGATTTATTAATAGACCAGTACATTGCGAAAGAAGAAACTCTATCATAATGCATAACTAACTTAACACCAGTAAGTAGTATCATTTTTTTGGCACGTTTTTAACAAAAGTTTTCTTGTTTTTCTCTTCTAAAATTTCAAGCTTACGGTTTGTACACTGGGCCATATACATACATAAATAAAACTTTTAGGAAATACTTTTAGAAAATAGATTAATGCAAAACTGCCTCAATTGTCATGTCATGGCCGCACAACCTGAGAGAGTGATATGGATTGTACATCAAATGAACTTTTCAGAGCAGCCGTCTCAAAAGTCCGAATAGCTATGACGATGGCCGATCTCCGTCGTGGAGATAGTACTTGAAGAAGATTATCCTTCCTACCTAAAACCTTGATGTTGTTCTGCTAGTGCCATAATTTCATTCAGTTTATTTGTCATTACTTTAGTTGTTAACTTTGGTGTTATGTTTATTAAATTAATTCCTTTCCCCTTTTTGAAGATAGGTATTAGGATGCTTGATTTCCATTCTTGAGGAATTCTGTTGTGTTCTATTATGTTTCAGATGATGTTTAGGTCTTCCTTCTACATGTTAATGTATTCCTAACTCCCTTATTTTATTATAGATAATCATTAGGCACATTTTTTATATACTGATTTAAAATTGGTAAAGTTTGACAATTAAGGAATTCGAAAAAGAATTAAATAAATAAAAAAATATGGATTCAAAATAATAATTGATAAGGGCTTTTGAGCATAAAAACAAGCAATAAATGTGGTTAGAGTATATGAAAAGTGAAGAACGTACCAAGTTCTTTCAATTTTTAGTCATAAGTAAATCAAGAGGATTAAAGAGAACGGTGGAGTTGAAGATGTAAATCAAAACGTAGAACAGGGCAAACATTTTAGACAAACATATTTATACAATGCCAACTTTATACAATTTTCAGAATGCAATTTATCTCCTCTTGTGGATAGAGCATAGTCTTGCTGTTGCCTATCTTTTGTAGTTTGTACGATTTATCATACTTGTTTTATTAGTTGATAAATCTGCACATGTAATCATTCGTCCCCCTAATTAAAGATTCCCGTTGTTATCTCAGATACTTTACCATTTTGTTTGATTCACTAAAACCTTTCACATTCTGACTTATTTTTCAATAAACTACCAGATACTCTTTAAAAAATATTAAATGAATTATCATTTTTTAATTGTTTATCCATTCAAATGGTAACTACAAACTACAAATAACCTGAGCTAATTATTGATATAACGCTACGAAAAGTACTGACAATAATTCCCCTATAAATAAATAAAAACATTCTTGATTCTGCAGTGTAATATCTAAAGTGAATGACATCTAGTTTAAAAGTTGGCTTCAGCGTCAACTGTTTATTTTTGAGGATATTAAACTTCGAAACTTGGAAAGATATAAGAATTCTAGTAATATATCATGCAGAGGTACAAGTCCACAATATATATTAAGGAATATACAGTGTCCACGACATTGAACGTACTGTAACCGCCCCCCTCCCTATACAACACTCTCACATATGTATATATATATATATATATATATATATATATACTTCTAGCGGTTAATGTGGGCTCCGTACTAAAACGGTATTATACTAACTCCAGGAGAATATACGCCGTGTATATTATTATCTGAGTAGCGCTTTATGTAGACTCCGACCAACACGTCGGATCAAGTGGACTCCGTAACTGGATAAAACATTTTTGGGATCCGTATACAGCTTTTAGCATACACAACTAAGCTCCTGCGATGTTGCCAGTAGTTGTATTAGTCGTAGATTTTCAAATTTTAGAGCAGGTACATTTTAGAACTTAAAATTTATTTAAATATCCACCAGGTTAGTCATCGAGGAATTCCAAGAATATTTGGCTACTGTTTTTAAATATATTATAATATAAATTGTTAATATAATTTTATTTTATTTTTTTGTTTAATAAGCACTTATTGATATGATAATTTAAATTACTTGCTCTAATTATTTTCAAACTTTAGTATCCATTATAATCTTATTAATGCTAATATATAGCATTATTTTATAGCATTACAAATAAAATAGCAAAAAAAATCTATGCATTGGGAAGAATGTCAAAAAATTTAAGTTGCTGGTCTAGGTTGACCATATATAAATCGATTATTGCTCCCCATCTCTATTTTTGCTCTACATTGCTGTTTTTATTGAATGCTTCTCAAATGAACGTACTGCAGAAAAAACAAAATAAAGCCTTAAGGATAATATTAGGATGTAGTGTATACACTAGTAGAACTGACATGCTAACAATGGCAAATGTTTTAAGTGTAAGACAGACAATTGTATGTAATAGTATGATTTTTGTTTATAAAATGTTAAATGGTCTGATACCTGTGCATTTGTGTAATAATTGTACCTTTGTTCGAGATGTACATGAACACAACACACGTTCTAGAAATAACTTTTATCTGAATAGGGTCAACACTAATTTTGGTCAGAACAATCTTTGTTATAGGGGATTAAAGCAATACAATGAATTACCGGAAAACATTAAGGCTTCTGGAAACTTAGCTCTATTTAAAAAGTTATGTAAGATATATGTTAAGCAAAGCATTGTGATTTAATTTTAAGGGTATAAATTGATGTATCTATATGTATTTTTTTCTAGCCATGTGCTATTAATAAAGATTATTATTATTATTCTAATATTTGAGCTATGGATTAAATCCGAATAGCGTTTTGATATTACTTTCTCGGAGACATTATATTGTAACACAAGGATCTTATTAAATTACCAAAACCTTCCTTTCATATTTTATTCACTTATAAGGGGCAGCACTAACATCAGTAAGATAATAAGGCGTACCTATAGTTCTGGGCAGCTTAATAGAAAACTTGAATGTAGCAATTTTATTGGTTTCGGGACTGCTAACTGGATTGGGGAAGCAGGATATCAGCATTAAGTTAATGCATATAGGAATTGTTGCTTGACGGTTGAAATATCAAATACCAGAAGGCACGACGGTAGCAGTCTGAGAAAGCAAAGCAAAACAACTTAACTATTATTAGACAATATCATATTTCCTAATAAACTAATATTTACTTTATAACGAGACAAAAAGATATCGAAACAGTATGTACATACCAACGGGTTTCCTATGTCGGCATCCAGCAAAATTGTTATATTGATACGGGAAACAAAAACCTTGAGAGAAAAATTGGCCCCAAGAAACTCTGCCTTAATAAACAGTCGAATAAAATACAGATTCTCGATTTAAATAGTCAAAAAATTAAAGAACAATTTATTAAAATAGAACCAGCGCCGATTTACGATGTAATCCATTAACGGCCCAAGGTACAAAGCAGCTCCTAGTTATGCTGATGATTACATCTATAAATATGTAAACGACATACTGAACAAAGTCCAGAGAGCACGAAAAAAGTTTCAAGTAAAATCAACGAAGTGAAAACCAAATACCAGCGCATAAACATAAGAGACCGTCAATAAATCTAGATACAACGTTAAAGTCAACAATTTCAGTTTCGAAAGTATGGAAGACATTAAATATCTTAGAACAATAATCGCAGTTGGTAATACTACCACTGAAGGAGTTTAGAGCATAATACAAGCTATTTTTATGTACGGATGCGAATCATTACAATGACTAAAACAAATAAAAAAAGACTTCAAATATTGATAGATAATTGATAGGGAATAAGCACATCTGTAGATAAGAATGAACAGATCATACAAGGTGGATAGCAAGGATTTCGGATTGGAGCCCAATAGGAAGGAGAAAAAGAGGTAGACCCCGAAGATCATGGAGGGATGAAGTGGACGAGGCCATGGAAAACGAGACCTTAGAGATGGAGAATGGCAGAACAGACAGGACTAGAGACGTTGGCTGAAAGAAGGAAGGCGGCGACAGCTGTAAAAATCCTTATATAGATAGATAGATAGATAAGAATGAATAACATATCTTAGATAAATAAGCGGAACAAAAGAAACGGTGTATAAACTTGAAATTTCAGAAATAATAATTAAATGAAATAATGTAAATCGTAGGAAAAAAAATAAGAGAAGCCATGACACAGTGAAAAACTAGAAATCTTATGGAAAAATACAATAAACTATTACATTTGCTCTTTAGCACCGTGAGAAGATCAAAATACAAATCTGCATACATAATTATATTAAAGAAAAGTTAATAAAAACTTCTGTTCGTCAGCAGCCAGAGAAATTACACATTATAATATATTGAATAATGCTTTTAGCATAAAAAAACGGTGTTATAGTAAATAACAAGAAAACCAAATAAAAGTTCATTAACAGACAAAAGGTATGATATAGAATGGAGCATTAATGTAACAATAAAACCATATACTTTTGAAGGATTGGAGCTATTTAGATATCGCTGATAACTTTGTCACATAAAAGATAAAAGCGAAAATGCATGTAGCAAACCATAGATATATAGTACAAATAGACTGAATACTGCCATACATTCACGTTTCCGCAATGCGACAGAGAAATCTGACGAAAAGCAATATCTGTATCTTTTTCTAATGGGACGGGTTTATCGACCACGTGACCTTCTCATTGGTCATTTAGGTCACGCGTTCGATAAACCTGGCAAATTAGAAAGAGATGCAGGGACTGCTTTTCGCCAGTTTTCTCTGTCGCACTGGGGAAACGGACCTGTATTGCAACAGTCAGTCTATTTGTATTTTATGTATATGTAGCAAACTGATATCCTCATATCACTATTAAATCTACAAAAAGAAGAAACTGCAATATAAACAAAATTTGTTTAGTACGTGTCTAGAAAAGAACTCTAAAAAAGAATTTGGAGATAGAAACGTCAACTACATGTGTAATATAAAAATCAAATTTATTCTTTTAACCAAAATGTTCACACCAAGTTTTAATGTATTTAAATATCCGGTAGCTCAAACTACTTGTATGCTATAATAGTATTCAGTAATCCATCTCAATATGTTTGACTTTATTTTTTTTTTATTTTTTGGATAGAATGAAAGAAATATGCCACAATATTTATTATGTACTACATATTTTATTTGACGCTTCAATGTTCAAATAGGAGTTCGTTCTTAAAAATGTACAATATTATTTTTACAAGGTATTACATATAAGATGTTATTTATGTTTTTACTTTATCTAGTTGGTCATAATAATCAATTAGTTCGCGGTTGTTTCGCACTCTGTATTGATTTGTAATATTATCGATAACAGGTTTATATATTTCTTTAATAATTCTCCTTTCTGCGATGCTCAATTGGCTGTTATTTTATTTTTACGTCGTCCATGTTTCATGTACATATGTATGTTATTATAGGTCTTACGACTGCATGGTAAATTCGTAATTTTGGTATTGCATGGTATATTTTTGGATTTAATTTTTTGCTTAAAAAGGAGCGATTGCCATTATATATTCTGTTGTTAATGTCGTTTGTAATGTTTTTATTAACAGTGATTTTAGCTCACACATATTTAGACCGATGAACCATTTTAAAGTTGTACTGGTCTATTAAATTAGTATGTCTTATCATGTTTCTCTTCTTATGATATTCCTATATTTTTTTATTCTCGTTTATATATAAAGACCCATATTTTCCGCTTTTTCGTATTGAATTTGTAGAGTTTTTGTTGTTACTTTTGCAACTACATATGTATATATATATATAGCATTATTTAAATATTATTAAACTTTTTGTTAGTTTTGATTCTCCTCGTATAATTAGCCCAGTAACAGAGAGTCATTTCATCCAATAAGGGTCGAGGCTGTTCGGTCATTAAAGGCAATCATTCCATCCAGTAGGGATGAAGGCTGCTCAGTCATCAAAGACAGTCGTTCTATCCAGTAGATATGGTGGCTGCTCAGTTATCGAAGAAATGAGTTCCTTTGCGCTGTATTTAATTCTTTTGTGGTTTCTGTGTGCAAAAGGGGTAAGGTACAATCTACATATTTGTTGCAAAAATTACTTTGCTGGTATATTGAGTACCGTTTAAATAATAATATGAATTTTGTTACGAATTTGTCTTATATGCTGTAATAAATCTTTTTCCGCGAATTGGAAAACATGTTTTAACCTTTATTTGAAACATTTATCGTTAACGTTTAGTTGACCATTTTACGTTTATCTAAATAAGTATTTATTATATTGTGTAATACCTAGCTGTAGTTTCATTTTATTATTGTATCTATATGGGTATATATAATATTATTTTGTATATTTATAAATATCCAAAATCATCCTATTTGCGTTACATTGATATTTATGTGGTAATTAGCTAAGTCATTAGTCTTTCCAGCCGTATCATATTTTCCTCGATTTTTTTTTGTAGACAAGCGGTTTAGTTTGTGTAAAATAATATCCCCGATCCGATTCATAATATTTAGGTTTCAAAACAGCTCGCTAATTCGTTCATCTTTTTTAAAGCACTTTGGGTACTACTTTTTAGTATCAATCCAACAATAATTAAAAATTAATTCTATAATACCTAAAATTATTACTTTACAAATCTGATTCGAAATATCGTGAAAAAGTAATATGTAAAATTTAAATTTTTAATAAAAAGTAAAAGATTAGGCATTGCTTATGGGGTTCAAAGATCGAGCCTGTACGAAGATTGAAGTACTAATAAGACCACCACAATCGGGCATACCCCGGTAATGATTAATTAATTAATCGCCTAATTCTTCAGTCACCCCTCTAACATGATTTTGTCAAATTGGTGCTTTTTAGGACCAACTATTCTAATAGCAACAGTTAAGGGTATATCTAGAGATAAAGAAACTTACTTTACTTAAACTTATCAGACATATGCGCTAAACACGAATCTGACATATTTCTAGTGCAGGAAACACATATAGGGCCTAACCTAGGGTACTTGGTATAAAGCTGATCACTAAAAACCACATTATAGATATAGACATGCTATTTCTATCGGAAACGAAGCAAAGAAAAACTCAAAGTAAGAAAGAATAAAACCAGTCAGCTGAGAGAACCTTTAAACGATGTTGAGCTTGGATTCGCCATATACATAAAAATACTAGAAAGGCTTATCCAGATGATGAACAACTGAATTCAAATTATGAAGATACATAAAGTGTAGGGACAAGCCAAAGTTTGTACCTTGCTTAATCCTGGCAAAAACTGCAACGACCACAAAAACTATCGGCCAATATCTTTATTTTGTCAGCTATTCAAAATACTTTTGCACAAGATTGTTAGTACGATTTTACCGATGTTAGAAGAAAAATTCAAGTTAAAAGACGAAAGTGGCTATAGATAGGAAAGATCATGTACATGACAAATACTAAATCTTACCCAACACAGCAAAGACAAGCACGAAAAATATTGTGTATCGGGGGTGGTATTTTTAAATCTAAATGCCACTTACAATACCTCAAATTACAGAATATTTCTCCAAAAACTATATGATATCCCCTTAGATAACAAACGCACACTTATTATCTGCGTATGCCTACATAACAGAATATTGTTCGTATCACTTAATGGTAAGAATAGCAGATGAAGAACGGTCTCGCTTGTTTACACAAACGATCAACCCATACCGGTCTTCTATTATATAGACGATACACCTATTATTTCATAACAAAAATAAACTATTAATCAATTTTCAGCCAAAACCCCTGAAAAACTTCTGAGTGTTCTTTCAATTTCCCTAACATAGACGCTTTCACAAAACTGAACATCCAATAATGTCATAAAATCGTTGAACTGTAGACTTCCTATAAATTCCTTGAAAATAGTTTGTATCACACGTGGCCATTCACAGATGATTGTTTAAAACTAAAGGGTAAATTGAGAACCAGCAAAAATATTCTCCGCAAGCTTATCACTAAAAAGGGGAAGCACATCCTTCCACCCTTAAAACGTAGATGATTGCACCCTATGCAATACTAATTGGTTTGCACTTTAATACATAGTTGACACGTAGACTTAGTTATAAGTTAGTCAGCAAAATCATCAGCTGATATTTGTTACATTAAGACTTGCATCCATACATAAGCTCTACCATTCGTAGCTACTAATTTCACCTAATATTCGAAGATAAGTACCTAGAGAACGAAAGAAACCAAGTCTAGATTCGCAAGATTCACTTTTAGAATACCAGCCCATTTGTACGATGACTCAAATCAAAGAAAAACTGGTCAGATCAACACATTTGCAAGATATATCAGAAAAAAACAAGTAAATATTAAGATAGTAATTTGTTTTAACGTAATTTACCAGCATTAAATATGGCGTACGAAGAAATATTCGGAAGTAAAGTAAACATAAGTAAATAAATGATAGCGATCTTTAATATTACAGTACTTGACAACAAGGGCAAGGAACTGATAACAGAATTAATAAAACACATGCAGACATTTCATCATCATCTTTGGCTCGACAATCCTCTGTGGATCTTGGCCTGCTCTAAGATTCGTCGCCATTCTGTTCGGTTTTTGGCAACATGTTGCCATCTTCTGATTTTTAATATTCGTAAGTCGGTTTCTACTCCATCTAACCACCTAATTCGCGGTCGGCCTTTGCTTCTTTTTCCTACAGGTGTTCCTGTGGTTAGCTTTTTAGCAATGGTATTTTCTGGCATTCGTATTATGTGTCCAGCCCATCTACGTCGCTGTGTTTTAATGAACGTTATGACATCTGGCTCATCAAAGAGCTGATACAATTCAAAATTATATCTTCTGCGCCACTGCCCTTGGTCGTTTACAGCTCCAAATATTTTGCGGAGTATTCTACGCTCAAATATTCCCAAAAGTCTTTCATCTTTCTGCGTTAATGTCCATGTTTCTGCTCCATATGTGAGGACCGGCCTCAGCAATGTTTTGTATGCAGATATATTGTACATGCAGACATGGGCGCCATTCAAATGAGGTAAAAAGGTTACAGGTCACAGAATACCCTAAAATAAATAAAAAATAAATAAATACAAGATTTAGCAACGACCTAGCACCAGGTATGAAGTAAATCTGTAAAAGTATACAACATAAAAACGGAGAACCCTTAAAAATGTCTACGCATAAAATGAATACACAATAAAATAATACCATATTTCAGTAACCTACATCTACAAAAGTATACTTTTATCATGCGGACACAAATCAGTAATATACTACATTTTGACAAACAAAAATTTTTATTACAAAGATGTATTAAACTGGAAAAATTAGTTGTGGAAAAAAAATTAAAACAAACCATGAAAATTGGATGATTCGAAGGAAATCTATCAGAAAATGGCAACTGAGATGTCATCTAGAACACATTGAGACATGGTCTGAGAGCCAGCAACAACTTTTATCGGGAGTCTTACGCTGCTATGTAGGATACCTGTTATATACTTTAACATCACATCTTTTGAACTACTTACCCAGAATTTTGGTGCTTGACTCATGTATACCTGGTAATAATTCGAAGCTCGAAAGGGTCTTTTTAATTATATACCTTTTATAAAGGATTTTTAAGTTAAACTTTTGTGATTCATGGTATACAGTTAACTAATTTCATTTTCCTTGTGGATTACATTAAATTTGCATAAAAAATTAAATTGTCTTCTTTCATACAAAAATCGACAGTTTTTAGCTTTAGGTGTATTTGAATCACACCTGCTGTAAAAGATCTACCCTAAAAACATTTATTTTACGTACAATTAGCACATTGCCTCTGGAAATGACCTATAGTGCATGAGTCCGATCTGCCTTAGTCGTTGCGATTTATTTTCCTGGGCAATATTGTTATAAGAGCTTTCTTCATTTAGCATGTGTTCTCAGTCTATAGGGATTTTCAGCGATAACTTAATAAGGACTTTAAATGTTTTTTAATATTGTTCTGAATCTATTTTCTTGTGGCATTTTAAAGCATTTACTATTTAAATGGGAATAAGCCACAATTAAAGGTTAAAGTACGTTTATTGACGTTTCAATTTCCACTTCGGAAATCGTTCTCAAAATACAAACATTAGTAAATTAAACAAATTTTGTTTTTTTTTTGTTACTTGGTGAAAAAATTCTTCTAATAATTTAATTTTATTTGACTCATTTATATTGACAAGTCAGACATACATGATACATTTTAAAGTAGATGACTTTAAATGATATTGCCAATATTGTTGAGTTGCGTTCCTGGGACGACTTTACTTGTAAGATTCATTAAGTAATGTATATTCGATTACATGAAATCAATTTTAACTTGAGAATATCCGTCAGAAAAAATCATAGCATATAATTCGTCTTTACAAAGCAAACACATGCCATGATGACATTAAAATTCTCCTGTTAGTGATTCCACAGTAAATTATGTGGCAAAACCCAGGAAAAAAACTTCATAATACTATCCCGAATAGATAGATCTCAAATATGTAAACACTCATGGGATAATGAACATATCGTTCAAAGGAATGATTCAAATATAGTCCTGAAAGCAACAGATGGTAGAAAGAGAAAAATCAAAGAAGCGGCTTTAATTATGCTAAATGAGACCAATTGTGTCGCAAATTCCTCTGCAGATTGTAGTAGGACCTGCTTACCCATATTAAAAGAGGAAGTTATTAAAAGGAACATACCAGTATTAGAAAGTCAGTAACGTATAGAGAATACATCATTTATGTTTTTTAAATAACAAACATATAAAAGCAGAATGTGGTGTTTATTGAAAGTAAACTAAATGCACGATGAAATACTTACCATGTAGGGATAGTATTATGAGGTTTTTTCCTGGTTTTTTCCCCCATAGTTTACTATGGAATCACTAACAGAAGAGTTTTTACTGTCATCATGGCATGTGTTTACCTTTTTAAAGACGAATTACATGCTATGATTTTTTCTGATGGATATTCTCAAGTTAAAACTGATTTCATTTAATCGAATGAACTATCTTAAAAGTAAAGTCGTCCCAGGAACGAAACTCAACACTATTGGCAATATCATTTTAAAGTCGTCTAGTTTAAAATGTATAATGTATGCCTGAATTATCAATATAAATTGGTCTTTTAGAAGAATTTTTTTCACCAAGTAACACAAAAACTAAATTTGTCTAATTTAGGTACTAATGTTTGTATTTTGAGAACGATTTCCGAAATGGAAATTGAAATGTCAATAAACGTACTTTAACTTTTAATTGTGACTTATTCCTATTTAAATAGTAAATACTTTAATGTTTTATCTAGATTTATTGAATCGTTCTCTTCTATTTGTTCTACTATATATCGTCCGTATATGCTAGGAGCTGTTTTGTACCTTGGGATATCTTAAATAGGTATTCGTACTTTCTATTTAAGTACGCTGTGCTTTAATTTTTTGACTATTTGAATCGAGAATCTTGTTCCATCTCTGTTTTTTTTACAGTGACCTTTATATGACATATAAAGCCATCAGAAAGCCTAAACCTAAATTATTTACAAATTCTAAAATACCTTTCTCTAAGTTTTCACCAGTATCAGAAAATATAGGTAGAAATCTCAAAAATCCTTCTTTGATACCACTTAAAAGAACATAGTGAAGAATGACGGTAAGCTGATCTATGTGAGATATATCTGGTGTGAATCAATAACTAAAGAGTAAAATTTGGCTGTCTTTACTTCGTTCACTCTAATGAGTTGTAAATATTTCGATATAATAGAAATAAATTCATCACGTATTGTAGGGATAAATAGTTTATTGTATCAATGTTGCAGTTCAAACGAACTCGATAAATATTATAAATCACCTATATAATTACCATTATTTTTACAAAAAATACTTCATTTGTACCACGAAACGTCAACATGTAAGAAATAAATTCGATTGTCCCTACTACACGTTAAAGTATGTACTTCCCTCCAATATATTTTTTTCTCATTTAATATTTTTAAATACGTGCATAGTAAATAGGGATGGCAACGATATATCCATACATTAAATAATATACATCGCCCACACAGAATTAATACAGCATATTGGCACGTATGTAATATATACTCCAGAATATATTACATACTATAAATGACTAAATCTAAGTATTCCTGGTCAAGGTCAGTCTCTACTTCAAATTATGTCTTATGATTTTGTTTATTATTTTATACGTATTAGGGCACAGTGATATTGATGTATAATGTTTTTGATATCCCCAAGGGTAAAAGCGATTAACGAATCGGCATAATTTAAATGTTTCAGCAATAGTAGTTATGAATATTATGTTTTTCTGGTAAATACAAATGTAAGAAATATAAAAATTAAAATCTAATATTCTGGCACTAGGCCCTAGACGTCTAGGTTGCCTAGGACTTAGTTCGCCCCTGAACGGTAGATTGAAAGTAGTAGAAAAGATTTAAAAAAATAAAAGCATAAATATTATCTTTTTCTACTTTTTTGATAAAGAAGATTTTGTATACTTATTTTAACACTGTAACTTTAAATAATTGATGGATTCGACCATTACTTGATGGAAATTCATTTTATGTAACAATAAAACATTGAAAACTTTATTTTTAAAACTTCTACAAAATTTATTTTAAACTCTTATACAGCAGTTTCGGCTGATTGCTTTTCTCAAGTGATCTATTTTTGGCATGTGTTTACACTTTATAGTCTTTAATGAAATAGGTTGAGGAGGGGAAAACTGTTTGTCTCAAGTTGGTTATTCAGAAATATATCTGTGTTTTTTAAATTTGTTGATTTCCATAGATTCTAACAAATATAGCTTAAGGCCTTTATTTTGAATGTAAAGAATGTTAAATTCGTCATTAAAAGAATGATTAGGATCTACATACGCACTTCACCTTCTAGATCATAATCATTCTTGTAATACCGAATTTAACATTCTTCACATTCAAAATAAAGGCCTTAAGCTATCTTTGTTAGAATCTATGGAAATCAACAAATTAAAAAACACAGATATAATTCTAAATGACCAACTTGAGACAAACAGTTCTCTCCTCCTCAACCTATTTCATTAAGGACTATAAAGTGTAAACGCATGCCAATAATAGATCACTTGAAAAAGGCAATCAGCCGAAACAGCTGTAGTGATAAGAGTTTAAAATAAATTTTGTAGAAGTTTTCAGTATTTTACTGTAACTTTAACTTTTGTACACTGTTTGTTATCAATATAAATGAGTAGTGACCGATATTAAAAACTTATTTACTCCGTACAAAGAGACTCTTTAATAGCTACAGTTTTAAAAGTAATAGTAAATATGTAAAATTTAAATTTTTAATGAAAAATTAAAATTAACCCATTACTTATGAGGTCAAAAAAAGCAGCCTTCACGAAGACTGAAGTACTAATCTAATGAGACCACCGCAATCGGGCATACCCTGAGTAATGATTAGTTAAGTAATAATCTAATTCTTTAATCACCCGTTCAATATGATTTTGTCAAATCGGTCCCTTTGAGGACCAACTATTCTCATTAATTCTATAAATATTGAGGGCAGATCTAAAGATAAAGAAACTTTACTTTACTTAAACTTGTTAGAAACACCAAGGAGTTTAATACAAATGTGACGTATTTCTAGTGCAGATAAAACCACATGATAAATAGGGAAATGCTATCTTTGCTGGCAATGAAAGCAAAGAAACACTCAAAGTGAGAGAGATAAAAACCAGTCAGCTGAGGGAACCTTTCAACAATGTTGAGTTTAAATCCACCATTTATGTATATATAACGAAAAATAATACGACTTCAAACATTGAGGATCTGAGCACAAACTTAATTACAAAATTTGGAAGAAAAACACTATAAGTGCTTCTCCGGATGATAAACAGCAAGCTGTATTCAAACTATGCAGATAACCAAAGTGTACAGACAAGCCTAAGTTGTTGCATTGCTTAAATTTGCCAAATCTCCAATTAACACAAAAACTGTCGGCAATATCTTTATTTTGTCAGCTATTCAAAATACTTACAAATGGTCCTTTATATAATATTACCGTTAATAGAGGAAGAACTCAAATTGAAATGTTAAGACGCGAATATCATGTAGGTACGTCACAAATACTATATCTTACCCAATACAGCGCAGACAGCTACGTAAGATATCATAGAGATATTATAAAGATAAATAGAAGATAAAATATTCAGAAGTATGTAATATTGGTAAACTGGTATATTCTTCTTATATAAATTAAGCATTCTTCCCTCTTTTGTGCACTACTACCAATTTTTACATCAAAATATCTATTTTTGCACTTAAATATTTATTTTAAGATAACTCATCCAGAATTATATGTAGTACATAGAAACCAGAAATAAAATAATAAAGAAGCTATATACAAGATATCGTAAAACAATGGATTAACTAAAAGTTCTTATTAATCGTATTCTTAAATAAAACTTAAAAAGACATACTCATGTTAACAAAATACATTAGTAAATTTTCGCATATGAAAAAATACATCCAACTTGGTAATGAAATCCTTTTGTATTTATAAAGCTATTTTTAGAATAGCACGTACCTACCAAAAACAGGTATTTGGTATTATACATATCTATTACATATTGTCATGATGATCGCCAACATTCGTAACGGATAGGCACATCAAGAAGAAGAAGAAGATTACATATTGTAAGGCGTATGAATGTTAACAAAAAATAAGGAGTCCGTATGAACCGTTTAAAATATATAAAATGTATATATCAAGAACGCTGGCTTAATTGCATAGTTGCCAAACTATCAGAGCTTACTTAAACCGATATACTTATGGTTCCAATATACAGTGAAAAAGATCTGAACGACCCCTATAATATATACACGTGAACTAAGCGAAATACATTTATGATACAGGGGTACTTATGAGCTCCAAAATTTTATTAAGAATTATGAAACTATACATCTTAACGAATCGACAAAGCCAATATTATGGAATGGACAAGTGGGCTCCGTATATCGGTGTCCACTTGACCACGGAGCTCATTTGAACCTGAATTTTAACATGGGCGGAGTTCACTTTATGCCGTAAATATATATATATATATATATATATATATATATATATATATATATATATAAGGTAGTCCAAAATTTTTTGACTAGTTTGGAAAAAATATGTAAATACTTTTTTCTTTTTGGGTGTGGTAGTCAATAAAAAATAGAGCTTTGCTAAGGCGTACTATTTATTCTGAAATCCGAGCTTTCGGTGGTTGTTTGCCACCTTTATCAAGGTCTACAATGAAAATTACTGTGTTATAAAATTATGCTGATGTAATATAAAAGTTATAAAAACCAGAAAGTAAGATTCATAGCATATAAAACACAACGTTAAATAACATAATATGATCTGAATTACTGAAGGCATTAAAACTTAAAAAACTTTAAAACACCTTAAAAATTAAAGAACATGTTACAAAGTTTAAAAAGTAAAAAATAAGACGACATGTTTGACAAAAAACAGTCGTCTTCGCAGGTTTGAATTCAGTCACATCTCACGAACAGAAAGAGGTAGTAGAAGGAACTATTGTTGTTTAAATAGTTCGATGTAACTACAAAAAACAAACTTTCAAATTGATGTCTAACAAAATACCGTTTGTGATTTTAAGTACTACCAACCATGTTACCAACTTTAAATTGAGAGGGAAATTTAAAAAAAGTTCATTGTGTCAAAAAATAAAAAGAAAATAGTATTTAGTAAGTAGGTTTAGAAAAAACAAACAACCAAAAAACAAAATGAACATCTGAATAATAACTGAAGTTAATCATGATAATTATAACAATTAATAATGGAATTTAAGAAACAAGACATGAAACACTCTGAGATGCAGAAGACCCTAGTCAAAAGTCAAAATAAAATTGTAAATTTTGCTAAGATTCTGGATCTCAGATCTTTTATTCAGATTATTGTTATCACTCCTGCTGATATGTACCATTTCTAAGAATGTTCTCTTAAATTTATTTTTCTCTCTGGCTAATATTTTTACATTGTTGAAATCTATCTTATGGTCTAGATCGATAGTGTGTTCTGCCAAAGCACAAGTGGGTTTATTTAGTCTACAGTCACTCTTATGAGAAATGATACGACTAGACAGATTTCTTCCAGTTTCACCAATGTACGTGGATGGACATTCAGTACATTGAATGCAATAAACAACTTCTCTTGACTCTAAAGTAGTTAAGGGTTGTTTTATTTTGCTATACAGCTGACGTATGGTTTTGATGTTCTTGCTAGCTATTTTGATGTCTTAAATTCTTTGAAAATGTTAGTAAGTTCTACGGTTAGTTTTGGAATATACGGAAGGGCATAAAAAATACACACTTGTTTGAGAAGAATTGTTTTGTGCTGAGGGCACTGATTGAGAATTAGTGAGAATGTTATTTCTGTTAACAAATGGAACATTAAAAATTAATTTATTAATCAGTCTTAGAGGATATGAATTTTCAACAAAAATATTCCATAAGAAGTTAAGATCATGTTGGAGATAATCTGGATGTGATAACCTTTTGACACGTTCTTTCATTGCTAGGACTAGGTTGGTTTTCATTCTAGGAGGATGGTGGGAATGGTAGCTTATGAATCTATTGCTACATATATATATATATATATATATATATATATATATATATATATATATATATATATAGATTGCAATCTATTGCAATCTATTGCTATATATATATATATATATATATATAATATATATATATATATATATATATATATATATATAGAAAAGTGAAAAGAAATTTAATCTTCGCAGATAAGTTAAATAGTAAACTCTTAAATATTGGGGAAATCTGCAAGAAAACTCTAATGTGTATCAAAGAGAATTAATTTGGCTTCTTCAGGGCTGAAAGAGAATAAATTATAATTAGCTACCATATATTATCTAATAAAAAACATTTACCCTACCGTAAATCTTAGAAATGTCGAGTTATGATGTTAAAAAACTGTAGCTAGTAACAACATAGTGGTGTTTTTTTTTGTTACTATGTGCACCCGACACCTTAGGGTAAATGGGTTTGTGATTATATATATACTATGTGCAAAAAAGTTTATTGGAAATCGGAAAAAGTTAAAACGTTGGAAATGTATGGTAACTTTGAACTTAAAACGCAAAGGTTTACCCAAGGTTAATCGAAAAACCCAATGTGACTACATTAAAGGAAGTAATTCAAAGAATTACCTCCTTATAGCCTCCATACTATACAAAAAATTCTAATTTTTGCTCGCGTTTTTCTTTATGAGGCTCGAAAACATTGAGCACGACCCACAAAAGACAAAAGTACAATATAATTAAACAACATTCCAACTAAAATTATGCAAATTAAGTACATTGTACCCATGTATCGCTTCATATCCCCGTTTGAATTGACCTACATTAAAATTACCTTCAATTACGAGCGTTTTGTAGGTTGGAGTTTCTCTTAGGATGTCAGCAGACATTTATTATGGTATAAGATAAATATATTTAAGATGAAAATAATAAAATTAAGATATTGCTACACAAAAAGCATATAAAAAATTACTGGATTAGATAAGAAAGCTTTTGATTAAACGGCAAATCTGATAGAGAGCATTTAGAACCAACGAATTGAGTTACTGTAATGGTAACCATATAAGAAAAATGTTATACTGAAAAAATCTAAGAAGAAAAAGAAGAAATAATTTTAGAATATGCACATGAAATGTTAGAAGTCTATTTTTGGCTGGAAAACTTGACAACGCAATTGAAGAAATGAAAAGAATGAAAATAGACCTACTGGGAATCAGCTAAATGAGATGGACAGAGTCATGATTATGTAAAAAGGACGGAAGTGTATTATATTATTCCGGTAACATCACAGAAGACCCGCATCACAAAAATGGTGTAGGTATATTAGTAACATCAGAACTGAGTAAATATGTGACCAATTTCGTACCAGTCTCCGATAAA
The DNA here is from genome assembly GCA_918026665.1 of Diabrotica balteata. Taxonomy (NCBI): domain Eukaryota; kingdom Metazoa; phylum Arthropoda; class Insecta; order Coleoptera; family Chrysomelidae; genus Diabrotica; species Diabrotica balteata. The sequence continues at coordinate 81,411,077 of OU898285.1, read as the reverse complement.
ATAATATAACTCCAAATAAATACTGAACCATATAAAACTAACATACTTCACATTTATGCCCCGACTACTGCAGATAGAAAATATGACGATGAAATCGAGAAGTTGTAGATCCAAGACATCTTACAGAAACTTAATAAACACAAAATTTTATATATAATAGGCGACTTCAATGGAAAAAGTGGGAAAGGTCCACGAGGTCAGACTGTAGGTCCTTATGGTTTAGAACAACCTAACGATCGAGGACAGAGATTGTATGAATTCTGTAAAGAAAACGATATGATCATTGCAAACACCTGGTATAAACTAGCCAAGCGGCGACTATACACTTGGAAAGCCCCATATGATGATGGCAATAACCCTGAGTCTTCAAGAAATCAAATAGACTATATACTTGTAAATAAGCGTTTCCTAAATGCCGTCAAAAAAGTCACTACATATCCTGGGGCAGATATTGGATCTGATCATCAACCACTCGTAGCAGATATTAGAATAAGGTTAAAACGAATTCAGCGACAAAAACCAAAAACCAATGTACTTAACTTTGACGGTATAAACATAAAACATAACATTAAAAAAGAATTTAACAATAGAATAAAAAACATCGGAGAACAACTTGAAGATCCAGAAGAACTATGGAGTGAATTTAAAAACCAAGTTAACGAAATCTCCACAAACAATGATTATAGAAAAAATCAAATTGTAAACATTATCCCTAGGTACAACATGTTCCCCTAACTTATTTTTGTGGACTGACTAAGATTTTAACCGAATAGGATTTGATTGCATAGCCTCGTCTCATTCCAATTTATTGTTTTCGATATCTCAATATACACCTACCTATAATACAATATATGAAAATTCCGTACATGGCTTGATATAATAGGTATAATAATAAAACACAACTATTTTCACTCAGTATCTACCATTGAAATATGATTCTATATAAAGTGCGTCGCGTCATACGAATGTACTTCTGAAAAAACTCATTGGCTTCAATATCTATGGAAATTTTTGTTATAGAAAATATATTTTAAATTATGTCTAGAATTTGTGTTGTTTTCAAAATTTTCTGAGAGTCCAAATAACAATTTTTTTTTCCGGAAGATTGTATAACATCATTATCTTATTTTTATATAATCATATTTTTTTAAATTTTCTGTTCGATTCCGAGGCACATTTGCAGTTTTCATTTGCAGAAAATTTCATAGGGGAATACCAAGCCGGATTCAGAAAAAATAGATCGACCATAGATCAAATTTTTACTCTCAGGCAGCTGCTTGAAAAAGGATGGGAATTCAATAGAACCATTCATAATCTCTTCATAGACTTCCGACAAGCATACGACAGCATTAAAAGGGATCAAATGTGGAATGCAATGGCAGAACTTTCAGTTCCAAAAAAACTTATCCAGCTCGTTAAAGTTTGTGTAAATGGCTGTAGATCTAGAGTGCGGATAGGTAACAAGCTGAGTCGTTTGAAATAAACAGTGGACTGAAACAAGGAGACGCGCTGTCACCTCTTCTTTTTAATATAATTCTGGAAAAAGTAGTAAGAACCGCACAAATTAGAACAAAACTACTGACAGTAAATGGACCAAAATTACTACTAGCATACGCGGATGACATTGACATTGTAGGAAATACCGTCACCAATGTAAAAGAAACCTTCAATAAATTAGAGAGAGAGGCAACAAATACCGGTCCAAGGGTCAATGAAGAGAAAACCAAATATATGTGCATTAACAGACAAAAGAGACGAGATAGAATTAGGACCAAATGTAACAATAGACTCCTATAACTTTGAAAGAGTGGAGAGTTTTAAATATCTCGGAGCGACTATCACCACAGATAACGATATCACGGAAGAGATCAAATGGAGAATTCAGGCAGCAAACAGATGTATGTATAGCCTCCACAACACTATTCAATCCAAGAGCCTAACACGAACATCAAAAATCAGCATATACAAAACAGTAATTAGACCGGTGCTCATGTATGGGTGTGAGACGTGGACGCTGACAAAAGCAATGGAAAGTAAACTCAGATGCTTTGAGAGAAAAATCCTCAGAAAGATCTTCGGTCCCTATCACGATTCGAATACTAACCAATACCGAATGAGAACAAATGCCGAGGTCAAACAAATGTATAGTGCTAGCGACGTAGTCCAAGAGATTAAATCCCAACGTCTAAGATGGGCTGGCCATGTTCATAGGCAAGTTAATCTGGGAAGAAGTCCCGACAGGGAGAAGGCCCTTAGGACGTCCACGAATGCGATGGAGAGATAATATATGGTCAGATTTGAGAACAATGGGGCTACCCACTGACTTAAACATCATGGACGACCGTTCGAGATGGAAGCAGGTTGTGCAGTCAGCCAAGACCCACCCCGGGTTGTAGTGCTACCAGAAGAAGAAGAATATTTTTTAAATACTTCCTATGAGCTCTGCTAATTTTATCGAAATGAGACGATTTTTAAGAAGATGACAGGTAAAGGACGTAAGTTAGCCGATTTCATGTAGAGGAGAAGGATATAAGTACTTTGTGTGCAGGAGACACTTTGGAAAGGTAATAATATGGATGCAAGTTAATATATGAAGGGGTTAGAATACAAAGGGTACAAGTACTTCTTATAAAACGAGATATATGTACTTCTAAAAACTAGATACACTTATTTATTGGAATACATAGGATCCAAGTGTATTTTGTAACTCCTAACGCCAACTTTAGGGCACTAGAAAAAGTATGTGAATATAATTGTAAATATCGTTATAATACAACGGATGCAACTGTTACTTGTACCCTTGGTATTTTTACTTAATCAGCGCTGATTGACTTTAATATACCTTACTTTTAGTACAATATTTTTGTATTATTGTTGTTGTGTTCATTTTTAATTAGCTAAAGGTAAACCAATACATTTCAACTAATAAGTATTATTTACTACTGACGAAACATAACAATGGAAAAGCGACGAAGTTTTTTGTTAATTTTAAAACAATAATATTACACTATTTACATTTTATTTTTCCTAAGTTTGTAAGGTTATGTTTATTTTTGTTTGATCCTTACAAAACCGATGAAGATGATATTATAAAATTATAATTATAATATTGAAAAACAGCTACGAACAAAATCTAGGTTTGTAGGATCAGTCTATAGACTTTAAGCAGGCACCCGAAGCAAATTGACAAAAAAAATACAAAGCTTTTGTCTGCTTAAAAATAGATAAAGTGATCCTGGAAGAAAGTTTTTTAAAGTATGTTACACTAAGAAAGGAATTTAGATAAGGAATCCACTGTCAACAGTATTATTTGACCTTACGCCAAAAGGAATCCTACGACAAAATAGTGTATAATATACTACAAGAAGAGCTGTTATATATGGAGATAAAATATTTTTTATTTTTGTTGTTTACAATAACCTTTATTTACACCTTTTTATTTACCTTTTATTTTATTTACATAAAACCAGTAATTTATTAGTGTCCGTTCGGGGGTGCGATTTGTGCAATTCACCAATAGAATGAAGCGCTAAGTATCAGTTTCTGAAAGTATAAGTAGTGGAAGGTCTCAAACTTCACACACACACACGAGTTCAACCCAACCCCTACGGACATGTGTATACCACTGCTAGTCAGTGAGATCCACATGTCCGGAAATCAAACCGGTCTCGCTCCAGAAGAGCTAGTCCATTCTCCTGCCTCTAGAGACTTCGGATAGGTTTTGTCAGCTATGATGCAAGGAGACATGTCATTGCCTTGCTATATCCATTTTTATTCATTTTGTGGAGCAGTCCAGCATGCCAGATTCTGCCAAAGGCCTTGCTGATGTCTAGTAAGGCTGCTGCCTTATACATTCTTTCATTATGTCCCTTCGTGATGTATTCTGTTAGCCTTAGCACTTGTAGTTCACAGAAGTATCTTGATCTAAATCCGAATTGCGATTCTGGGATCATTCCTATTATTTCTGACTCTGATTGTAGTCTCTTTAGTAATATTCTTTCAGCAATTTTGCTCATTGATGATAGGAGACTTATTGGCCTGAAGTTTTGTGAAAAGCTCCGGTTTTTTTCCCGGTTTTCCAATCATTATCACCTGTGCTTCTTTCCATCTGTCTGTAAAGTATCTTAGTCTCAGTATGCTGTTAATTATGTTTGTGATGTACACTATTACTTTGTTTGGTAAGTTTTTGATTGCCCTGTTAGTGATGTTATCTGGCCCAGGTACTTTCTTTGAATTTAATCTTTTAATTAGTTCTTTAATTCCCTCTGAACTAGTGTGTTCTAGGCATATTATGCTTTTTCTTCTTCTTAGGCGTCTGGCATTTCTTTCTACTTCCTCCAGGCTCAGGTTTCAGACTCCATGGCGAAAAATAAGTATTTTATATTGTCTTTTATTTTATATCCAATCACAAGGATATTAAATTTGCCCTGCGTATTATATTATCACAAATTATAATTCCTAGCGCATGGAATACAATATAGTATGTAATATACATTAATTACAACACAAGCTATTTTAATACTTTAATCTAATAATTTCATGGCATTACAGACAAATTTGGAAACATTGTGATATCCAGTATAATATCTTAATTAATGACCATACTTTTGAACATTGTTAATATTTGCTAATTTCAACTAAGTACTTCCGAAACATAATTAGATTAAATCAGTAAATAAGTATATGTTCAATTGATTCATTCTCTGTGACATATTAAACAATAAACATGTTTCTAATCTGCTATTGAATACCAATTACATGTATGTTAATTGCAATATGAACGTTTTGTTGTAAACAGAATTAAACCGTTCTTCATATTTAACTGTAATTAATTAAAAAAATTTCTTAATAACTTTGTATTGCGTAATTTCTAAATTAGTTACATTATTTCACTACTCTCATAAACCATTTTCTGATCAAGTTTTGAAATAAATCTTAAGAAAGAAAGAAAGGAAGCCCACGAAAAAGATAGACAGTGTTCTTAAAGATCTACAAAAGAATCTAACCTCCGCGATAGAAAAGAAAAGAAAATAGAAAGAAGAAACTGATTAAATAATTACATGTAACAATTATTAAAATAACATTATGATACCACAATTTTTTCAAGCTTTAGTCCTACAGCGCCTATTGAGCTCAATAAAATAAATATAATAACAGAAAAATGTTAAAATTAGGAAAACCAAATTGTGAGTCATAAACTTCTATGCCCAGTTTGTGACATAACTTTTAGTAGTAACTTTAGCACATGAGACATCAAGCTAATGGTGCGGTAATCACTGCACTCTCTTGAGTTTTTTCTTTTTGGGGAGACAAATCAAAACCGACATTAACCACTTTTTGGGTAATACGCCTGAACTATAAATTTTGGTTCAAGAGTGTCACTAAAACATCAATGTGCTTCTTATCTAGAATTTTTAAGATGTTTATAGGAAGCATGTCAGGTCAAGGGCTTTTTCCCACTCTTCGTTGTTTTTAACGCGTGTAATATTTCTTCTTTTGTAATATATGGACCTATTTCTTCTTACCTAACTTCTATGTGCACCAGATCTCCTCTTTTACCATCGAACAGTTGGTCATTATATTCTGCTCATCTTTGTATTTTCTCGTCCGTATGTATTATGGTAGTCCCGTGTGTATCTAGAACTGCACCAGTGGGATTTTGTTTTCTTAGTCCTGCCAGTTCTTTACCTTTATTGTGTAAGTTAAACAGATCATATTTATTTTGAAGATTTTCGATCTCGTTACATTTCTCTTCAAAGTATTTTTCTTTTGCCTGCTTTATCATCTTCCTGATCTCGTGGTTTATCTCTCTGTATTTATTGTTGTCTTTGTTTTTAAATTGTCTCCGTTATTCCATCATATTGAGCAGGGCCGTTCCTGGCGGGTATGCAATGAATGCCCCGCACGCAGGCGCTAAATTTTAGGGGCGCCAAATATTTGGTTACCATTAAAAAAATATTCTCACTTCTAAAACAAAAAAAGTCAGTGTTCAGTATTTCCCCGGTAAGTGCTAAAGCAATCACTTCATCCGTTTACTATTCCCTATTATAATACCAAAATTACTAATTAAATTACCACCCTACAATTTTATTAGTGTCAGCATACGACGCGCCGTCTTATGCCGCACGATGCTCACTTTTAATGTTTTGTGTTGCCTGCATGTACCCGCGTGGTTGTCTCAAGAAAGGATGCGCGATGCGCTGGCCTCTGTCGAAATTGTCGTTTGCGCAGTAAACCGTAACGTTTTAATTCAGTCGTTAGATTTTTCTTATGGGTTAGGGTGGCCGCGCACAGAAAGAGCAAAACTGTTTTAGTCAAAAACGTTTTTGTTTGAAACGAAAACGTTTTTGTTTCCACAAGAAACATTTGTGTTTGCAAGACAAACAAAATGTTTGCACAGACCATACTGCAATCAGTTTTATTAAAGATGTCGACAGATAACGACGAAATTGCACTAGTTTTCTGGCAGTGGTTGCTCCTACAGGACGAAAAAACGCAAACTAAAAGACAATTTTGGGTGTATCCTATAAATGAGAAAAGAACTGCAAAAAAACTCTTAAGTTTTGCTCCAATAATTAAGGGTCTTTTTAATTAATAAAACTTTGAGGGTGTACAAGACAACTATCGAACACAGTGATTAATTTAATCTTGCCCAAGTACTTTCGATCAATAGATCATCTTCAGGGCATTTCGTCAATTGTGGCCTATCCGCCATAGTAGAATGTCATAAATGTAAAATCTGGACATAACAATACAAAATACACTACACTAAGACAAACAAACACTTTAAAATTTATATGGAGAAGCTACATATTGTGAAGAAGCCGGAGACAGAATTCTGTAGTGTATTTTGTATTGTTATGTCCAGATTTTACATTTATGACATTCTACTATGTCGGATAGGCCACAATTGACGAAATGCCCCTGAAGATGATCTATTGATCGAAAGTACTTGGGCAAGATTAAATTAATCACGTGTTCGATAGTTGCCTTGTACACCCTCAAAGTTTAATTATTCGAACATTCAACCTTATATTGATTGGTTTTAATTAATAGTTATATAAAGGAGGCCTGGCTTCAATCAGTACAATTAATTTTTCTGCGCCGACTTCCATGATACACACAATATAAACAAGCCAAATATCGCTTCCCACATGTGCTTCTTGTTGATTACTCGAGCGGTTTCAAGAAGGGAATTTCAAAAACACGTTGCGCCTGCGTACATTGAAATGTTTCGACACAAAACGACGATCTGGCAATCAACATCAAACAGACTGACTGAAACTAAATGAGCCTAAACATGCCTTAGACACACGACTAATCAGTGTACGTCAGCTCATTTCATTTACATGGAATCATCGACATCAGACTCGTTTAGTCAAAAACGTTTTTGACTAAAACGGTTTTGCTCTTTCTGTGTGCGGCCACCCTTAGGATGTTCTGTTCGCAATATCATTGTCATTAAAGTTTATTGTAAATTGTAAGTTCAAGGCGGCAAATAAACTGCTAGAAGTAAAATAAGTTAACTTATTTATTTAAATAAAATAAAAATAAATAAGTAACTCTAACTGGAGGCACCTTTCTGTTAATATTTCTCGTCATGAAAATAGCATGGAACGTATGAAAAGCGCTCAAAATGGCACGAGTTAAAATTGCGTTTGAGTAAAGAAATGTACTATTGATAAAAAGCAACAAAAATATTATGAAATTGAAAAACAGCGATGGCGTGAAATCATTAAAAGAATGATTTGTAATGTGCAGTATTTAGCTGGCCAAAATTTAGCTTTTAGGGGTGACAGTACGAATCTTTATGAGACTAATAATGGCAATTTTTTGAAATTAGTTGAAATGATTGCTAAATTCGATCCAATTATTATGGAACACCTGAGCAATATTCGAAGGTCTAAAGGGTTGTGCCAAAATATGCCTCATTACCTGAGCAATCACTTCCAAAATGAATTAATTCATTTATTATCAACGAAATATTTAGAAAGAAATTCTGAGTTGCCTCAGAACAGCAAAATATTACTCAATTATTTTGGATGAATCTCCAGATGCTAGTCATGTTGAGCAGCTGACGGTCATAATTCGCTTCGTTTATTGTTCTGGTCTAGGTCAGGGTTACGACAATGAGGCAAATATGTTTGGCAAGCATGTGGGCCTTCAGGTTCAAATTCTAAAAATTAATCCCAGAGCAATGTTTTTGCCTTGTTCAGCTCACACTTTTAATTTAAGTGTCAATTTTGCAGCTAAAATTTCATATGAGACTGTAGGTTTTTTTTTAATTATTCAGGTTGTTCAATTTTTTTTCTACTTCACCCTACACATAGCACATTTTAAAAAGGAATGTACCAAACTTAACTTTAAAATCAGTAACTGAAACACGATGGGAAAGCAGAGTCAAAGCCATTCGCCCTCTTAGGTTTCAATTCCTCGAAATTTGTAAAAGTTTACACGATTTGGTGGAAGATAATTCAAGAGATATGAACACGAAACATTCAGCAAGGTCACTATTAGACAAAACTAAAACGTTCAAATTCATTTTTTCTATTATAATTTGGCATGATAAATTAACAAAAATTAATATCTATTGTAAGTAAAATGGTCCAGAATCCAAATACAACTTTAAATGAATGCCATACAGAAATAGAAAATCTTATTATTTATTTCACTGAAAAGAGGTCAGACAAACATTTCGAGATTTTCATGAATGAGGCTGTAGCAGAAGCAGAAAAAAGTGATGCAGAGCAAACATTTCCATTATTAAGACAAAGAAAGACGAAGCTTTAATTTTCGTATGAAGGTACATATAAAACAGTATTCGATCCAAAACAAAAATTTAAGATCAGTTTTTATTTTCAAATTTTAGACACAACAATTCAATCCCTACAAAGACGCTTTGGGGGAATAGATAAGTGCCACGATTTATTTGGATTTTTGGGTAATTTTTAAAATCTAGATTCTGATGTGATCAAAAGATCATGTCTGAATTTGGATTTAGCTTTACAAATTTAACATGAAGGAAACGTATGCAAAGATATTATTGATGGTCTTGATTTACATAATGAAATTCTGTCATACAAAGTTCTTAACCCAATCACAGACTCTGGCAAAATTTCGGATTCGCCCATAGATATTTTAAATTATATAACAAAGAAAAATTTACAATCCTTGTTTCCAAATCTATTTATAGCCTTAAGAATATTCCTGACCCTTCCAATTTCGGTGGCATCTGGCGAAAGGAGTTTTTCAAAGCTAAAGCTTATAAAAAATTATTTAAGAATGTCAATGTGCCAAGAAAGGCTATCAGATTTGGCAGTCATTTCAATTGAAAATAAAATTTGTGAAGCCATTGATCACAATGAAATGATTAATGAGCTTGCATCTGTGAAAGCACGACGTGGCATATTATGTCTTATTTAATAAAGTTTTTTTGCATTGAGAGTATCTCCTTTCCGTTATTGTTTCATGTTATATTTCCAGAATGCCTTACTAATTTGCGAATTGAGTGTTTTCTTTCTTACTGTTAACTTACATAATAATATTGTTTTAAAATGACCTTTTTTCTTTATTTAATTTTGAAAATAAAACCTTTTTTCAAACATGGTACGTTTTATTTTTCTTTTTACATTCATATCATATTTTCAATCATATCATAAGAACATGTTATGATATAGGTATCTTAAAAACATAATATGGGGGCGCACAAAAAATCCTGCACGCAGGCGCTCACTACCATAGGAACGGGCCTGATATTGAGTATCTCGTCATTTATCCATTACTTCTTTTCTCTCCGCCGAAGTTTTTAGTATTTCTTTACAGGGTTTCAGTAGACAAATGTTTTAGTCATACCAGTATTCGTCAATATCATTGGTGTTTGTGTTCAATTTGCTGCAGTTTACATGCAGTTCATGCTTGAATTTAAGTTAGGTTCTTTAAGTTTGTTTGTGTCTATTGTAGGGATTCTCTGATGTCTTTTAATATTCTTAAGGGTAAGTGTAATCTTGGCGATAAGTGGATTGTGATATGATGTATAGTAAACCAGAAAGTAAAACATATAATAAAAGATTTCAGTATTTTATGACTTAGAGGATGTTTGTTCAACTATAATCTAATTATTGAGCATCTTATCACATAGGAAAAAGAAGATGAACAACAAATTGACGAATCTCGGCGCTGTTTGCACATGTTTAATTGGGACAAGTAAATTTTTGGCATCAGCATGTCACAAAGGATGAAATATGGATCCATTACTTCAACTGCGAAATGAAATCAGCAGTCATTTGAGTAGAAGAATTCGGAGAAAGCCGCCCAAAGCCATACAAAGAGGCAACAAACTGCCGGAAAGCTTATAGCCTCTGTATTTTGTGATCTGTAATGAAATTATTTTTATTGTCTATTTGAAACAATAAAAAACATTAACAGCGACTACTATATTAGTTTAATGGAGCATTTGAAGACCAAAATCGTAAAGAAAAGGCCTCATTTGTTGAAGAAAAAATTGTTGTTTCACCAACACAATGTACCGTATCAGAATTCGATGAAAACAACGGCAAAAATTCACGAATTGGGCTTTGAATTACTTTCGCACCCAGCCTATAGTCCAGATCTAATTCCCAGCGATTACTACCTTTTAACGACCTAAAAAAACTGCTCCATGGCAGATATCGCTCCAATTAGTAATAAATTGCTGAAACTGAAGCCTATTTCGAAGGCAAAGATAAATTGTTTTACAAGGGCGACATCAAAAAATAAAGAGAGAATATTTTGATGCCACGGAAGAACATTTTAATTAATAAATAATAGTTTATGTAAAAAAATGTTGTAGTTAGGCCAAAGATTTGACTGATATATATAGAAAAATCTAGAAAAGGTTATGTGTGATATATGAAGGTCTACATTTTATCCCCCAACATGGAGATTAAAAACAAAAAGGTAAAAAATATGTATAGATTTAATTGCAGAAGACCATTTTGTGAGTACAGCAAGAACTACATAGTTAGTAGACCTACAAGTAAAATTTCTAACTTATAGTATCATTATAATTAATATGGCAAAAAACTATGTAAAGAATGGCCATATATGGATTTTTATATTGGCCACGTCGGCATGAAAAATACGCGTAAATTAATAAATATTAAACTCCTTTAGTACTTGAGTTCTTTCAACGGATATTAATTCCAAACATTTCAATTAAAATTGTTCTACAAAATATAGTATCTAATAATAACAAAGAAAAAAGTGTGGCCTTTAAATAGTTCCTAACACAGGAACATGTTGCGGAAATACTATATTTCCATTTCACAAAAAATCAATCATTAGTTCAGAGTTGCGTCCAACATACTCATGTTTCTAACAAACAAATAAAACAAAAATTACAAAAAACATAACGGAATGATATACTGGGTGATAAAATTCTAGTAATAATAACTTTATATAAAGCAATTTTACCATTACATCACATCAGCTATTCAGTATCATTTTAATTGATGCACGCATTTAGTCACCTACTTATTATTATTCTATTATTTGACTTATTAACCCGGCGTCACCCAGGTGAAAAATGTGTGTATAATACTTTACTTTATCGTGTCCGGACATGTCATTCATAAAATTTCGTCCCAGTATCGAGGTACGTCGGTTTCATCTTTGTTGGCGAGCCACAAATCTTCGAGGGTACATCGATGAGGACAGTTTCTGCATGTAAGAAGATGTTCCATATTCTGTGTTTCTCCACAGTCACAGTTCACATCATCTTGGTCTATTTTCCCTATTTTGCCATGTTAGAGTTTACTGTAGCGACCCCCGTTCTTGTCCTATTTATAGTTTTCCACGTTCTAAAGTCTAGGTGCTGGCCGGTTTATTGAACCTGGGGAAGAGGAAAATACTCAGGCGGTTCATCCTGCACTGTTCCAAGGAAGCTTTTCCTAGATTTTAGTCGTTTTCGTGGATTTGAGCTTTGTATGGGGCATGCCGCTCGTCCGCGATCTATTTAATTTTCTCTACGTGCTCTGCAACACCTCTGCGTGTTGAGGTTCTGCAAAACCCGCTGCTTTATATAGATTTGAAGTGGCGTTGGTCTCATGCATCCCCGCTACTATCCTGCATGTCTTATTTAGCCCAGTATCAACTTGTTTGGTGTGGGCAGATCCGCCCCAAACGGGGCACGCATATTCAGCAGTTGAGAAACACAGTGCCTGGCCGTTTTTTTTTAAACTCCAGAACGTGCGCCCCATTTACTTTCCGTTAGCTTTCTAAGTATGCTGTTGCTAGTTGTTACTTTCCCTCTCGTTTTTATGCAATGTTTGTCTGTAGGTGAGGGACCGGTCCCAGAGTTACTCCAAGATATAAGGTTGGTTTGTGTGTTCTAATGTATTACCATTCCACACAATTTGGAGTTTTCGCTTGGCTTCCTTTGCCAGAGAACTCTGCCGGTAGTACGCTGTCATTGTTTTTAAGGCATTTTCGAGTTTTTCCTCCACTTCTTCAAAAATATTTCCTTGAGCACATATTGCAAGATCGTCAGCATAGAGGAAGTGCGTGGTTTTGGTCTGAGTAGGTTAGTAGTTTGTGTATATATTGAAGAGCATTGATGCTAAAACACTTCTCTGTGGGAGGAAAAAACGTCTATTTTTTTATAAAGAATATACGACCTTTCTCAGATGGTGATCATTAAGAGTGTCGTATAATTTGCGAACTAATGTTTTGTGCCTTACTGTGTCAAAGGTTGCTGTGAGGTTTACAAAAGCAGCTAACAAGGCTATTAATTTAGATTGCCTTCATGATTTTGTAATTTTTGGCAGGTTTTGCAGCAAAATTGCAAGATCCAGTTTTTTGCTCCTTGGCCCAGATGCTTTTATTTGTTTACTGCATATATCATCCACACCTGCAGCTTTCCCGTTTTTTTAAACTGTGTTACCCAAAGTGGAGTATTATTGACCCCATTTAAAATTGATTAGAAAAAATCAACAAACATTTCGAACACGAATCCACTGGATTAACATTTGACCGCATATTAGGTAAAATTTACAAAATAATAAAATTCCCATAAACAAAAAGCACTATTATAGATACACAAAAAAATTACAAACAAAAGATAATGATTCAAAATAAGAGATTTTTATATCGAGCAATGAATGTTTAAAGTCAATTTTTGCTTCAGATGGAACACGCTGAGAAATATTTCGCTGCATATTTTCCGTAAAACGAGTTACGTCAATTTTAAATGTTTCCGTTTTGACAATTATACCGACAGGGATAACCGCAAAAAAGTGCCCCTACTGCAGCGAATATTCCTGTATTGTAGAAATGCTTACAGAATTTAGAGGAGGACGATGTTTTTTTTGGATGTATATTCCACACAAGCTTCGCAAATTCGATATTAAGCTAATGGCAATAAACGATGCAAAAACTGAATACTCGCTAAATGCCTATATTTACGCAAGCAAAAAAAGTAATGGTTCAACACACTACTCCTAAAATGAAAGAAGTTTGCAGCATACAAGCTGTTTTATGGCTTGCAGCTACCATTGTTAGGACTAATCAGACAACTGATTCTTGTCTGCGCTTCTGACTGAGAATATATTCAGAAGAGGTCTTACATATATGGTAATCTTCGAAAAATCAAAAAAGTAGTTCCACCAAATTGCTAACAAAGTGATGGGAAAGAAATAGGCACTATTTCTTAGGCAGTCACCAAAGACCTTACTTTCATATCATACGTTTCCTAAAAAGAACAAAGTTGTGCTTTTATTGTCGACTTGTATCACGGAAATCTACTGATTTTAATACCAGGAAAGAGCTTGCGGCATTTTACAATGCAACAAAAGGAGGAATAGATGCACTTGATCACAAGTCCACAGTTAATTTAACCAGCCACAGGACCAGACGGTGGCCAGTTGCTATTTTATACGAACTAATCCATGTCAGCATGGTTAATGTCTATGTAATCTGGTTAACACATACAGACAATTCCGCAACAAAACAGGTTTAAACCACATAAAATTACTAGCACGGCAATTGGTAGAACCTCACGTAAGAATGCGCCTCGCGAACAAACATGTGCCCAGTACGTTGCGCCTTTCACTTACTGCTGTTCTAGAGGAAAATGTTCCTTACGACAAACCTTAAAACTCAATAAGTAGGTAAGATGTGGAATATATGAGTAAGAAGACTCGAGAACTGTGCCATCATTGTCACACTGCTGTGTGCAAACTGTGTAGTGCAACTGTGTACAAAAACTACTTTTATAAACCATAATCAAATAAGCAATATACGGACTTAAATGTATCTTACTGTCCATTTTTTCTTAGTTTGCATCTTTTTCAATATAGTTTCCTTAAATGCATTAGTTTTTATTATATTGTAAGTAATATTATAAAAAATGTAATATGTACAGTTGCGGTCACGGAATAGTTTACACCTTACTTTTTATATTGTAATACTGTAAAATTGCAGTGTCGTACGGATTTGATAAATGTCAAAGTCAAAAAATTTCAAAACGTCAATGCTTTCGCGAGTGTTCAACAATAAAATAAAAGTATATTAAACTCTTCCAAAATGGTTAGAATACATTTGAATTATGCGCAAAAAGCAAGAGCAATTGCCAAACTCGAAGAAGGTTGGTCACTAAGGCAAGTTGCTGCTGATTTGAACGTGAGTCATATGTGCATATGGAAGATTAAACAAAGATGGGATAATTTTCACTCTATAGCACGGTTGGGCGGTTCAGGAGGGCAGAAGATTTCCACAGATCAACAGGATGAGATGTTAGTAGATTATTTGAGAGAATCTCCTTTTGCCACAGCTCAAAAGGCAAGAGAAGAGGCAGCGTTTCCAGGCAGTATTCGCACTGCACGTCGAAGAATTAAAGCAAGTGGACTGCTAAATTGTGTAGCTGCACGGAAACCTTTTTTGACTGAGGATCACAAGAGGAGACGAGTTGAATTTTGTAATGAATTTATAAACCGCGATGAGAATTTTTGGTCTAGGGTTGTATTTTCCGATGAAAAAGTATTTCAGTCGTATAATAATGGTCGAATAAGAGTTTATAGGCCGAGAAATCATAGGTATGATGAACAGTATACGCATCATTTAAGAAATAGTGGAGGATTCTCTGTCAACGTATGGGGATGGATAAGTGCCGAAGGCCCGGGCGTTTGTTATCATGTAGAGGAGAAGTTAACAGGATTATATTACAAACATATTATTGAGCACACAATGTTGCCATCGGTGATCCAGAGATTCCCCAACAACGACTTTATCTTCCAACATGACAATTGCCCGGTGCATACGAGTAGAATTGTTCGAGAATGGCTAGAAGAAACTGATGTTAATGTTCTTCCGTGGCCTTCCCGTAGTGCAGACTTTAACCCCGTCGAAAATGTGTGGGCAGAGTTAACAAAGAAACTAAATGAAAGAAACCTTAGACCACGGAATAGAATTGAATTATGGGAAGCAATTGAGCAGGCATGGGAAGAGCTTGTTAACTATAACATGAGGGGATTGGTGCTATCTATGAACAGAAGACTGCAAAATTGTATTGACAAGAATGGGGCTTCCACCAAATATTAATTATTATTTATCATTGTTTATCGTTATTTAATATAAAATAGATTTAAAATAAAATGCATATTAAAAAAAAAGACTTCTTTATTTTCGTTATTAAGATCATAATCCATTTTATTCAAAAAACTGTTTTCTATATTTTTCATTTTGTAAAATATTTTGATATTTTAATTTTAATCTACCTATTCTAGCTAGTACACACCACTGGCAACGTCACTTTGACGTAAAAGGTGCGTTTAAACGAAGTAAAAATTTAAAAAATGGGCTCCTAGATACGTGAACCTGTAAACTATTCCGTGACCGCAACTGTACTTACGTTTTTTTTTGTGCAAAATTTATTCGTTTATTATAATACTACCACTTCATTTGTAAAAAGTGAATATTTTGATCATGTTCAGCATAAAAAAGTTCAATTGGTAACAAGAAAAAGAAACAAAGACAGTAAAAATTGGTGTAGTTGAAACCCCATCTCGATACTTCTATTACAAAAAATCACCTCAATAATTACAAGTTACAAATGTGTAGTGATTAACAATTTTCTCCTGCAAAAGTGTTGTAACTTTGAAATTCCTAACTTTTTTAGCATTAATATTATTTTATTTAATTTTCTATTTTTGGCAAATGTAATACAGACTGAAAAGCATGCAAAATCATAATAAAATGTTAATTTTTCTTAAGACTTGTGTCTTATTTCAGCGATATTAGCGCGAAAATAAACAAAATCGCCTTTATCTCGAAACTTACTTATTCTGACTTACTGCAGTCTTGCACTGAGGGGCGATATGTTAAATCACTAACTTCTATAACACAATTAAACTTACAAAGTTACACTTTGTTCTACGATAAAATGAAGCAAAGAAAATTATAATACAAATATGTTATTAGCAAGAAACTTAAATGACGAGTGAATGACGAATAACGAATGATACAATAATGTTAAAATCCAGCTTTGGTAAGAGTTTGATGTCCGTGCATGGTCTCTACGGGAACGCTTGCTGAAAGGATGATGAAATAGGAACTGATATTGCGAAACCAAAGTGTCAGTAACCCTTGAGAGGTTCAAGGTGACTATTTTTACATATAACATATATATATATATACTATATATAATATATATATATATATATATATATATATATATAACAATTTATTGTTTTGGAGTATCAGGTATGCGGTCTGTTATTAAAAAAACTCTTTTTTCTTTTATTACTCTATATTTCGCTCATTTTTGTCAGCTTCTTCAGGAGATAAAGATTAAGAGTTAAAATATTTAAAAATGTTGAACATAATATATTCAAAACAGTACTCTGCAATTGTAAATTTGCTTGGCCCGTCGTTCGCCAGACGTAATTGGCTGAAGAGTGTGCGCAATAGTCTTCCAAACCTATCCAAGCGGCTTCTTCAGTTTTATTTGCATTTGGGTGAACGTCGTGTTTCATCCTTTCCACAAAAATCGTCCTAGCACAGACCTCCTCGTGGTAGAGCCGGGAATCCATACTCGTTTAATCGGAAATACGAGCACTTTTTAGAGCACGTACTCCGATTGGCGAGTAGTGATTGCTGATTGTGCAGGGTGTGTCCGACTGGTAGTGTGCGCCATATTCGAGCTTTGGCCGATCCTTTTAGGATCCTTGAGTCCGCGCACCAGTGTAGTTACTAACCGGTCGGATTTTTCGAACTCCCTCAAGGCTACACACCCTTCCAGACTCCTGGAAGCCTTAGTTTTAGAGTAGCGTAGGTCCCAAATATCTAAGTGGCGGGTAAGTTTTTCTTCCTACTCGTCCAGCTACTCTACCACCATCGAACTTGATAGACATTTGCGTCTGTGGTAAAGACTTCGCCACGCAAGCCGGTGTTGATACTCACATCCGGAGGTTGCGATGCCGAGGACCCAGACAGGCTGATGACAACATCTGTGGCATTTGTGGAGGCGTCTTCAAGTCTTATGCTGGAGTACGCCAACACATGCGCCGTGCTCATCCAGATGAGTACAACGGGGATCTCGAGAGGCGGTACGAGAATCCCGGTCGGCTGGTGAGATTCACCGACGAGGATCTTATCCGGATGGGGCATGAGTAATTCCGGTACGAGGGCCGGTTCATACTCCAACGCCTGATGGGAATTTTCCCGGATAGGTCGAAGGAGCAGATCCGGCGTGCTCGAGAAAAGACTGCATACAAGGAATTCCTCGAAAGTCTCAGGGAGGAAGAGCGACGCCGTAATCGATCTCCGAGTCCCGTCGCTGGATCTTCTACCAACGAGACTTTCACCAACTATGTCTCTTCGGATGAAGAATCCTCGTCGGTGAGAGCACCGGCTCAGGGTGAATCGGACACCCTCTCGTCCCCTGGGCACAACAACGCCGGTCGGAGCAGCGACACCCCACTTGCCTGCAGTGACACCCAGCAGTACTGTTTTGAATATATTATGTTCAACATTTTTAAATATTTTAACTCTTAATCTTTATCTCCTGAGGAATCTGACAAAACTCAGCGAAATATAGAGTAATAAAAGAAAAAAGAGTTTTTTTTTAATAACAGACCGCATATCTGATACTCCAAAACAATAAATTGTTATTTACGTTTCGGTCGATAATCCTACCAGTTTTGCTATATATATATATATATATATAATATATATATATATTTATATATATATATATAATATATATATATATATAATTTGTATACAAAAGGAACATTTTTATTCTCGAGAGAGAAAGAGAGAGAAAATATATATTCTGTCTCTCTCTCTTACTCATATCTTACATGTAATACTTTAACCGATTCACTCCAGTACAAATTTCCAACGTCTAACGCGTGTATAGTAGTATAGCTTTAATAATAAAAAAGTAAGAACTAAAAAAGGATACCAAATGGGAGAAAAATTTAAAAAAACAGCAAACGGGAGAAAAAACTTAAAATAATCTGCTATGCATACGACGCAATACTACTTTCTTAAAGTGAAGATGATTTTCAACGCATGCTGCACCAATTTAATATAACAGCCAGAAAATTTAACATGTTAATTTCTCCAAAAAAGACAAAATGCATGGTTACAGCAGCAAATTTAATAAGGTGTAAATTGGAGCTGGAAAGTCAGATAATAGAACAAGTGATGGAGTTTAAATATCTAGGCATCACATATCTAGCTACGGAAAGCTCGAAACCGAGATCTGCAGGCTGTCTAAATGAAACAATGTGTAGAAATAAAAATATAGGGAAAAAAACGAAAGGCAGAATTTGCAAAACAGTCATCAGGCCAATAATGATATACACGGCAGAAACAGAGATGAAAACACATGAAAATTGATGGTAAGACAGTATGGGACAGAGCTAGAAGTACAGATACAGATACGACGTAGATGCAAGGTAGAGAACATCAAGAACTGGGTAAGAAATAGAAAAGTAGAATGGAACTATCATATAAGCTGAATGACAACAAATAGAGTAGTAAAGACGGCAAAAGACGGTTCCCCAATAGGAAGACGATCAGTAGAAGACCACAAAAAGGATGAAACGACGACTTTCTGGAGTCACATTACAAAACACAGTCACATCTATATAAAAAGAATAAACAGAATAAGAAAAAGAAAAAAAGACAGTACTACTGGGCTATACTTGAAGAGGAAATTAAAGGTCAAGAAGAAGAACAAAGCAAATTTGTACTGGAAAAACACGTAACAACATTATATTCTGTCTAAAAAAAGCATTAAGAAAAACGCATAGTATTTCAGTAACTGCTTCATATGCTCTTTTTAGTTGACTTTATTATTATTTCTCTGATAGAATATCTCATTTATATTATCATATATTGTATCTTTCATCTACTTCTTTTACTCCTTGTTGTTTGTACTTTGTTTTATGAAGATAGCAATTTGTGTCTTTTTCTTTTAAGTATATTTACCAACACCGTATTTATATATCAAAGACATCCAAGAATCCATGACCCAATTCTGGCTTTTCTAATTTTTCTTTAATAGATTTAGGAAAAAACATGAATTACAAATTGTTCCGCTATAAATAGGTTTCGGAATTTTCAGTTGTTGCTTTCGACTACATTTTTAAATTTATTCCTGAGATTCGTAATAAAAAACAACAAACATCTCTTGGATGTCTGATTATAAGGTCTTTTAACTATTCAACATGTTTACTGGCAGTCGATGGCATTCCAATTAAAAGATGCAGTCGCTGGTGATCTGCTTTGAATAAAACGCATCGATTTCTTGATATTTTTCACGACGTATCTCTCTATTAAATATTTTTGATAAAATTGTTTTAAATAATAAAGACTCTTTATAATGCATAATTGTTTTTTGCAAAATTTAATCAAGTAATTTTATTTAATTAAGTAAAATTATATCGCACCCTCACTGCAAGACTGCAGTAAGTCAGAATAAGTAAGTTTCGAGATAAAAACGATTTCGTTTATTTTCGTGCTAATATCGGTCAAATAAGACACAAGTTTTAAGAAAAATTAATATTTAATTACGATTTTGCATACATTAAACAAAAATAGAAATTTAAATAAAGTAATATTAATGCTAAAAAAATTGGAATTTCAAAGTTACAACACTTTTGCACGGAGAATATTGTAAAAAGTGTAGACAGACACATTTTCTGTTGGTTATTATCCTCTTTTCGTATATCATCTTGGGCCAAAATATTTTTATAAACACTATGGTGGGCTTCTGGTATCATATCCGAATGGCAATAAATCATCGGGTAAGTAAAGAAAAAATAATCCCCAACAGCAATCGTGGTTTAGTATGATATTAAACTTTACATTTAATAGATTCCAAGAGATCAAATAGCTACTTAGAATAAATAGGTACCTAATAAAACGGATTATCGCTAGCGGCAATTTAATCTTTCTATCTGCACATGTTTCTGATAGCCACAATTCCTTCGCTTTGTAATGCTAATGTTATAACAGTGTAGAAAAATTATTTGTAAAACTTTCAATATTTTTATTTAAATTCAAAACAAAAGGACCAATATAAATATGCAAATCAGGTTACCTTGAGTACAGTGATTAACAAAAGAATTGAAATTCGCTACCTTAGTAGAATTTGGGAATTACGGGGGGACAATATGATAAGACAATCGCCCCGGAAGGTTACATGAAGATTTAATACGATTTGGGATTTAGTTTTTATAAAACAAGTTTTTTGAGAATAGATATTTTTAACCTGTCAGTATTATTAATACACAAGTATTAAGATAACTGCTTTTCCTTTCATAAGAAAAAATACTTTTTGGCTGTAAATAATTAGTCTTAATTTATGTGTTTTTAATCCAATCGCATAAATAAATGGTAAAACGACATCGCACACATTTTTATGGAAAATATA
Source organism: Diabrotica balteata (assembly GCA_918026665.1). Taxonomy (NCBI): domain Eukaryota; kingdom Metazoa; phylum Arthropoda; class Insecta; order Coleoptera; family Chrysomelidae; genus Diabrotica; species Diabrotica balteata. The sequence continues at coordinate 81,390,157 of OU898285.1, read as the reverse complement.
ATGTACCACAAATTACATAAAACTTACATGAATAGATTGGTCTCGTAAATCTTTGTTTATTGTCTCGGCCGTTAATGGATTACGTAGACACGCTGTATATTAAAATTAAATACCACATATATAGATATAAATATAACAAATATCTTACTTTTTTCGTGCCTTTCATTGATTCGTATCGAAACCATTGCAATATTCCGTGCAAAACTGTTGTAACTCTGTTGCATTAGAATTACAACAGTTTTGCACGGAACTTATGTTCAAAAACTTAAAATAGTTAAACTGTTGTTGTAGTATTTAGGGGGTTAAGCATTTGAAAGTTACTAAAGTTTTACAGGGGATAGATATGCATGTTTACAATCGAATTCCACGATTACTTCATTTTCATAAAATTTTGAGTTACTGCGATCTTGCACTGAGGGTGCGATATACTGTATAGCCCAGGCTGTGGGGAAAAAAAGGTGATTTTGCAATCCTGGAATTTATGTAATGTGGCCTATGGTATAAAGGGCAACCTCAGGAGCAATCCCCCAGTTCGTTCAACAAAAAAATTTTGGTTATTGTTTATTTATGAGCGTTTATAGGTGCAAAATAGGTATTTTTTAAATTTTTTAATTTTTTGCCTAAAGTACAATAACCTTATTCCTCAACCAAATCTCAAACGCAGTGTATGGATGTCCTATAGCCACTTCATGCACAAACAACCTCATCAATCAAACCTTCACCCACCTACCCATCTAAATAACACACCACACACATCAACACACATTCACACAGACACTCAACAACATCCATCCACATCACTTTACCTCCACTCCGCTCACAATCCAAATTAATAAACACCTAATCCTATACCACAATTAATAAACACATAATCCTAATTAGTAAACACACAAAAACATCACAAACATTCAACACATCACCTACACTGTGAGCACCGTCTACACTCCTTAAGAGTCGCTTAAATAGTCACAAGGACAGGGGAGATTGGTTTTCTGTGGTTTTCCAATCTCATTGCACAATGATACCTGATCCTAGGTGAGGATATAGCCACAGCTATCCTCCACGCATTTTTCCAACAAACAAAAATGGCCAATAATCTGAAAGAAATCATTTTGAAAATCTGTACTTCGTGACAGGCTTGGTATACTTGGCTAACTCTTCCGGAAAGTACGATTTCCGCCTCTTGCCTTCTTCTTATTCTCGGTGTCCTTCCCGTTCTCCTCCTCATCCTTTACCTTTTTTAGCGACGGCGCCCTTAGTCTTCGGAGTCCAACTGAAGTCATACGAACGAAAACTGGCATTCAAATCAAACAAGCATTAGCATCCAAATAATTAAACCCACCCTTGAAGAAGCATAGAGCTTAAAGCAAGGTAAAAACGCAATTGATTGAGTACAGGGTTACGCAATTGAACTGTTATCTATTCAAAGACCATAATTTTTTTGTGTGAATTTATTTTTTATTGATTAAAATAAAAAAATGTGTGAAAATAATCAAAATTTCACAATCCACTAACTTTAACTCGATGTGGCCACCTTTTGCCTTGACTATGGCCTTCAAACGATCAAAAAACGAGTTGAATGCTGCACGAATGTGATCTTCCGATATTTTGGCCCATTCACGTATAATTGCTTTCTTCAGCGCATCCATACTGGTATATTTTTAGTCCTCATCTTGCTCTCCAAAATGGACCAGATGGAATAGTCCATCGGATTTGCATCTGACGAATTCAAAAGCCAGTGTGTGGATAAAATGAAGTGTGTAACATGGGTTTTTACCCATTCTTGGTTCACACTAGCTTTATGAGACGATACCGAGTCTTGTTGGAACGTCCATGGTCTACAACTGAAACGCTTGCGTGCCCACGGCTCTTACGCAGCTTCTAAAACATTTTCCCGATAACAAGTTGCATTGACTTTGACACCAGTTTCAATAAAAATGATTGGAGAGCGTCCATCGGCGGTTACAGCTGCCCATACCAATACTTGAGATGGGAAAGTACTTCGGGTGGCCGTTCGTAAGCTCAAATTTTCGTAGGTGCGTTCGGTCAAGTAAACACGATCATTTTGAGAGTTTATGAACTGCTCAATAGGGAAATTTTTCTCATCAGAGAACACTATGTTCGGAAATTCGCCACATTCGTGCAGGCGTAACAACCCTTTGCTCCTTCAAGCCGAACTTTTTTTGCTTTGGTATCAGATTTTGTGTTTTTTTGAAACTTGTAAGGCTTGACCTTGAGCTCCTTTTTCAATATTCGTTGCATGTATCGCTGCGATATTTTCAGTTCTTTGACCATTTGATTATCACTAAGACGTGGATTTCGCTCAAGTCGAGCCGTCACTTTCCGAATCATTTCAGGTAATGTTGCTGTTTTTTTCGTCCACCACCATAGCGTTTGGTAATGCTACCAGTATCATTATAACGAGTTATGGTGCGATACACAAAGATTTTATTCACTTTGAGGTGTTTGAGCTGACGAACAATAACTGGTTGTGGTTTTCCAGCCAAATTTAACGCAATCACACTATTATTTAAATTCCATTGCGAAACTTTTGTTGTAGGTATAAAACTTAAATGAAAATTTTTGACGGCTTATAAACAATATACTGAAGTGTTATCAGGCCAACTTTGACGTAGCTCTCATTATCGATTAGTCAGATATATCGATGTGAAGTTGATAACAGTTCAATTGCGTAACCCTGTAAGTATTGTAATGAGTAATTTCTGTATAGATTATGAAAGTACTCTAAAAGACCTTCAATTTGAGCCGGTATACGTTCAACTTAATTTATTTGTTATTGCAAAAATGACGAATGAAGGTCTAAATTAAAAAACGTAATATTTATTGCAAAATTGCATTTTTTATTTCAAATATACTACATTCAAGCCCATAAAATTACAAATCGAATGAGCCATAGGAGGTCTAGATCGCTTAATTTGTTGCTGAGATACGTTAATTAGTTTATCCCACGACTTTCAAATTTGAATGCCCATAGGATTGCCAAAAAAAATGGTAGAGGGCTAATTCTTGTTTCATTCTCTTCCTAAAGCTGTAAATTTTCATATTCCACTGGAAAATAGTGAAAGAAAAATGTTTTAACCCGTTAAAAACAATTATTTAAGAAGTTATAAAATTGCAGTTATAAACATTTAGAACTGCTGCGCCCCCTATGTACCCTACAAATTTCTAATTTGCAGATTATTGTAGCTGGCTTCGAGACAAAGATTTAAAACAATGTGTTTTTCTACTACCAATAGGAGCCGAGTTAGTATAATTTTTTTTAAAAATCACAGAGGCTTTATTAATAACAATTATGAGACGAATCTAGCGTCATTCACTACTTAAAAACCTATGTTTTCAAGTATTTGTACTCTCCTTAAATTAAAATCATTAGTTACTGTTAAAAATGACGAATAAAGTTTACCTTTTTTCAAGCGATGGCGCAGAAGTAGTGGTGGGGATGACTTTGTGCAACGAGAACAAAACTAAATCGGAAAAATTTGCAATATCTAGGTGAAAAATGAACCGATTTCGATAATTTTTTTTATTCTGGGGTAGCTCGTCGAAATAATAACATCTGAAATACTTTCATCCTTAAAACCACCCCCAACCCCCCTAAATTGTTTTTTATTAATTTTTTTTCAATTCTGTTACTTTTACAATACTATTAAACGTAATCTACTACCAAATTAATAAAAACATCCCCATGTCATAAGAAAAAAAATGCAAATATTGCGGTCTTGCAAAGTGGTAAGTTTGGGGACACACTATGTGAGAGATTACAAGCTGCTCTCCGACTAATAGAAACATGGTGCAAGGAACACTCACTATCTATAAATCCTAAGAAGAAAGAGATGGTCCTCTTCACCGAAAGAAAAAAAATCACTGGGTTGAAGCCACCCCAGTAAATTAATTATTCTGTATTTTTCCGGGTTCGTTTTGTCTCCCTTTCTTAACAGAGGTATTGGGATGATTCATTCTTATTCTTGAGGAATTCTGTTTTGTTCTGAATTATTTTTTGGATTAGTTTTAATAGCTGTTTAGTCAGATCTGATATTCCGTACTTGAGGAGTTCGTTCGATATTCTGTACTTCTCTGGTGATTTTCTTTTATTTAATTTTCTTAATACTTTCTTTATCTCTTCCTCCTAAATATTTAATTCCTGCATTTGTCGTCACCTCTGGTGTTGGTGGTTCATTATCGTCACCTTGGGACTCGAACCAAGTGTAGAAAAATGGTGGCGTTAAAATTTAAACTTCTGGAGAAAATTAACGCCCCACTCATATTTTTCTCAATAATATTTTCATATTATATTATAAACATTTTTTTTATTATTAATATATTAAATATTTCTAATTCCTTTTACCCCCGTGCGATACGCCTATGATCGTGTATCGAAAGCAAAATTTTGTAGATACCCAGCTAAAATGGAATTCCCTAATTAGGAATGGTTTTTAATCCTTCCGTCTTAATACTCTGTATGAAAAGAACAAATGCTTTCCGGTATGCGATTTCGTATCTTTTGACAATAATATAATCCTAAGGATTTTAATATTCTCAGGTCCAATTGTTAATACCGATTATTTACCTCAAAATTTCCAATAGTCATTAAGGCCTTACCTTCTGAGAAATACATACGACTGTCCGATGATTCTAAGTGGGGTATATATCTTCTTCTTCTTTTTGCTTGGATAGTTGGTGAAATTTTTAGGGAACCAATTTACTTCTCGGTGGGCTCTTGTTGAGTTAAGGCCAATATCTCGTGTTACGCTTTGCTTACTTTATTTCTTATCGTATCTTCTTTGTGAATTATTTTCTAAGTGTGTATACACTTTATATTTGAGTTTTCTTTCCTTAGACTATATTAAATTATATATAGTTCTACACTACCTTTAATGGTTATTAAATTCAGTGTTTAGTACCAGAAAAGTATTAAATTCAGTGAATTAAGCTGCCTTCGTCAAGATCTACTGTAAGTAAGCTTTATCTCAAATTATCTGGGCGAGTAATATGGTATGGTACCATATCACCTGCCATTATCTGGACGTATCATCGATATCTTCACCTGTAGATTGCCGATTTTTGAATGTTATTGAACCATTCAAGAAATTTCTATAAATATTACCTATGAACATACAAGTCTCAGTTTTTTATCAAATAATAGTGCGAGATAGTTAATTGACTTAACCAAGTGCGGTTTGGTTTATGTTTTCATTCTTGTAACATTTTTGTTTTTTTTTGTAAATTTAGAGTTAAGTAATTTTTGCTATCTTTTGTATTTCCTATAATTTTTGTTCATTATCTTTCCTATGATATCTCGAGATACGCCAAACTATATTTGTATATGATTGCCTTATACATCTTGGTAAAGGTATTTTTTTAGTACATTATAGCTTAATTTTATACATATAACACCATTTCATAGTTGTGTATTTTTATTACTTGTGTTGCATTTAGCAGCATCATAATTTTGTGTTTAATATATTGTTATTGTTTTATTCATGTATTTTATTTGTCGGCTCCTAACAAGTTCCCTGATAAAATAATAGCTCTGAACAATTACTATCTTTAAATATTACTATGCTTTTGAACTGTAGAAAGATCAGGCTGATTAAGTTTCGTAGGTAAGTAAGTGTAATACTTAATATATTTATTATTTGTTTATATATTGCGTTGACCAGATTTATTTGATAATTTACTGTTGGTATCTTTTCTTGGGTTTGATCTCTAAACATAAATATCTTTTCTTATCTCTTTTCTTTTCTAAGGTTTTCTTAATTTTCTCCTTAACCCCAAAAAATTGAGTGGCGCCCTGTTTCTATCTTCTCTTATCTTTGGTAATTTTACCCATCTATCTTTTTGTTTATTTCTGTATCTTTTCTAATATCTCTTATCCTATCTTTACCTATTTCTTCCGTTGGATCCATTCCCGGTTCCAAAAGCTAGTTTCGAACCCACGACTCGCTCTCCACCAACCATCTGGCTGCCTTCCGCAGTGTCTCCATTGGTTATCTTTCTAGCATCATCCAAAAAAGATTTCCGAGGTTACAATTTATTTACTGATAATTTATTGTACGACAAGTTGCCTACAGACCTTGTTTGACAGTGACAGTTGTTATGTAAGCTAGTAATAGTCTCTTGTTTTAATTGTCTTGCTTGTGAGAAACCAGCTTTTTATTGTGATATTTTTCATTACATACATATTTGGAAGTTCATTTGCATAAAAATCAAATAAAAAAATGAAGCGCCAAAGAAATGTGTCATTGGAGGAGGCAGTGCGAGCATCGACTTTCCTAGATGAAGGATATTCAATGCGATACGTTGCAGGTTTGGTAGGAATCCATTATTCCAGCATCAGTCGCAAGATGCGATATAATAGAGCGATATATAATAAAGCAGAGTCATATCATCGAAGACCAGGGCAAGGGCAAAAACGTTGCAATAATCACATTAATGATCATTTTTTGAGACAACGTGCTGTCAGAGATAGGAGAGTAACCAGCAATTTGACAAAAAATTAACTAGCAGATGTTCGAAATGTTGCGATATTGTCTCGAACAGTTAAAAGACGTTTACATGAAGCAGAATTGAGCAACAGAAAACCGGCCAAAAAACTCTTGCTAACCAAAGAACACAGGTTTCGGAGATTGAATTTTGCAAGATTGCATTAAAATTGGACCATCAATGATTGGAAACGAGTTCTTTTCTCCAATGAGTCTAGAGTAAGCCTAAAAGGTCCATATGATCGTGAGTGTGTCTGGCGAAGGCAAGGAGAAAGGTTTGCCAGCTGCAATATCTCTCCTAAAGTACCTAAAGTACCTTTTGGTGGTGACTCTAAAATGTTTAGGGGGGAAATTTGTTTTGAAGCGGGTACGGAGTTGGTTTCCATACGTACCAGGTCTATGATTGCCCATTATTACTAAAACAACATTATTGTGGAACATGTAATACCTTTTGCTCCGTTTCTTGGACCTAATTTTTTATTCATGCAAGACAAGGCTCATCCTCATGTTACTCGACAGGTTATTGGCTACCTAAATGATGTTGATATTCCATTATTAGAGTGGCCACGTAACAGTCCGGACATGAATCCTATAGAGCATATATGGGACTATGTCAAAAAAAAAGATTCGAAGTCGTAGACCCCCTATTGCCAATCACAATCAACTCATTGAGGCCGTTATTGAAGAATGGGAGAATATTCTGCAAGCTTTTGTTGAACATTTGATATCAAGCATGCTTCGACGCATAAATGCAGTCATAGGAAGTATAGGAAGACCATCACAGTATAAGTGTTGACCCAGATGCATTTGATTGTGTTACTTTACTGATTTTTTTCTTTTTGCTATTTGGAGTTATGCTAGCTTATTCATGCATTTCCGGCAAAAATAAATTTTTAAAGAAACAGGCAAATTAAAGTCATGATAAAGTGATGTTGGATCAATTTGTAGGTGTTTATTATTATTTTAATGTAACTTAATTTGATCATATTGTAAATATTTGGATTAATTATAAATAATTACTTCAGGAGTAATACACACACTTATTGCTGATATAAGAAACTCACAGAATAGCAGACTGTTTTTTACAAGGATATTTTAATATAAATTTTCCATCTACAATGTTTGTACAGCTTTGATTTTAAGAGGTAACAGTAACATGTTTTTCTCGTTAACTTATAAAACAGCTTAAATAAAGAGCATTCAAAGTAGCTTTTTCTACAAATTAATACAAAACAATCTAGACATCTTTGTTGACTTAACTAAAATGCGCAAACAATTCTCGTAATTTTTAAGTTCATAGAAATAATGTTGCTACTATAAAGGGCACAATTTACTGTTGACTTTTGTCTCAATAATGAAATAAAAAATAACAAAAAAGTTGAAAGAATAGCTTTATTAAAATTGAAAGAAAAGCGTAATTCGCTGACTGAATTCCGTCGGACAGCTACAGCGATATTCATTAAGTAGTTAATTGGCTTTTAAATTAAAATCAACAACTTTTTTTACACTACGCCATTAATATAAAATTAATTTAAATTATTGTTTTATATTGTAGTGGCACATCTACGAATAACAAATCACTGGATCAGGAAGATTCAAATGGTGATAATTATTACTATTTTTAAAGATCATACATTTTTCATTTTATTCTATTGTTCTGTATTCACCAAGTACAATACATAACTATTAGTCTAGGAGCCAGCATAGACTGGATGTGTTTTATTATATTTATTATTATAATTATGGAACATCACTCGATGTGTTCCGTTGCATGTTTTGGTGGTGGAAAGAAAAAAGCTCTATGAGAGAAGAGGTCCAAACCTTACTATGGCCGAGAGAAGACAGGAAAGGGAAAGGTCAATTGAAAGATGGCAAAAAGAATGGAACAGCACGGAGGATGTGGTACAGTGAACGAAAATGCTGATCCCGAACATAAGAGATTGGGTGGACTGTGGCCACAGGCGACTTGATCATTTCCTGCCGCAGGTGCTCACAGGACACGGGTGTTTTAGGGCCTACCTCTATAGGACCGGAAAGGCTGACACAGATGAATGCCTATTCTGTGGATACTCGGACACTGTGACACATACGATGTTAAATTGCAGCAGATGGATAGTGGAAAGGAACAGAATGGAGAGAGACTGGTGTGAATTTTGTTACAGTGAGAGAAATGATTGAGAGAATGATTGAAAATAAATCAGGTTAGACTAAAATACAAAGTTATATCCGTGCATTGATCAAGAAAAAGAAAGAGGAAGAAAGACAGCTGGACAAACGGCAAAGATAAGAGTAAAAGATACCAAAAGGTGAAGCTAGAAAAGTGGGTACTGTATGAGTTAGAATGCGTAAGTCAGGCTGATGAACAGTGGCACCAATCGACGGAAATTAAGATAAGGATCGAGAAGGCAAGATCAGCTTTCGTCAAAATGAAAAAAATCTTTAACAGCCACGACATAAAATTGAAAATAAAAGTTCGTTTATTAAAATGCTACATGTTTTCCGTTCTTTTATATGGCGTGGAGTCATGGACCTTAACTGAAGCATCACTGAAAATACTCGAAGTATTTGAGATGTGGTGCTATAGACGCATGTTGAGGATTTCCTGAATAGACAGAATTACCAACGAAGAAGAACTACATAGAAAGGGTAAATACTGCGAAGTAGTCGTAACCATAAAATGTCGCAAATTCGAATACCTGGGCCATATAATGCGCAATGAACAACGAGATGACCTACTTCGGACCATACTTTAAGGTAAAGTGCATGGGAAAAGAGGTTCAGGACGGAGAAGAATATCCTGGCTGCATAACCTGCGAAAATGGTTTAACTTAACCACTATCGGACTTTTCAGGGCAGCAGTCAACAAAGACAGAATAGCCATGTTAGTGTCCAACATCCGTAACGGATAGGCACCATAAGAAGAAGACATACTTTCGTGTGTTTCTTTAATATCAACTGCATGCGCAAGAGGAATAGACGGTCTTTTGTTGGTTGTTTTGATGGTTGTGTTGTTATATGTCAATCCTTATTTTTCCATAACATTATTTGGATTAACACAAACACAAATTTTATCCTGCATAGTAAAAAACGAGGATAGCTGCTGGTTACGGTTTCTAAATATTGTAACTTTGGTTTCACTGGCTAGTAAATTCCATTATTGTAATTGAGAACCTAAAAGTTCAGCATGCTCTTTGGACAAGTGAAGGTATCGAACTAAATCATATAATTCAGTTTGTTGGATAAAATCGGGTGCTTTATCATTTTCACTTTTATCGTCATACATTTCCAAATCTTCCTCCTAATTTGCCGGGGGTCCTGGATCTCCATGAACATCCGGTTTTATTGCTGAGGGAATATCTGGATATTCAATTTAATGCTTGTTTTTCATTGAAAATCCAGACACTTTTGCCATGCACAATTTGATGGTTCGCGCCAAATCATCGGAACTGCAAACGGCATAGAAAAGCATTTACGATTTAACCAATAACTTAGATTTACTGCGCAGGTTTAGCATCCCAGTGTTGGCAAATTATGCACAATTTTTAGGAAAATCGTTAACTAGATAACATTTCGCTCCAATATATTACAAATGACAATTTTTTTTTGAAAAAATCATAATTCAAAAATCGTACGTGTTAGGAAGTTTTTATCATCATATTTATGTTCAGAGAGTCAAAATTAACAAAAAACACCATTTTGCATTCGAGTCGCAAATTGGTTGTATTTTTTTTTTAATTTGTTTGATGGCCTTGGCCGAGCCAATTAGCCAGACAAATTTAAAGAAAATTGGTTGTAAACTAGTGTAATTATTAATTTCCTTTAAGAATTTTTTTAAGACAATTGATGTAGCGGGTAGCGTAATATTAATTAAATACGCTTCTTCTAAACAGTGTAAATGGTGGAAAATATATGTGGTGATTATATAACATTGAAACAGTAAAATTCCAAGTGTAGCAATTAGTAAATGAAACTTGTATGAATGTGTTTTGATGTTTGAAATTTTTATCTCTGTGCCTTTTTCCCGCAATTTCCTACGGGCACTATCTATAAAATTGAAAAAAAAAACAAAATTATCTTTCAGAACATGTTATACTTAATTTGTTTTCTTTGCTGTGCAGAAAGATATATAATCCAGGAAATTTAGTGAAGCACTTCCAGAAATAAATTGTTTTTGCGTTAAAATACTAACATAACTAATTTGTTTTTGTTGAAGCCTGGTAACTTTGAAAAACTGGGTTTCCTTATGAAATATTGTATTATTAAATGCGTAACACTTGGAAGTAAATTTCTAAGATGTCGGCAACCAACGAGGCCATCTTTTACAAATTAGTTTTATTTCGTTTATATATTTAATAATTGCTCTCAGTTTAATACTATAAGCTTAAGTATATAAGTTTTTTAATTAGGATAAAGTAGGTTAAATGTAAAACCTTAATAGGTCTAAATAGATTTTCACCCTTAACTGGTATGGCAAGAAAAAAAATACATATAAGGTATGGTGGGGCCATATTTGACTTTTGGAATTTTTTGTAAATAAACAAAAAATTAAGCAAATTATAATAAAAAAGTATTATATTAATGATTATAACACTGCATAAACCAAACAATTTTATATCACTTACTGCTAGAAAAAATTTTATGGAATTGACTTAAAAAAAACCACTCCAAGTGAGTGTACTCAACGTCACAGACGAATAGCTGGACGGCGAAGTTGCCAGGTGTTCTTCTTCTTCTGGAACTTTAATAACCATTTTTTTAGGTCTAAAATTACCTCGCCATACCAGTTAGGGGTTTAAAACAAAGATAGGTGAGGGGATGGGTTACGCAGTATTCGTTATAAATTATATGATCCCTGATATACTTAACTACCTCATTGAACAATATAATTTTCAGCAAATGCTTTTTATATATAAGTTAAACATAAATAGAAATTGTTGAAGTTGTGGTCGCCATGTTGTCGGCAATCATTTACGTGGATTACAAAAAATAATTATGCTTGTTGATAATTATTTTCTGTGAGTATCAAATAATGTTTCTTATGTCTCCGGAATAATATATCACACTTTTAAATACCTAACTAACTAGAAATTGAACGTTTAAATTACATATAGATTAAATAAAAAGTAAATGGTTATGTTAATGCCCACAGGTAAGTTCCCCTCGATTTATTCCAAAGGCGTAGCGGTTTCCTGTTTGTCAAAGAAAGTAAATGGAAGATGATAACTAGAAATCGTAAATTATTGAGGAAATATGCAACATTTACTTACATTCAACGTCGACGATGATACGTTTGCTAACAGATGGGGGGACGCCGTTTGTGGCTATGCAAAGATAGGCACCCATTTCCGTTCGGCTGATGCGGGTGAGATTTAGTTGGTCTCCTTCGTACACGTTTACTGAAATAAAATTGATTTTAGTATGCATTTTGTGTCATTTCTATCTCTTTGTGTAATTAAAGATCCAAACAGAGACCAGGATGGCAACAAATTCTACATATTTATACAGCTGTGTCAGAATATGATGTAAATATCAAAGACATAATAGAAAAATAAATAAATAAATGTCATATATAGGTTATAGAGTTGTTTTAGTGAATAGATAATGACATAATAATTGTATGTCAGTGAATATTTGTTAGAAAAAATCTACAAACTGGTTTAACAAATAATTTTTTAGTGAATTATAAGATATGCGGTCTATTGTATAGTTATAAATAAAACTCTTTTTTTATTTAGGTCTCTATATTTTGGAATATAACAACAGTCTGTGATAAATTCTCATCATTGAATCGGCTTATTGTCAACTTTACAGCATTGTGGTGTTTACAAAAATTATATTCATATTGTTTAATTTTCCATTACACTTTCGTGCCTTGAGTTTATAAATTTTCTCAAAAAGAGTTGTTATAACGACTAACTGTTCACTTAGTGTTGGATTCCTTAATGTAAGTATAAATTTTGCAGTTAAATTTTCTTGCCTTTAATTTAACGTATCATTTTTGAATCTGGCTAAAACTCTGTTTAACAGATCAATCTAAATCATTATTTGTGGACATAAATATCAAACAAATATCAAACAGAATATTTTTCTAAGGTTTTTTTAGAATATACCTGGAAATACATTAAATTCTCAAACCCAACAACTCGTGCTGAATTTGTATGAATATTTTGAGTTAAAAAAAAAAATAATGGAGGACCCTTATTGGCACCTTTGGCTTGTGTTCAAGAGATGACAATCGAAGATCATTATTCGAACGAACCAATATTGCTGCCTTAAGAGCAAAATTCTTTCGTAAGTACTTTGAAAACCTGGAAAGTGTGCATCCAAGAGAACTTGTTTTTTTTAGATGAAACATGGATTTATTCAAAAGGAAATAAAACAACTTCCTGGCAAGACACTGGTAGCAAAAGTGTACGTAAACCAGAAGGTTTTGATGGTAAACGTTTCATAATTGTTCACGCTGGTTCTTCTAAAGGATTTGTTTCTGAAGCAAGTTTATTGTTTTATTTTAAGTCTAAACATATTGATTACCATGGAGAAATGAACAACGACATTTTTACTAAGTGGATAAGAACACAAGTAATTCCCAATTTAGAAGAACCATCGTTGATTGTAATGAATAATGCTCCATATCATAGTTTTCTTTTAGAAAAACAACCTACCACTGCTTCAAAGAAAGATGAACTTGTTACCTGGCAGACAACAAATAACATCCAATTTGATCAAAAATTTACAAAACCTGAATTATTACAAGTTGCAAAAATGAATAAAAAAGAAAATGTGTATGTTATTGATGAGTTAAGAGAGCATGGTCATGAAGTATTGAGACTACCTCTTTATCATTGCGAATTAGTAGTGCTTTTTTTTCTTTGTCTTTTCCCGGTTTTAGAAATAATATAACAAAGCAATCATTAAATTTGTAAGGACGTATTCCAGTTTGCAAAATACAGTTATAAATATGTAGTAGTAGCTTTTTCGCCAGTACAACAATATTTTGTAACATAATATAAGAAATCTGATCTAGACCGTGAGCTGTGTTTTTGGATATCTTGATAGCATATTACAGTTCGGATGATGTTATTTCTTTTAATAAATAATGTTCTTCTGAATGTAAACCCATGTAAGGTATATATTTGTCAACAAATAATGGACCTAACTTTTGAAGAATATCTTCTGCAACTGCGAAAGGAGCATGTTTGATGTTTGCGTTTTTGTTGTTTAATTTGTTAGCCATCTTCCATATTTGAGTTGATGGGCAACTAGAGTTAGGACGGGAGCAAAATTTAATCCACATTGTTTTGGCTTTGTGTTTAAACATTTTTTTAGTTGTAGTTTTTTCTTTTTATATTCAAGAAAGTTATTCAGTGTAGATGCGATTTTGTATTTTTTGAGGGCATTCTTCTTAAGATGCAGCTGTGTATTAGATTCATCATCCTACCAAATCTATTTTTGTCTATATTTAGGACTGAAGGGTATATTTTGGGGAACAGAAACTACGCTGTTTCTATTAATTGCTCTATTCAGATTAAATTCCATTAAATTTCATTACTGTTTTAAGAGTATACAATATTCTTTAGTTCCATTTCAAGAGTGCTCTGAAACAATTCCCAATTGGCCTTCTCTAATTTCAACTTCCTTGTTTGATAGACAACAGACGAGGGTACATTAATATTGAACTTGATGGAAATAATATAATGATCAGATCCAAGAGGATCTGATCATTATCCAAGAGGATCTGATCATTATCAGGCAAACATTATATTCAATGTTTGCCAATGAGCTAGTGCAATTAGTCCAGGAGTTATTAGCATTGAGTCTACAGCTGATTTTGTTAGAATTTGGAGGGGTAATTCTAGTTGCAGAACCATCATTTAGAAATATTAAATCCATATCAGTTAATGCATCAATTATTCTATTGCCATCATTAACATTCTTTGGAGAACCCCATACCGCATGACGGGCATTGAAGGCACCTTCTAGTACCGTCTTTATTTACATGTAAAAGTTAATTAATAATAATAAATAAATAATAAAAAAAATTAATGATATATAAATGTTACCATAGATTTATCTTTATTTTGCTTTTATCTCTATTTTATCTGCTACCTAATTATTTATGAGCACTCCTCTTGTTCTTTTTCTTATTGTATTAAAACATGTGTATACGGATTTTTTTCAACATCAGATAATGTATGCTCATCTGCTGAATTTTCACCCTGTTTAATATCAGCATTTTACTACCACTTTTAACGGTACGTTTCACAGTACAAATCTATTCTACGTTTTTATTTTGAGCTTTAAAAATAAACAGGCGATTAGGAGTGCTAAAAGTTTTCCATATGCAGATTGCCATATGTGGAAATTCAGGAAAGCGAATTTTAATGAGCACGATGATGAATCACTCTAAACAGATTGGGCATTTTGGTATTTTATTGACACTAGGGATGCACTTGGCCAACTTTAATTTTATTCAGATTTAAAGTTTTAATTAACAAGTTTTCTGCTATACTGAACTATTTAGCTAAAGGAGGATTAAGTGTACAGGGTGTCTCAAGAAATATGTGGTATACACACTAAAATCGCATATAGCACAAAAATTATTAATCGTTAGAGAAATTTGTAGTAATTGAAATGTATCTCTATTTCAATCATCATCATAATCATTATTATCTATAATACTTATAATACATCAAATTTGTCAAAGAGTGTGGGAGACAGGTAAATGGCCTGAGGACTGGACACAATCACTATATATTCCCATACATAAAAAGGGAGCGAAAGATTTATGTAGCAACTATCGCATAATTGCTCTAATTGCGCATTGCAGTAAGATACTCTTACACATAATTCTCGAGAGGATAAAGCCTTTTTTACTACCTAACATTGCGGAGGAACAAGCAGGTTTCGTCCCAGGACGTGGTACTAGAGAACAAATTTTAAACGTACGGCAGATTGTAGAAAAATCCAGAGAATTCAACATCACAACATATTTGTGCTTCATAGATTATAGTAAAGTCATGAATGTGTTGCTTGTGTGAGTCCATTTCAAATAGGTAAAGAAATAATAAATAAGACTTATTCACAATCAATTTAATTTAACTATCAGACGACCGGTTTTGCTTTCTACAATATGCAAAGCATCTTCAGGTCTCGATACAAAGTTAAACAATTGATGCCGGTACTCTATTAATAGATGGATGGTAGAACATGTTTGAAACTACTGTATATTGTTGAATGGAGAACTCAATACTATTATTGCAGTTGTTTGACAGTAAACGGGAAGTTCTTGAGGAGGTAGATTTGATCCAATGAATTTGAGATATGTGTGAGATTGTTTGTTAAATGTAAGTGGTGTAATATATTATTGTGTTATTAAAAGTTATTTATACTTATTCCAGAGATATATTTTTGAAATGTGTGTTATTTATTGAGTAATTGTTTTATGAAGGTGACATTTATGACAATGAATAAGTGTAGATGTAAAATTGTGTGGGTGTGCAATTATTTCCAAACTTGTAGTTATCAAATTACTTTGATAAAGTTCTATTGGCAATGAGTTAATTATTGGAATGGTCAAGTGAATAAAATGAATAAAATGGTAAAATACAAACACTTAAGGATAATTTAAACACACTAAAAACAGAAAACACTTAGAAGGGACGAAACAAACATTGAATTTAAAAGGGGGAAGGACTTTAAAGCACTACATCATAGTCTTGGGCACAATGAGTTTTTTATAAAAAACTTCCCGTTTACTGTCAAACAACTGCAATAATAGAATTGAGTTCTCCATTCAACAATATATAGTAGTTTCAACCATGTTCTACCATCCATCAATTAATAGAATACCGGCATGTAAGTAATGTTTATTTTATTTATTTATTTGCTCATTTGTTAATATATTACAATCGAAGAGACTATTTTATAACAATTTGTGGGCCTTACCTTGTCTGTTTAAACTTTTGAAATTTTTATACCTTTTATTCAACTTACTCATTTAAATAAAACCACAGACATGTAATATTGGCATAATTATTGTAATTTACAACATCTACTTTGTTTATCGTTATAGGACAACACCCTAATATGGGTTTTTATTATTTCAGCATTTGTTTAACTTTGTATCGAGACCTGAGGATGCTTTGCATATTGTAGAAAGCGAAACTGATCGTCTGATAGTTAAATTAAATTGATTGTGAGTAAGTCTTATTTATTATTTGTTTACCTATTTGAACTTTAATGCTTTTTTACTTAAATAACAAGTAAACTGACACGAAACTTCTTTACAGAAAAAATGCCGCAAGGTATACGTGGAATCAAAAGAAACAAAGTGGATGTAGGTGCTTTGCAGAAAGCTGTCGAAGACGTCATCAAAAATAAGATTCCGGTTCGACAAGCTGCCAAAAATATGATATTTGTTGATCAACCTTATCTAATCATATACGAATTCATGTAAACTCCGAACGTCCTACATTCGAATACAACGCGAACAACGATGTTAAAAAAGTGTTTTCACTTGAACAAGAGTCATAGTTGGAGCAGTACTTGACACAGGCAGCGTCGCTTCATTATGGACTCACAAAAAAAGATGCAAGAATCTTAGCATTTCAATACTCACGTGAAAACAAGATAAAACAGCAGACAATTGGAGTTCAAATGAAACTGCAGGCAAAGAATGGCTAAGACACTTCATGAATCGAAAACCATCATTGTCGTTAAGGAAACTCGAGACTACAAGTCTGGCAAGGTCAACCAGTTTCAACAAAAAAAATATCCAAGCTTTTTTCAACAATCTTAAAACAGTAATGTCACGCTATAAGTTTTCCCCTGCCAATATCTATAATTTAAATAAAACCAGAAATTCAGTCCATGCCCCGCATAAGATAATAGCCTTAAAAGGTGTAAAGCAACTGGGTAGTATGACATCCGGAGAAAGAGGGATCAATGTAACTTAATGCTGCGGTTAATGCCATCGGTAACCATGTGCCGCCCATGTTGATATTCCCTCGCGTGTTTTTCAAGGAGCACATGTTACATAGTGCACCAACGGATTCAATTGGAGGCGCAAATCCCTTAGTATGGTCAAACGAGAAGCTTTTTACACTACTTGAAGCATTTTATAGCCCACATTAAGCCGAGAGAGCAAGAAAAAGTGCTACTAATACTCGATAATCACGAGTTCCATATAATATTGTGCTAATAATATAATGAGAAATCAAGGCAGATACTCTAATGCATTTTGCAGGGTAAAATTGAAGGAAAAAGAGCTTTAGGACGAAGAAGAATATCCTGGCTTGCTAACCTGAGAGCATGGTATAGAAAGACCTCAACACAGCTATTTCGTATAGCAACCAACAAAATCATCATAGCCAGAATAATCGCCAACGTTTGGAACGGACAGGCACCCTAAGAAGAAGAAATATTGTGCTATTAACATTGCCGCCACACACCTCGCACAGAACTCAACCTCTTGACAGGACCGTTTTTGAACCATACAAAACTTACTACAATACCATAGCTAATGAGTGGATGATAACCCATCCTGGACGTCCTAAAAGCTTGTATGGCGTAGCTGAACTCGTAGGCAAGGCATTTGCAAAAGCATTTGCCCCTGCAAACATTGTCAAAGGATTTTAAAAAACAGAGATATGGCCTGTTAATGAAAATATATTTGGCGACCACGAATATCTATCGTCTTA
Organism: Diabrotica balteata; assembly: GCA_918026665.1. NCBI lineage: Eukaryota > Metazoa > Arthropoda > Insecta > Coleoptera > Chrysomelidae > Diabrotica > Diabrotica balteata. The sequence goes on along the minus strand of OU898285.1, from coordinate 81,371,955 downwards.
TGTAACAGATCGCTCAAATCCAGAATAGAATTCAATAGAACTTTAACATAAGAGAAAGTGGCAAAATATCTAGTACTATTAAACAAACTCATGGCGTTCCTCAAGGATCTTAAGTCTACACTCTTTATACTTTTTTAAAACGATATATGTAAAAAGATTGAGCTTTCAGTCAAGTTTGCACTCTACGCAGATGATTTATTAATTTTCTGCCGAGGCAAAGACACTGTTGCCACTTGCAAACTGCTTAAGGGAGAGCGCCCACCAAAGTGGCGTGGCAGTGGCAAGTAGCAAGTAGCACGCGTCTACCAATGAAAACGAATGATACAGTTTACACCAAAATGACAGTAACGTCATTCATTCTAATCATTCGTTAGGATTGGTTACATTATGCTAGACGCGTGCTACTTGCTACTTGCCACTGCCACGCCACTTTGGTGGGCGCTCGCCCTTAGAATGCTATTGACAAATTGCTTAAATAGACTTCAGTAAGTGGATTTTAAATTTTTTGTTGAAAAGACAAAAATCATTAAGTTTTCTCGCAGGACAGCCAATACTCGAAATCGTAAAATTACCATAAATGGTACTTGTCTACCTACAGTAAAGAGTATGAGTGAAGAGATTCACGAAGACCTACATTCGACAGTAAACTTACTTGAAAATGTCATTTAAAAGATCTCAAAACTAAGTGCATGTCAAATCTTAACATATTCAAAACTCTGTCTAATCATCATTGGGGTGCAGACAAAAATTCATTGCTTCAGATTTATAGATATCTTCTTTGTTCTAAAATAGACACTGCAGTTTCATTTATATGTCAGCTAGCCCATCAGATTTAAAACTTCCTAATGCTGTACACAACACTGCACTGCTCATCTAAAAATCAAAAATCAAAATACCAGTACAGCTAAACGTTTGGGTGGTGCTCTAATTGCTGTAAAAAAGGAATGTGTTTCTTCAGTAATCACTTCAAAATTGAAAGTGTTTATGTAAACACTTTTCACATTGAAAGTGTTTATGTAAAATTGCAAACATGAAATCTGTCTGTGTATATATACTACCATTATCTCCATTAAGCGTTTATGAGGACTTTATTATGGCAACTGAAGATATTATTCAAAATAATGACTTTTCAATGTCCTATATAGTGGGTGATTTTAATCTGCCAAATATAGTTTGGGAGAATGAAGATCTAGGATCAAGACCAGTTGGTAATATTACAGAATCTGTTGAGTGTATGTCAAATTTTATTGCTTATTTTAACTTATTTCAAAATAATACAATATCGAATGTTTTAGGAGGTTATTTGGATTTAATATTGTATTAATTTATTATTAAATAATGTTGTAAATGTCAAATGTGTTGATTTTCCTTTGTTAAACTGTGATAAGTACCATCCAGCACGTTCTTTCTGTATTAATTGCGATAAAACTGAGTTCCTTGAATATGATTATTATTATTACGATTTTACTAGGGCTAATTATATTTTAATAAACCAATTTTTAGGTAATGTAAACTGGGAGAACTTACTCGACAATATTTCAGATGTTAATAAAGGAATATCCTGTATTTATGATATTTTGTACTGTTGCATAAATTTATATGTACCAGGGCAAAAATGTAAAAACCCAAAATTTCCAAAATCATATTCAACTGAACTGAAAAATGCTATTCTGAGAAAAAAAGTAGCTCATAAAAAATTCAAACATACTAATACTTTTTCTGACTATAAACTATTCTCAGACATTCGTAGTGAATGTAAAGTATTAGCGGAGCAATGTAAAAGTCAAACCATAAAAACTTTGGAACAAAATATGACTAATTCCAAAGAATTCTGGAGTTATGTACACAGTAAAAATAAACATTATGACTTACCAAACAACATGACCTATGAAAACAATGAGTCAAACAATCCATCAGAAATTTCAAATTTTTTTAAACAGCATTTCTCTAAATCATATGTAGATAACAATAACTGTGATATTCCAAGCTTTGATTATAATAAAACAGTTAGTTTAAGCAGCTGTGATATTAGTCTAATAGATGTTTTTAATAAGTTAGAAAAATTAAATCTAAAACTTAGTAGTGGCCCTGATGAAATTTCACCTTATTTTGTACATAAATGTCGTTTTGTTCTGTCTCCTGTATTCCTAAAAATTTTTCGTTTTTCATTAAGTACTGGCACTTTCCCAGAAGAGTGGAAAAAAGTTATATTTCTCCTATTTTTAAGAATGGTAGTAAAACATGTATAGAAAATTACAGACCCATTTCCAAAACTTCTATTTTTGACAAAAAAACATTTTTGAGTCACTTATTGCTTCAAAAATATTTTTTCCAATAAAAAGTTTAATTATTCCTGAACAACACGGCTTTATGCCGGGTAGGTCTACGACCACCAATCTAGTGATCCAAGAAGAATTTATTTTGGATGCCTTTGGGAAGGGGGCTCAGGTCGATGTGATCTATACCGACTTCTCAAAGGCATTTGATCGTGTTAACATCAAGATTCTTATAAAAAACTAGAGGTACTAGGAATTCATGGATCCCTGCTTGAGTGGTTGGAGAGCTACCTGACAGACAGGCATCAAGTTGTCAAAGTCAAAAACTGTCTTTCTGAAGAGATTTTGGTTAGGTCTGGCGTCCCACAAGGTGGCCATTTATCGACTATTCTTTTTATTTGTTTCATAAATGACATTTTAGAAATCTTTGAAAATAGTGTTATTTTGTTGTTTGCTGATGATTTGAAAATTTTTAGAATTATTAAGGATGTTAGAGACTGTGTAAAAATGCAAAAAGATGTAAATAATTTTTTAAAATGGTGTACAAAGAATGACCTTTCAGTTAATATCGATAAATGTAAAATAATGCGCTTTTTTAGAAACTCACAACCTATCTGTTTTAATTACTCTATAAATAATATATTTCTGGAACCAACAAACACTTTCAAAGATTTAGGTGTATTTTTTGATCTCACTGTATGTTTCAAAAATCACTATAATTTTATTTGTAATAAAGCTTTTAAATTACTTGGATTTTTGAAAAGAACCTTGTCAGAATTCAATAACCTAGATTGTTTTAAAAGTGTTTATTGTTCTATGGTTAGATCAGTTCTGGAATATTCCAGCACTATTTGGTCTCCTTTATATAAATGTCATATTGAAAACATTGAGAAAGTTCAGAAAAAATGTTTGCGCTTTGTAGGCTATAAATTAGGAATTTCTTCAGAAGATATAGTGTATTGCGACATTTTAAAATTACTTAATATACCAACATTAGAAAATCGTCGTCTAATGCTAGATTTGGTTTTTCTTTTCAAAATTGTAAACGGAATGATAGATTCGCCTCAAATTTTGCAGAGAATAGGTCTTAGGGTTACTCAAAGGTGCACAAGATCCAAGGACGTTTTTTACTTAGAATTCCAACAAACAAACTATTGTCTAAATAGACCTATAAGACGAATGTGTCAATCTGGAAATCGTTTAGATGTATACTTTTTTCTAGCTCTCTGAATAGTTTTCGAAAAAAGCTGAAAAAATCTTTTTAAAATACAATGTAGGCTATCACTGTAAACTGTCATTTAGGTATTTATTCTATTTATTGGTCTTGTGTAAATTGTATGTAATTATTATTGAATACTAAAACTGTTAATATGATATTATTTATTTTATGATTATAATTATTGTAATTGGTATAACCGTAAATAAACTATTTATTTATTTATTTATTTATTTATTTATTTATTTATTTATTTATTTATTTATTTATTTATTTATTTATCTGCCTTGAAGCCTTCAGGTCGAGCCCCGCAGAGAGTTTATACAGAGAAGCTAATGAACTTCCCCTCTGGCTACGTCGTCAGCAACTCCTTTTAAAGTATTTGTTTCGAATTTCAGCTAATACCAAAAACTCAGTTTATAAATTATTTAGTAATGACTTTTAAACTACCCTTCTCCTATTAAAATTCTAAAATTCAATCTATGCCACAGTATCTCTCACCACATATGAATAATATTAATCTTTCAGTCACAACTCCAATATTAATTTCTCCTAAATGTCCCTGGAATATATAGCAGATTTTATTCTCTCGTTAACTAATTATGATAAGCACCAGACAAATCCACAATTTCTAAGGCAAACCTTTAAAGAATTAATTGTCAACAATACATTTGATCAAATTGTATACACAGATGCTTCTAAGAGTCCTATAGCTGTTAGATGTGCTGTAACTTCATACACAGATTTAACCTTCAGCCGGGCGCGCCGCAGTAATTTGCTGCGTAAACTCAATATTTTCAGGTAAAGTGTTAATGAGATACGCTATGTACGTGATATTTTTTAAATTCCCTTATCGGTTAATCCTTAGTCGGTACCCATCATCGTCTTGTGATCTTGTGAAATCAAAATCCAATTAGTTAGTTATCGTACTTTATTGTGAATAGTACATCGAGGCAGAAATTTTATTGGTAAGTAAATTTGGTAATAATATAATTATTTATAAGGTCAATCATATTTTGTAATCTTCCACTCTTCTGCTGTATACATACTGCTAAATTATTGTCTATTCACCAAGCTACAAACTTACTATCACCAGAATTAAAAAAAAAGTAGCAATATGTACAGATTCTTTAACTCGTCTTCAAGGCGATTTTTGATAAGAATCTCGTAGAGATTCCCTAAAAAGTCAAGTAGATAAATCGGCCGATATGCGCTGGATTCGTTCGGATCTCTGCCGGGTTTAGGTATAAGTGTAGGTCTCGCAAGCTTGAGCTGATCGGGGACTTCTTGTCTTGTTAGCAGCTGATTGAGGATTTCTCTTACTGGTTCTGGTTGTAATGTGGTTAATCGTTTTATCGCCTCTGGTGGCACAAAATCTGGTCCAGGAGATTTACCTACTTTAATGGAGTCTGCGGCTCTCATGAGTTCCGCAAGGTTAACCTCGTTTTCACAGGTGTGTTCATTTATAACGAAGTTTGTAGTGGGATTATTGGGGAAGAGGATATTCACAATTTCCTTTTTTTTATCATCGCACAGATTGTATGGGATCACTAACTTCAGCGTTTTGATGACTATTCTGTAAGCTTCACGCCATATGTCTTTCTCCTGCGCCTTGCACAAGTTCTTTCATTGTGTGCGTTTAGCTCTGTTGATTAGCTTATTTAACTCTTTTTTGGTTATACATTCAATAATTCTGAGTTGTCGAATCTACAACTCAGAGATAGAATATTCTTATTGAATCACCCCGTATATAAATATACCTGTTTTTTGTAAAAATTATTTAGTTTTGATTATGCAGATGTATATAACTAACCTATTTGTATTTAGGTATGTAATATGAAGTCTTAATAAAATAAAACAATGTGAATACACGATTTGAAAACAAATTTTATTTTGCTAATTGGTCAACAGTGGTAGTCTGAAATTACGCCAGAATCTTCCGGGAATACGCCAATAAAACCCTCTTTAGTTATTTGTTTTTATTTCTCAAGATCCAAAAAGCGGGAGAGAATTTACTGCACAATAAACACAATTAGATAATACTTTTATTTGAATAAGTCAACTACAGTAATCCTTATTCAAACTAATTGTTTCATTTAATTTTAAAAGGAAAAATGCTGTCTAATTACCGTCCTTGTAGACTGTGATGCATTTGTAATGTTTTTATTCACAAAGCTGCCCTCTCATTAGTAACTTATTTTAAGTCACTTATACTTTTTGCATAAAAAAAAACAATACACTTCAAAAACAATCATTAAGCTAGCAAGCACTACAATGAAATAAGTTTTTTGTACAGGACTCTTGTTTAGGGCAAACGAAGCTTTAAAATAAAATACTTTTTTTTGTTTTATAGTCTAAATTTTTATATTATTGTGGAAACAATTTTCTATAGCTTTATATTTAAAAAGCTCGACACTATTCATAACACAGCACTCAGAATATGTCTGGAAGCTTTTGTACAACACCGATTGAAAGTTTACTTTGCGAAGCAAATGAATTGTCGTTAAATGATAGAAGAGCTTACCTTAGTCTAACGTATGCAACAAAAATTAAGGATAATGTAAAAAATCCTGTCTATAGAAATACTTTTACTGATAATTTCCCAAACCTTAATGCAAATCACCGTTCTGCTTAACCTGCCTATAAAAGAATAAAAGACCATTTGCATCTGCTTGATATTGTTATAACTGAGTGTCTTCCATACACATAATGACCATAATCCACCTTGGATTTAAAACATACCATCATATAACTTTAAACTTACGTCATTTGATAAAAACTCCACTAATCATGATTTAATTATTTCCCATTTTAGAAAAATCTTTAGTCGTTATAAAAATTATACCCAGATATACACTGATGATTTAAAATCATCCGAAGGTGTGGGAGCGTCTGTAGTAACTCCAGAGAAGGTCCTTAAATTCAAACTATCCAATGTTAGTACTATCTATACAGCTGAACTGTATGCTTTCTATCGCGCCATAGAACGAATCAATCTGACAACAATCTGCAAATATATTATCTTAACAGACTCACTTAGTGTCATACAAAGCATCTGACAACTGTATGTAAAAAACTCGCTTTAAAAAAAATTAAAACGGTCCTTCTTTAGCCTTATATCAGTCATAATGAGATAAATTTCATCTGGATCCCATCCCGTATAAGAATAAGAGGCAACGAAACTGCTGACCATAGTGTAAAAGACGCGATAGTGAGTGACGTTTCTGAAATCGTAAACAAATCAGTATTAACAGATATAAAAGCTTATATAAAAAAAATTGATCTTAAGTGCGTGGAAAAATAAATGGAATGTGTCGAATTCATAATTAAAACAAGTGAAACCCAGCATACAGGCATGGATTGTGTTACCTACGTCAAGAAGCCAAGAAATAAGGTTTGTTCCAGCAAAATATTGCACTGATTTAGGATCGTACTGAGCGTGCGCTTTACATAAAACGCGTTCCAGCAACGAAGAAGTTCAGGATTATAAGTTCGAGGGGATTATTGGTTCAGTGTTCTAGCCCAAAAAACTTTTAATTCCGAACCAATCTAGAATCGTAAATTCGATCCTCAATTTTAAACTGGATTTTCAGTTCGCACTGATGTGCGCACTCAATAGTTCAGTATCGGTTCAGAATTAGTTCTAAAAATGTATGCTGGAACAAACCAAATAATAACGCGCCTCAGACTCGGACATACTAGGTTAACGCATGATTACTTAATTAAAAAGTGCGAACCGCCGCGATGTGAAACGTGTAATACGACACTAACAGTAAGGCACATACTATGTGAATGTCCCCTCTACAACTAACAACGAAGTATTAACAAGATACCAGGAACATTTCTAGAATGCTCTAGGTGCAGACTGTGACTTTAGAAATACTCTGAATTTCTTGAAAGGCCTTAATAAGTACCACAATATTTAAAAATAAAGCAAATTGTAATGCAGTAATTGTACCAAATGTAATCCATTAATTTTTCGCTAATGGATATTTGGTCGATGCGATTTTCTAAATAAAAAAAAATTCTGTGTGTCCAATGTGCCCGGAATATATATATTTATTATTGAGTAATGTTGTAAACATAACATAATTATTTTGTTCTAATTTCTGTTGATTTTATTTAGTTTACCTTTCTATTTTGTTTTACTATTTTTATTTTAAAAATAGTGGGCGCTTAACCTTCTATCTACTTAATATTCAGTCTAATCATTATTCTTCAATTTTCACTTCCATTTATTTTAATTCTATTTTCCTTTATTCTTGGTGTATCCCACGTATTCAAATCCTGTAGTTAGCTTGATCATTTTGATCGTTCGATCGTTCTCGATCTTGCAACGCATGTAATCATTCATCTGCTGATTAAGTCAGTCCATTGACGAAGGTTTCGGAGCCATAAGTATTTCTTTTTACCAATTCCTCTTCTTCCGTCGATCTTTCCGTTGAGTATCAACTGCATTATTCTGTATGTGCTTCCTCTCATTATATGCCCCAGATATTCGAGTTTTCTCTTTTTTATCATCTTTATTAAGTCACCTTCACCTTGACCTACTCTGTTCAAGACTTCTCTGTTTGAAATGTGTTGAACCCATGATATTTTGAGAATTCTGCGATATAACTACATTTCGAATGCTTCTAATTTGTTCATCATGTTAACCTTCATAATTTAGGTTTCACATCCATACAGTAATACAGGATATACATAACATTTTCTGTAAGTTTAGCTGAGAATTACTTAGAATAGATCTGAGTTTCATAAATGCTCCTCTTGCAATTTCTATACGAGAATCATAGACGTATATAAATGTCTATGAACTTAACTGACGACAAAATATTTGTAAGATGGTACCTCTTGACTTTGTCAAGGGGGTGATGGCAATGTTTTTTTATCGCTACCGACGGTAGCGGGTAGGAACTCCTTTGGAGTCCTTTGGATTCTATTGGATAGTCCTATCAGGGAAAGTGAATCAATCCCTACGTTCGGTAGATTCCAGGAGCTTCTTGACCCGAAAAGCTAGCACCTGCTAAGGCTTCTTTGTCTCGGGTCACGGATGAAGTCCAGAATGGCATCCAAGGCGGCGAAGAAATACTTTCGGTATGGCGAAGATGGCAGAGTTGGCAACCCTTTATTTTAGGGATAGTATAAGATCACAACCCGCGGCGTCTGATTCAGAGTGGGCGGCCGAAAACAGCATCAGTCCCAGAATGGGCGGCTGAAACAAACACTCACCAATACGTTTAGCCAGCGTGGTGTTTAAAATACCCCTCATGAAAATGTCAGTTGAAAACACGCAAATACTCCAGGCAAGTAAGATATTACTTACCAAAATCTTGCACTGATAAATTATCAGTCTGTCCCATGGATTCTGGGGGGACAAAAAATTTACAAAGACACAAAAAAGTTACCCGAATAAGACGACACTTTATATTAAGTGCGAACTAGAAAACATAAAGTGGGATATAGTCGGTCTCAGCGAAGTCAGAAGACGTGGCGAACACTTTATCAATTAGCCAATCGCGTCCACTGCTGGACATAGGCCTCCCTCAGTTCTTTCCAGTGTTCTCTACACTGGGCCGCTTGTAGCCAGTTTCCCGCCACACGCTTTATATCATCGGTCCATCTGGTCGGTCGGTCGGTGGTTGGCTTCTTTTATAGTTTCTGGGCCTTCATTCCATAATACGTCTTGTCCACCGTCCATCTTGTGCTCTGGCAAAGTGCCCTGCCCAGTTCCACTTAAGCGTCGTGGTTCTTTCGATGACGTCTTGAACTCCTGATCTTTGCCTGATTTGTTGGTTTGTTATGTGGTTGGTGTATGTGGTTATGTGTTGGTTTGTTATGTTGAACGTGAGCCTCGAAGGCTCACGTTCAGCATTGCACGTTCCATGGCTCGTTGTGTAACTCTGAGTTTATTCGCAGATTTTTTCGTGAGTGTTAAAGTCTCTGCTCCATAAGTTTGTACAGGTAAAACACATTGTTTATAAACCTTTCGACACATGGAAACTACCATTGAGACACATGGGAATTGAACTTTTTAGAATATGGCTTAATTTGCCAAATGCTGCCCATGTTAGGCCTATTCGCCTCTGTATTTCATGTGTTTGATTATCTCTGCTTATTTTGATTTCGTGTCCCAGATATTTGTAAGTGTCTGTTTGTTGTATGGTATTATTGACAATAGTTATATTTCCACTCATTACAAGATTTGTTATAAGTTTAGTTTTCTCAATGTTTATCTTTAATCCTGCTCTTTCAGACAGACTTTTAAGCGAATGTATCATAGAAACTGTATCTTGTAAATTATCTGCGATTAATACAACATCATCTGCAAATCTTAGGTGATTTAATCTTTTTCCATCTATATTGACGCCCATATCTTGCCATTGAGTGCTCTTAAATATTGACTCTAGAGCTGCCGTAAACAATTTTGGTGAAATATTGTCTCCTTGTCTAACTCCTCGACCTAAGGTGAATTTTTCTGTGTCTTCGTGTAGTCGTACACTTGATGTAGCGTTCTCGTAGATGTTTTTGATTAGTGTCGTGTACCTGTAATATATTCGGCTTTGATTTAGGGCTTCCAGTATTGTTTCAAACTCGACAGAAACAAAAGCCTTCTCGTAATCGACAAATGCAAGAACCAGTGGTATGTTGTACTCGATGCACTTTTCTATTAAGATCTTTATGGTATGCAAATGGTCATTTGTGCCATATCCTGCCCTGAACCTTACCTGTTCTTTGGGCTGATAGAAATCAAGTTTAGGTGTTAGCCTCTTTGTTAAGATTTTCATAAAGAGTTTGTACATATGTGTTACGAGGCTGATGGGTCTATAATTTTCCAATTTACTAATATCGCCTTTTTTGTGTAACAAGACTATTACTGCATTGTTCCAGTCTTTTGGAATCAGGACACGAGCGAACACTTAATTAAACTAAAATCAGGACATAGTTTTTACCACGTAGGTGACGACAATAATTTCTTGGAAGGAACCGGCATCATTATACTCAAGTGTCTTCAAACAAGTATAGTATCACTAAAGAAAGTGATTTGTCTTACTCTTAAATTAAATACAAGGTATAATATAAAAATAATCCAGGTTTATGCACCAATAACAGGCCATGACAAAGAAGAAGTGGATCTATTGTATGATGCTATCGAAGCTGCTGGAACCATCCAGGACATTTTACTTTTATATGTGGTGATTTTAACGCCAAAACAGGAATCCAACCCTACAGAAACAGCACTGGAAAACAACACGAACTATTCCAAATGAACTAATTAAAATAAACTGAAGACTAATATAGGATGTCCGAGGTGGTTAGGGCAAGTAATACGGATGGATTAAAATGACCCACCCAGGTAGAAAAAAGCTCCTTGGAGAAATATCGGAATACGTACTTGGCGGAGGAAGGTGATGGATAGACACGACTGAAGAAACATTCTAGAAGAGACCAGGACCCACAGAGAATGCTAAAGACAGAATGATGATAACGATAGTTTATATTTCTTGGAACAACTGTAAAAATTTTATAGTTGTACCAACGGCTATAGAGGTTGTAGGAATATAAAACAAATATTAACATATAAACAGTAAAAATTAAGTTATATCCAACAAAATTAATACAGACCAATATTAATTTTTCATTAAAAATCAAAGATATCCTTGTTAAAATATTTTATAATCAATTTCTTTTCCGAACCACCTAAGTATTTTTTTATATTTATTAGAATCAGCTTAAATATAGCGATATAAAAATGGCTTTAAAATAAGCGTACGTTTTCAATCTACTCAAATATCTATAATTTACGTTGGAAGTGAGCTTGACGAATGTGAAGTGCACCTAGTGCAGTGCAATTCTGCTCCATTTCGTATAAAATAAGGGTATCATGACATATAAGACAAATAGCGAGAATTATTTCGTTCCAGAATAAAAATTGTGAGTCCAACAAACAAAATACAGAATACAAAGTTTCACAGTGGAAAGAAAATAATTTAGTTTGGTGTTTGCGTAAAAATATCTGAGTTGTCAACTTCTGGATCGAGTAATTTTTTACGAGACCACTGGTGTCTGTGTTAGAAGGAGAACGGAGTGATATCAGGTGTCTCTGCTTTTGTCGACAGGGGGTAGTGTGGCTTACAACCCCACTTGCCTGTTAAATATTGCAACAGCTAATCTAGCACTGGGGTTGTGGATCGTGAGCAAGCGCACAATCGGCATCCTCTGTGCTCTATCAGTTATGCAGATAACGTGGCAAAAGATGCTGCTGTTTTATTTTTCACTAGCATCCCCTTATAACTGCTCCCTTTAATAACGAAACTTCTTTGCTAGCGCCAACATTTCCATATAAAGAAAAATTAAAATACTACAACGACGAGTACATATGTATTCGTAGCTCTATGGCAGTAAATATTATTATAAAACTGACACGGGTGCATTACTGAAATGGCATTTTGAATAGTTCACGAATCTCACTCGTGTTTTTAAAAATCCACTGTGACTAAAACTTTGTGAAACATTCATACAGTCTCGGACAAAATTAATGCATCTGCAAAATGTTCATAACTTTTATTTTTGCCCCAACTAAGGCATATTATAATACCGTCATTTCGACTAATGACGTGACTTTAATTAATTAGAGTGGTCTACAAAAAAACCGAATAAATAACAAGAACTAATAATATCAACTACAAAGGAAAATCTATCAGCGAAAAATTAAAGAAGAACCACTGAAAATAAAATAAAAAAAATATATTTTTTACAACTAAAGAATGAGACTTAACAGCTCATACTGAGTGTTATTAACGGAAGGACAAGAAGTACAATAAAGACTATTTCAAATTGATTGTTTCTGTGAGAACATAATATCTATATAATTAAATAAATAAATATTCATAACTACATAAATACTTTATTTATAAAGTAAACCGCATTTTAAATTTTAAATTAATATCCAAACTATCATTGTATACAAAATTAAAGTTGCAATTTAGCAAAATCTGGTTCATATTAAAGAGTCCTTCATCTGTGATAGGTCTATAACAAACTCTGGTTGCACAATTTGTGGATGAGTAAGCTATCTGAAAGGAAATACCTCTTATAATTTGCAACGCAGTATAAACCGTTTATTCAAGTTTATACCTATAAAAATCATAATAATGACAAATCGTATAGTAATTTTATTTTGTTGATTATTCGACTATTAAATTTTCTGTAATAACTGCTTATAATAAACGCATTGAAAAATCTAGCTTAAATGGATGAACGTACAAATATATACACTTCATTTAAAAACTTTTTCAGTGATTTCCGGAAAATAGTTCGTCGATTTAGTACGCTAACAAGCAGTCTTAACTGGTGTAATAAACACCAGCATCCTATAAGATTACCACTGAATCTCCATAATAAAGAGCTATTCAAAGATTGCAGCCCGGATAAACCGATCCTCTACACGACTTGCCATCTACGACTTTGATAAAATGAGGAAGATATGTTATTAACTCTAAGAACTACGTTAACTTGTGAAAGACTTGAGCTTGACATCTGATTTTAGATTTATGTTTTCCTATTCGCTTTTTTATATATTTATTTATAGTTTCTGATTTAAAAAAGAATTTTTTAAAAGCTACACAATATACAGTGGTGAGTGCCTTATCACCAGGCTTTTTAACGTAAAAGATAGAAAACACAAATAAAAAGAGAAACTCGTAGAGGTGGGAAATAATCGATAGAAACCTATAATTCACATTACATTACTTTAAGACTATCGATAGTCGCACACCTTTAGACGTTAGCTTCGATCTAAATCACCTCGGTCATAATTATTATGTTGACAGTTTGACATCGTATGTGTGACGTATTTCCATTTTTTAATTTAGATAAAGTAAAAACTGATTGACCACAATAAAGCAAAAATGTGAATAAAATAATTTAATTAATAGTGATTACTTATTCTAAAGTTTTAAATTATTAACCAAGAATAATTTCTACTATAATTTGAGGAGTTTCATACACTCTTGTCACGGAATAATTAGCAATCCTTCGTGGATTAGTGGTAAGAATTCGACACTGCGACGCAGATGATTAGAGTTCAAAACCTACATGAGGTTTTCTTTTTTTAATAATTTGAAATTATGCAGAGATCGTTTTGCTTTGAATCACTAAACATTTATGTCAGTCGTTACTAGTATTAAAAGTGTTTAAAGTTAAACATAAATATCTTATTGAAAAAATAGTGTCGTCGTACTTTCGAAAATAATGTAAAAATTCTTCAAAATTAAAAGAATGTTTAAATAAGTAAAAATTTTACAAAAATAAAAAAATATTGTAAATAAACGTATCTACAATATGTTCAAATAAGCCTTCATTAGCAGCAGAATAATAACCCAAACTGTCACTAAAGAATTATAAAAGTCTGATGGATCAGAGTTCAAGGCACGATGTACTCATGCAGGCGCTTAGGGTTCAAATCCTACACGAAGTTTTTACTTTTTTAAAAATTTGAAATTATGCAGATATTATATCGATTTGCTATAAATCATAAAGCATTTATTTCAGTCTTTATTAGAAGTATTTATAGTAAAACATGAAATCTTATTGAAAAAACAATGTCGTACTTTCGAAAATAAAGTAAAAATTCTTCAAACATAAAAGAACGTTCTAAATAAATGTACTTACAAAAAATGTTAAATAAGCAGAAATTCTATAAAAATATTCTAAATAAACGTATTTTATTCTAATGAAATGTAATTACAAAAAATGTTCAAATAAGCCTCCATTAGCAGCAGAACAATAACCCAATATATTATAAAAGTTTCGTCTAACATTAGTTAATGTTTCTGGACTAATACCTCTCATTGAATCAGAGATCTTTTCTCTTAAATCTTGGAGAGAATTAGGCCTATCGTCTTCAATTCCATATAGTTTGGACTTGATATATCCCCACATAAAAAAATCACAAGGTGCAAGATCAGGTGATCTTGCAGGCCAAAAAATATCTCCGTGTCCACTAATCAATCGATTAGGAAAAGTTGCACTGAGATATTTACTGACGATGCGAGAATTATGTGTAGGACAACCATCGTGTTGAAACCATATGGAATCGAAAGGAATTGGTAAATTACGAAGGGCTGGGGCAATTTGATTTTGCAGAAGTTCCAAGTATTTCCGCCCAGTCAACATACCGTCTATAAAAAATGGACCAATGACATGATTCCCTATTATGCCTACCCAAACATTTACTTTTTGAGGACGCTGGGTACGAGCGACATAAATCTGACGAAGATTTCCTCAGGACCAATACCGAGCATTCATTGAGTTGTGACAGCCATGCAATGAAAATGTACATTCATCGGTGAACAAGACGTTCTCTAAAAAATAGTTTATCTTGATGTAACATTTCCATTGCAGTTTGACAAAATTCTAAACGTCTGTATTGATCCCCAAAGAATTGTTCGTTGGATTTAGGAAGTTTATAGGGTCGGTATCCATGTCTTTTCAAAATTTTACCAACTCTAAATCTTGAAATTCCATATTGTTCTCCGAGACGAGATGTTGATTGGGTAGGATTTTGCTCAATACTTGCACAAATCAAAGTGTCCCTTAGTTCCAAATCTGGACTTACCTCCCTTCGTCTACGAACTCCTCTTGGAGCGAACACGGATCCATAAGTAAGAAAATTACGTATAATAGATTGAATTGTTGATCGTGATGGAGCCGGCCTATTTGGAAACATATTTACAAATTGTTGTCTAATCATGTTGTCTGAGAATCCATTCACATGCCAGACAACAATTTGCACTTTTTCCTTGACCGTTAAAAACCATTTTCACGAATTGTTTTTTCATTAAAAAGTTTCTGTTTACCGTGCAAAAACACTTCTCGATATGTTATTATTTGATGGCTTAAAGGCTTCGCTTCGCACGCATCCATTCCAATGTTGTCAATTGTTTTTTGATATAACACAGTCATTACAATCATAAACAGAATTATTTTGTATTTCCGTTTTAGAACATTGGAATAAGAATAAATTGTAAATAATGAGTTTGTCGAAAACTTGTTACCTAATATGTATCATCATTTTTATCATTTTTTGATTGAGTAAAACAAAAATTTTATTCTAGGTGTGAATTGAACCCCAACCTTTTTGTCAATAGACCACGTGTCTAAGCATTACACCAACTCCACATATTGTTTTCGGACAGAACATACCTACCTTTAGTTTAGTCAAATATTTAAGTTTAGTTATTGTTATTATTAAATAAACTTAAGTCTCTCATAAATATTATCTTTTTCCTCTGTTACAGCAGTTTCAGTTGGTGCATATACGTTTATGATGAATATATTAAATGGTTTGGCGTCAATTCTCAGGTATGTCATGCGCTCATTTATTGGTTTAAATTGCATAATATTATTTTGTATTTTTCCTGTCGTTATAAATGCAACTCCATATTGACCTTGTTTTTCATGCCCAGAGTAGTGTAATGTGTTTTTTATTTATTTCTCCTTGACCTGCCCATCTAATTTATTGAATTACTGCAACATCAATTCCGTATCTTTCCAGCTCTGAGACAATATCTTGCAATTTTCCTGGTTCAAGCATTGTTCTGATGTTCCTCGTACTTATTTTTACTTGCTCGTGTTTTTTAATTTTTTTTTTCTTTAGTCCATTTCCATATGTCACCGTCAATATTTAATTTTTGATATCCAACTCTTCAATTTCTTGTTGTATCTTCATCTCTTCTTGCGTTAGATCATTATTATTGTATATTTCTAGCTTCGTTGATCTTAGTTTCTTTTTATTCTGCATAATTTTTATTTTTTCTTAGTTTAGTAAGCTTCCTCAATTTTTACTTGTATGCCCAATTCCTTTTCATAAAATTAGTCATGGTCTTGTTAAGTTCATTTGGATCATTTGTAGCCATCGACAGTCCTTGGACTATAACATTGTTAGCTTTTCTTTCTTTCTCGAGCTGTTCTATCTTCATCTTTACTATATTTAGTTCCTGTTTAATTGTATTATTTTCTTTCTTTAGCTATTGGTTACTTTGTTTGAATCCATTTATGTCTTCTTCCAATTCACCGATTTGATTTTGTATTCTCGTTGTTCTTCTTTTATACCTTTTACCTCTTCGGTTAGGTATTTTGTTTGTTCCGTTAAATGTTGCATCACTTTTAAGAGCTGATCAATTTTGCTCTCATTTTTCTGTTGTTTGATAGGGGTTCTTGTGATTTTCTTGCTCTTGTTGAAAAAATCTCCTTTATTTTGCTTTCGACTTCTCTCTTTGCTGTCCTTTGAAGTATAATCATCGTCGCTATCCATTTTTTTCTTCTTTAGATACTTTTTGCTCAAGAAGTTCTAGATCTTCTCAAGCAATAATTGAGTATAAGTTTAAAGAGTTGAAAAAATCAATTAAGAAACAAAAAATTATCTAAGTTCTGTAGTCGATGATCGGTTCTATTATGATATTACTTGATATAAAACAAAGTTTTGCTCTTGCTTGATAAAAGCTTACTGAACATTAAAAAAAAGAGAGAAAAAATTGTTACAGTTATTATAGGCTGTAAAGCTAGAAATTATGGCAATATTATGCCTGGAATGGACCAAATTTAATAAAAAAAATTGTATTACAAGTACACTTACATAAATGTACAAGGAAATAGGTACGAATTGTAAGTCTTTTTCTATTATTTTCAACTTTTAAGTATATTGAGTTTACTGTTCCTGTTCTGACAATTATTCCTATTAGAGTAAAATTTATTAAAGCGAAAGTCTGTCAGCAGAAATATTAGATAAAATAGATTTGCAGAAGGGTTATATCAACGGCAAATAATAAATCACTGCACTTTTTAAAAAATCGCTAAATCTAAAAGTCAAACGTAGGAAATATATTTTATCGAACATTTCACCCTTTGTATCAGGCACTATAAGTAATTTTACACACTTAATGGTGATATACGCCAGGCTTCATGCAACATTCATTATTATATTAGAATTTCACGAGACACCTCCACCGTAACCGTATCTGAGCAATATTTTCAAGAAATTTATGCGGTACTTTTAAACATTTTTTGCTTATTTTTCTTTTAAAATTACTAGAGGTTGAAGTAAGGCTTTTTTCTTTTAACGATACTTACTTTCTACCTAACCTGCACTAAATAAACAAATCCTACAATTTAAAACAGAAGATTAATTTAGGTACAAGTACAAGTACAAGTTATTTTTTTTTATTTTTTTTATTTATTTTGCTTCAACCACTTTTTTATTAGCATAAGAAAAATTTAAAAAGTAATACAGACTTACATAGGCATATACAAAATATCAATAACATAATAATGTATACAATACATACACTCACCGGCAAAATTAACGGAACACCTTAAAAATGGGACATGTTAGATGTTCGAATTTCCTAAAC
Organism: Diabrotica balteata; assembly: GCA_918026665.1. Lineage (NCBI taxonomy): Eukaryota > Metazoa > Arthropoda > Insecta > Coleoptera > Chrysomelidae > Diabrotica > Diabrotica balteata. The sequence goes on along the minus strand of OU898285.1, from coordinate 81,354,052 downwards.
CGGTTGTCCGATTTTAGTGATTTTTTTAGTATGTTATAGTTAAATTATTTAAGAATATCGATGTAATAATATTGTTGCTAGACAGGTCAATTTCATTTTATACCGGGTGTAACAATCATACTGTGTTTTTTCGTTAAAGTTCTGAACACCCTGTGGAATATTCTAGCATATATAAAATATTAAAATTAACAAATTAATTATAGTCTCAGGCTTTCTTAACATTTTCTTTTTTGGTTCATTTGCTTGTGTTTGATAATAAAAAAGTTAGGTACGTTAACAACTAGCCATGTTTTTCATCAATAAATCCTCATTTTCTGCTTTGCAAAACAACGCAAAGAGCAATGGAACGAATCATGCTTGGAATATCACTGAGAGACAAGATTAAAAACACCGAGATAAGACGTAGAACGAAGATTAGGGATATTGTGGAAGAAATTACAAAAATGAAATGGCGCTGGACAGGTCACGTAGCCCGATATAATGGGAATTATAAGATAACAAGAAGCATGGGAAAACCTCAGAAAAGATGGCTAGGTAACTTAAGTGAATTAGATCAGTGAATTAGATTGGCGCAAGATAGAGAAAGATTGAAGCAATTGGGAGAGACCTACATTCAGAAGTAGATAGAAAATGGTTGACAAAGAGAGATAGTATGTTTAGCATTACCAATTGATCCATTTTCCTTGAATTTTTCAGCTATTTTCCGTACAATTGATCAAGATAATTTAATATTTTAACCATATATTGCACGAAATTTTTTAACTATGGCCACCAAAATATCATTATTTTTAAAAAAATTGTATAAAAATGCAAACGCGTTGTTGACAAATTCAAATCTTGCGTGAATTTTTGGAAACCAATTATTACTTGTGAAAATACAAGATATAATATTAAATCAAAAACAGACAAAGTTTGAATTAAGAACTAATTAAGAAATATTTCGTGAACAAATAACCTATTACTTGTTTTACTTGACCTGAAAGTGACAGCTGATATATTGATCGATGGAAACAATAATATGAAAGGCGAAATCAAATATAATACATGGTATAGCTACCCTCTAGCTTTATATGACTAATAAAGTTACATGATTATATTAGCAACTGTACAAGGAAATATCAACAGGCATAATCTCATATACATATCACGCTAATTTAGTTTGACAAACTTGGCCATGCTCCGCTGTCACTTAATTTAGAAACTCCAAAATCGACGATAAATAATCACGTCATAGATTTTCGACAGCGTACATTGACCCTTTGATTGTATGTACACACAAATTATTGAAACGTCATTAGGATGAGTTAAACCAATTTGAATTGATGGATATAAAGGGGCCGGAGCATAAGTAAACCGTTTTGTTTACAATTTTGTTGTCTGACTTGTTATAAAAACATGTTTACTCTTTTTCCTAACACTTTTTTTCGATGATTTGTTTATATAGACAATTGATGTTTTATTGTGACAATCTGTATTTATACTTCTTCTTAAGGTACCTTCTCCATTACTGAAGGTTGGCTATAACTACAGCAACGATAGAATGGACAGAATACATATCACAACTGTTTGATGACAAAGATAGACAAGAAATCTCAAACGAATATACAGATGATACAGGGCCTGATATAATCAGAGAAGAAATAGAATATGCAATCAAACAAGCAAAAAGTGGTAAGGCCCCCGGTCCTGATGAAATTCCTGTAGAACTGCTCAAACTTATGGACGATGAATCCATTAAAATACTCCTAGATCTATTTAACACAATATATAGAACTGGAATAATACCTAGGGAATGGCTCCGTTCGACCTTTATACTACTGCCAAAAAAGGCAAATACAAAGGAATGCAACGAATATCGTACGATAGCTTTGATGAGTCATGCTCTAAAACTGTTCTTGAAAATAATCCATAATAGGATCTATAGGAAATTAGACGTAGACATCAGTAACACTCAGATGGGATTCTAAAAGCGCTGGGTACAAGGGAGGCTCTGTTTGCAATGAAAGTTCTCTCACAGAGATGCTTAGACATGAACCAAGAAATTTACGCCTGCTTTATTGATTTTGAAAAGGCATTTGACAAAGTACAACATGAACCAATAAGACAAGTTCTAATAAAGAAAAATATAGACAGCCGAGATATTCGAATTATATGCAATCTATATTGGAATCAAACAGCAAATGTCAAGATTGAGGGCAGACTAACAGAAGAAATTCAAATCCGTCGAGGAGTCCGGCAGGGATGTATCTTATCGCCACTTTTATTTAATCTGTATAGTGAAGCTATCTGTGAACAAGCACTCGAGGAAGAAGATCTTGGTCTGATAATAAATGGTGAGACGATCAACAATATAAGGTATGCTGACGACATAGTTCTCCTAACGGGAACGCTAGTAGAACTACAACATCTCGTTCAAAGTCTCAATATATACTGTAACAGTTACGGCTTGAAAATTAATTTGAAAAAAACTAAATTTATGGTAATCACGAAATCAAAGAACATCCAAGCTAATCTTGTAATAGACAATACAATGATTGAGCGTGTGCCCTGTTATAAATATCTAGGTGCTTGGATCACAGACGATACTGATCAAACAAAAGAGATTAGATGTAGAATAGAAATCGCTAGATCAGTCTTTAATAGAATGCGTAAACTCTTTTGCAATCGTGATATCAATATAAAGTTACGAATACGAATGCTGCGGTGGTATGTCTTTTCTACCCTGTTATATGGAGTTGAGGATACTAAAACAGTTGACCATAAAAAACGTCGAAGCTTTCGAGATGTGGTGCTATAGGCGCATTCTCAGAATATCATGGATGGACCGCGTCACTAACACGCAAGTACTCCAAACTTTAGACAAAAGATGCGAAATTCTAAATGAGATAAAAACTAGACAGATCGAATACTTGGGACACATTGTGAAAGGTGAAAAGTACAAACTTTTAAGAAAAATCATGCAGGGCAAAATTAAGGGCAAAAGAAGTGTGGGAAGAAGAAAAATATCGTGGCTTCGTAATCTACGTGAATGGTTCGGGTGTAGTTCGATTGAACTTTTTAGGCGCGCTGCTAACAAAGTCGCAGTGGCCATGATGATTTTCAATCTCCGCTAGGAGTGGCACGAGAAGAAGAAGAAGATCCAACGATAACGTAGAGTTTATATGAATATTTTCATTCGTTGAAATGCGAACCTAGCATATTCTATACGAGCACGTATTTCGACCTTGTGTTCAAGATCGTTTGTTATCCAGCAACCAAGATACTGGAATTTTTCTGAAAAGCTGTTTCCTTTTTTTCTTCATTTTACCTTTTCACTTCAATTACCTTCCTGGCTTTTGTTAATGTTCAAAGGATCTTCCGAAATTTTCAGGTTCCTCTTAATTATCTGCATATATCTCCTTAACTTTTGTACGCCACTTTTGGATGCATATCATCACTGCCTACATATTTCTTAATTTCACAATATTTTGCAGGCACCAAACAGTGCCTTTTGCCTTAAAAGTTCAGAAAAGACAGTGTTTACCGTGTTTCTTTTGTACAAGACTTCTCTTTTGCTCTTTTCTTCTGGTTGGCCCTAAATTCTGCTCACAATGGCAACTTCGCAATATAATTGATCGGGGTTTTCTTACTGTTTTGTATTCACGCTCTTGTCAATTAAACTTTTTACCTGACTGTAATCCTTATCGGTATTGCTATGGCATTTCACTGATTTTAAAGCTTTTTCTATCACTGTCTCTAATTTATTGACTTTTTGTCGTTTGATGATTTTTATCATTGTACACTTTAGAATAAATTATTTCCATTGCAACTCTCCAAAATCGAGTTTTTTATAGACGAAAAATAAAATACGTATCTATCTAGCCTTGTTGCCAGTATTAGTGCAGTTAGTGTATCAAAATAAAAATAAATATCCTGGCACACCACGTTCGAGAATACTATTTCTGTGAAATATTACTCCTTCCTTCGCGATAGACGACAGAGTTCACAAATTATTGAAACAGCTTTATATTGTTTCGAGAATTACAAAGTTTTCCGGTGGTGGTGTTCATCTAAGCAGAAAGTTTGTAGTGATTTTTTAACCGTATAATTCGTTGTTCCTTTTGTTTAACAACTTCAAATGGATCGTTTTGTTTCCTATTAGCTTTTGAGTAGTTGGGCGCGAAGAAACAGTTTTATTGATAATGCTATTTCTTTGTTTCGGTATAAAGTGTGGTATTAGATGGTCTGTTAACGCTTCCACCATCACACAGGCAAGTTACAAAGTTTGTAGGAAAGTTGAATTTCTACTTATTGAATTGAAAAGTTTTTAAGTTTTATTTTGGCAATGTAGAATTTAGACGGATAAAATATATTGAACTGAAACTTGAATGTACATTCGCTGGACACGATACGTCTCTTAGGTAACACTTTGAGTGGAACAACTAACTAACAGACAAATCTCTATATCGAAACTTTATATTGAACTCTTAGTTACCAGATAAAAGCATAGCAAAATTGCTACTGCTTGTATATTTAATAAATCAATTTATATTATATATATATATATATATATATATATATATATATATATATATATATATATATATATATATATAAATAAATTTAATATTTTTAAAAATACCTACTTTTCATTCAACAACAAAGTTTATCGTCAAATCTTTGGAACTCCCATGGGTAGTCCGATGAGTACTATATTGGCACTCATTGTTTTAGATCATCTAATAGAAAACACCACAATCAACCTCCCAATTATACTAACCTTCCCATACAAATTTGTGGATGTAATTATCTGTGCGGTATCAAACGATCAGGTTGACACCATTTTAAATACGTTTAATTATTTTAGTGACAAAATACAATTTACTGTTGAAAGAAAAACTAACAATAGTGTACCTTTCTTGGACACTAAAGTAATTCGCGCGGAAGACCATCATATAATACTCGATTGGTACCAAAAAACCTACTGAATCAGACATATTTGTAAACTTTTTTTCTAACCACCCAAAAAACCAGAAATACAGTACAGTTTTATAGTTTATTCGTCTTCCGGGTTTGGACCGTGTCATTTTTGAGTGACCCAAAAGTGGGTTCATCTCGACGTTTCGCTACAATTGTATGTAGCTTCTTCAGGAGAACAAAGAAGAAGAAAAAGAAAAAGAAGACAGGAAGATGGGTAGTTAGCAACGGTAACTCAGTTACTCAACGCAACCAGAGGCGAATACTAACTACCAAGATGGGCATTTGGTCACAGTAACTTAACTACTCAACGCAGCCAGAGGTGAAAACCAAATGCCAGGATAGGGATTCACGTCCAGCAGCTCAGAACACTAACGCGTCGAGAGGCGGGGAGTGAATCCGACGATTACTCCGCTACCGCTCTATTTATAGTCGTGGTGACCTGTCGTGTCGGGACGTATCGGCACACTCCGTGGCGCGAACGTCAAGAAGCGCGCGCTGGCAAATCATGTGGCTGCATCGTGGTAGCGGGACCGGACGGCGGCTCTAGACTGAGATTCCAGATGGGAGACAAGTAGTATCCTTCCTCTCGATTGATATTATGTGGATTTTTTCGGATCTCTAGAGATTCGCGGATTTTCCTGGAATAAAAGAAGGGGCTCTTAGAAATAATATGGGTTTTTTCGAACACTATGGAAAGACCGGTTTCTTGGCAGTGTTCTGCAACTGCAGAATGGGAGAAAAGAGCTGATCGAATGCATCTTTGATGCTCTTGAATCCGAGTTTTGACGGAACGACCAGTTTCGCCAATATACACATGTCCACATGAACAAGGAATAGAATAGACACCACAGGAAGATAGGGGCGGTAATGGGTCCTTAGGAGAGGGTAGATATTGTGAGATTTTCTTGGGTGGTCGAAAAGTAGTCCTGATACCTTCTTTGCGAAGAATTTTGCCAATCCTATCAGTGACACTTCGAATATACGGAAGAAAAGCCACAGGAGTATTACCCGAAGAATCTGAATTTGTCGTCCTAGGGTGTAAAGGGGGATGTAGATGTCGGTGTGTAATATTTTCAATTGTGGACTTGGAGTAACCGTTGGCGACAAGGGTTTTTTGAAGATGGCCAAGTTCTTCTCTAAGGTTGTCAGGTTCAGAAATCGAAATGGCCCGATGGATGAGAGAGTTGATCACAGAATTCTTTTGGGCAGGATGGTGGTGTGATGAAGCATGTAGGTAACGATTCGTGTGAGTCTTTTTTCTATAAACAGAGTGACCCAAACGGTCATTGGGCTTGGAGGTGACTAACACATCAAGAAAGGGAAGGGACCGATTATTTTCTACTTCCATTGTGAATTTTATACTCGGATGTTGTGAGTTAAGATGATCTAGGAAGGGAGAAAGGGTATGTTGACCATGGGGCCAGATGATAAATGTATCATCAACGTAGCGGAACCAGACTTTCGGTTTTAAGGGGTAAGATTCTGGGGCTAAAGACTCAAAGGCTTCCATGAAAATGTCAGCAATGACAGGGGAAAGGGGAGAACCCATTGGTGTTCCAGATATTTGTTTGTAGAAATTGCCTCTAAAAGAAAAATATGTTGAAAAGAGGCATTTTTTCCGCAAGATCTGCCAAAACCAAAGACTTGTTATCATTGGTCAAGTGATCTCGCAGAACAACTAGAGAGTCATGTATGGGGATATTGGTAAATAGGGATGATACATCGAAACTGACGAGAATGTCTTGGGGATCGACCGTGAGGGAGGAGATTAAGGTGATGAAATGTGTGGAATTTTGGACATAAGAAGAGGTACGACCAGTATAGGTCTTAAACTGATTCGACCAGTACTTTGCGAGTTTGTAGGTAGGAGAGTTAATCGTGGTCACAATGGGACGAAGAGGTACGTTGTCTTTATGGATTTTGGGAAGACCGTAAATTCTGGGGCATATGGAGTTTTTCGGAACTATGGACTTCTTAACATCATCGGAAAGATCGGATTGTTTGATGGCATGGGAAATTTCGCGTTCGACTCTAGGAGTGGGGTCTCGAGAAATTGTATTATAACAGGATATATCCCTAAGTAAGTCGTTTACTTTCTCTATGTAGGAAGGAGTATCCAGGATGACTGTGGCATTACCTTTGTCTGCAGGAAGGATTATTATCTCAGAAAGAGAACGGAGATTTTTAAGAGCTATGAATTCCTCACGAGATATATTGGAAGTAGGGATTTTGGCTGTATCAAGACATTTAGCGACGTCAAAGCGGATACGGTCGGCTGGAATTTTGGGAATAGTGCGGAGTGCCGCTTCGACATTTGAAACTATTTCTTCGGTAGGAATTCTGGAAGGAGTGATAGCAAAATTAAGACCTTTAGATAGAAGACTGCTTTCTGCACTTGTTAATTGGTGAGAAGAAAGATTAACGACGGTGTTAGTAAGAGGTGACTGAGAAGTAGAAGTGGTGGAATGTGATTTTTTCTTAGATACAAGGAATTGGAATTTCTTTTTGTGAGTTTCGTTGCTTAGAAGAAGGATTTTATCGGCTTGATGATAGGAAATGCGGTCTAAAAGTGACCAATCATCGACACTAAGAATACTGGAGAGTTCAAGATGCAGCTTGAAAAGTTTTTGGGATTGAAAATTAAGGGTTTTTCGAATATGTTGAATCCGTTCACGAAGTATAGATAGGCTGGCTCGATGTAGAATTCGGGAAGAAGATGAAGAGGAAATGTGATGTTTTAGAACAAGAATTCTGACTCTGGCCGTGGAAGCCTACGATTACAGTACAGTTGTTGCTATGAAAAATAGAATACTTAATATATGCGACGACCAGTTTCTAAGTAATAGTCAGAGCAAATAAATTGAGATATTTAGTAATAACGGTTATCCGAAGACACTCCTTAAACAATTAATTGACAACTCCCGCTAATATGATGGACCATTGGATAAAGATGTTCCACAAAGATTGCCCTTCATTGATAGTTTAACAAATAAGATTGCAGCCCTATTTATATTATACAATAACATCAGAATTGGTAGATATAGCGGTATTAGTAATAAAAGTCTATTTTCTCGTGTCAAAGATAAGACACCAGTAATGTACACTACCAATACAATCTATAAAATATGTAACAATCAAACACTGAAAACTTTGTTTTCAAACTTCCACAAAATTTATTTTAAATCTTATCACTACAGCTGTTTCGGCTGATTGCCTTTCTCAAGTAATCTATTTTTGGCTTGAGTTTACAAATTTATATCTCTAATGAAATAGGTTGAGGAGGGGAGAACTGTTTGTCTCAAGTTGGTCATTCAGAATTATATCTGTGTTTTTCAATTTGTTGATTTCCATAGATTCTAACAAAGATAGCTTAAGGCCTTTATTTTGAATGTGAAGAATTTTAAATTTGTCAATAAAAGAATGATTATGATCTAGAAGGTGAAGTGCGTATGTCGAATCGGTTTTTCTATTCTTGAAAGCCCTTTTATGTTCTGCTATTCGTTTATTAAAGTTTCTACCTGTTTGACCGATGTAAGTTTTTGGGCAGTCGCCACATTGAAGTTTGTACACACCACTATTTAAGTGGTTTTTATTTTGACTCTTGTTATTTTTAATTTATTTGCCTAGGTTGTTATTTGTTCGGAAAGCTGGTGTTATTCCTTTCTGCTTTATGTATTTGGCTATTTTTGTTGTTATTTTCCCTGTATATGTAATCGAGCAGAAGGTACTGGGTTTTTTCTCTGGTGGTGGAAATACTAATTTCAGTGCTTTCTTGCGTAGTTTTTCATTTAACATTTTATTAATTGTTTGTTCGTTGTATCCGTTGTTTACTGCTATTTGCTTAATTATATTTAATTCTGTCTCAAAGTTGTATTTTGACATCGGAATTTCTGTTAATCTATGTAACATACTATGATAAGCTGCCAGTTTATGTTGTGTTGGATGGGATGATGAATTGTGTATAGTCGTGTCAGTATGGGTAGGTTTATGAAATATGGAGAAGTCATGTTTGTTTTGAAGTCTGCTAATTTTTAAATCTAAAAAATTTTGATAAATCTATAAAACTAACAGATCCAGAATATAGACCAACTGCAATAAAAAAGCAAAAATGCCCTTATAAAAAATGCATATCCCGAACATCTAACCGAAAATATTTTCAAATCAAGACTCAATAAATTTTATAACAATACAACTAACAACAAACCAAACAGTATCAAAACCACTTATACAACCCTTCCATATATAAAAAGTTTATCTGAACAACTAACAAATCTTTTAGCCAAACATAATATAACAGTGGCCCACAAAGGCAACAATCTCTTAAATAAATATCTCACAAAACTAAAAACACAAACTCCAAAACTTAAAAAATCACATGTTGTTTACGAGATACCATGTACTAACTGTGAAGGTGTCTATAGCTGTCAAACCAGTCAACTGCTTCAATCCAGAATTCGTTCTCACAAATACGACAAGAACAACGTCACTGCGCACACAAAACATGAAAGCGGTAATAAGCATAAATTTGATTTTGAAAACATCAAAAGTTTAAAAACAGAAAAAAACAAAAAGAAGAGGGAGATATACGAATCAATAGAAATAAAAAGAAACACCAACGCAATAAATGACAAAAAAGATACACAAAATCTAAATAAAATATATTTCAATCTGATTTAAACAATAATAATATAACATCATAAAAAGCTCTTAAAGTCATAACATATCTGCACCTTACCTTTTTCGAAAACATCAACGATACGCCCATATAAAAATAATTATATACTAATGACAGTAAACAATGAGATATCAGATATCAACTTTTATGTCAGTTCGTTAATGTCTGTGTCACGTTTTACGTTTTGGTTAGTCATATATATATATATATATATATATATATATATATATATATATATATATATATATATATATATATATATTACAATATCTGTTTGTCCTTATATATATATATATATACACATTTTAGAATCTTGACAAAGGCAACAAGGGTTTCTTGCCGAAACGTTGATTGATTGCAATGGAAAATAAAATCTAGTGCCACATGTAACATATCTTTATTGAACCTAAATCCAAGAAACATTAATTTTATATTATATATATATATATATATATATATATATATATATATATATATATAATTCAGAAGATTGTCAGGATTTATAAGTTAAATTTGTTATAATTTTATTTGAATATAACACTTTACAGTTTATTTTTGGTAAAAGAGCAGAATCAAAGAGAGACGTTTATAAGTAAGTGTATAAGTTGCTTGATTTAGCACAGAAGACCGAATTCCTGTATACGTTAGCACATTTAAATTTTCCTTCTCACTAGCATAATAATAACGGATTCTAACAAGATGAAGGCATCATGATAGTTGTGAAGTTGATACTAGTGTTGAGATGAATTAAAGCATTCCGCTTGAGATGGCAAACAACAAGGAATTAGGGAATTCAGTTCCAATGAAGTTCTAGGTAACACACCAGCGATTAAATATTATATTAAGCTATAACTATTACTTGCACACATAACCACACAATTATAGAAATTGGGCCGACTGATGTATTTACTATATCACTGTCAAAGTAGATTTTCATTCATTAGTGGTATACACCTACGTACAAAGAAATCGTCCTCTGGCTTGAAAAAAAAATTAATATACCAGCTAAGTCCTTTTTTTTATTAAAGATTATTTTTATTAAAGATTTTTTATTAAATTTAGATCTCCAATGCAGATATTATTGACACAAGTACCGGGTTTCTCAATATATGTTGACCTCCACCTATTTTCCTTAATTTCGGGAATAAAAAAAAGTTTCAAAAAAAAGTTGTATTATTTCATCTATACCGACCAACAATGTAGCAACAGACCAAATTTTGTATACAGGGAGTGCCCAATAAAATGCATCTTCAATATTTCAAATGGGACACCCTGTATTTTTTTATAGCTTTGAGTAGCCCTGCATTTCCTGATTACCAATATATAACATCGTGTAGCATTATTTTTGTTTTATAATGGCGTATGGTACTACTATACTATACTAAGATATTTAGAAAGTCAACAAAATTAGATTAAATAAAAAAGACAAGACTTCCCCGAATATAAAAAAACATTTTTTTAACATAAACTTCGTTTCTTGTATTGTAAACAAAATAAGTTAATAAAATATATCCATCCAAATTATAAAAATAATTGATGTACAATTAAATTGCGGTAAACAAACAGCTGTTTTGTTTAAATTCTCCCAAATTACAGGGGAATAATGATCATTGTCCATGCAGTAGTTTTTTTTACACCAGGTATAATAAGAAATCGATGCTGATGCAAGTTTAGTAGTAGAGTTATAGCATCTCAATAAGATAAAGTTAATTTTAAAATAAAAATATAGTGCATAAAAAACATCAAATATTCGGCACAAGTCGTTAAAGTTTAAAAACGCTCCCCTGAAAATTTTACTTTTTGTGACTATGATCGTTCTCCCCTGTACCCTTCATATGCTTCTCTAACTCCGATTTTTTCTCAGCTCGATATAATACAAGACAATATTTTATAGTCTATTTTATGGGTCATAAGTATTTCTATTGCTTTTATATATAAACTAAAAGTACAGAAATATGTTTTTTCGTTGATATTATTGAACTAATAATTTTTATTTTTGCTTTTATTGTTTAATACTTCCCAGCAGCTAACGGGGCAACAGTTTGGAGTTAGTTGATTTTATAATGAAATCGGAAAAACAGCAGCCAATGCATCGTTCTCTCTACGCCAAAAGTAAAAAAATTAATTATTTAATAAAAGAAGGTGCTTGTCAAATTTATCTCGGTTTGCTATGAACCGAGCATTGACTAAATCCAATCAATAGTGAAATTCGACTATAAAATTTCCGTGCTATTTATTGGACTATATTATTTAGAGGCAATCAAGTTTCCTATCAAATTGAATAGCCAAAGGGCATTCCTGTGATAAACAATTTACATATCGATTTTAAATTTTAAGCACTTTTGACCGTACTCATAACAACCCCTTAAACTACGTTTCTAGTTACTAGTTTATTGATTTCAGAGCCGAAATATAAACAAAACCTATAATTTTAATAAGAAGATAAGAAATACATGAAATATTCATACAATTTACGTCCTTGTCAGTAAAGAAGCATTTAAAAAATATGTATGTCGAATTTTACAGAAAAATATCCATTGTCAAAGACATTGATTTTGAAATTTGAGTGCACGCTTTTGGGAGCATTTGTTTTTGTTCTTTAGTAATTAAAACTAAAGAAAAAAATAGTGCCAACTTTTCTTCAGAAAAACTTCCTCAAACTTATAAGGAATTAGTTAATGAAATAAACAGATGCGCATCCATTGCTTTTTCAAAAGTGTCAAAAAATAAAAAATATCCTAGAAGAAAGATTCCAAAACCATGGTGGGATAACAACTGCGAATAACCGTAAAACAGAATATAGACGTTATAAAACAAATCTCAATATTCATAGTTTAATTGAATACAAAAAATTGGATGCCTTAGCAGAGAATATTTTTAAAATTAGAAAAAAACAAAGTTGCATAAACTACTGCGAAAGCCTTAACTCTCACAGTCCAATCAGCGACGTCTGGAAGAATGTACATCCCTACAAAAACCGAAAGCAGTCCAATAAACTCCCGATAAACTGCGAAGCTGCATGGATAGAAGATTTCACTTTAAAATGTCACCTCCTTGGGTACCAAATCAAATAAACGAAGCTTCAGTCACCGTTTCCAGAGAATACTACAATCTAGAAAAACAATTTGAATTGTGGGAATTAAATTATGGACTCAGATAAAATAATAGTTCGTCTCCAGGGATGGACTGTAGATCATTCTCTATGCTATATTTTTTACCCACAGAATACAAATCATTATTATTACAAATTTTTAACAATATATGGCAAAATGAGAATTTAATTCCCAAAACATGGAAGTACTATATTGTGTTGCCTATAAAGAAGCCAGGAAAGCCAGATAACAACGTTGAGTCTTACAGACCTATAGCTTTAAGTTCTTGTATACTAAAAACTCAAAAAGGGAGATTAATCAAAAATTGTCTTGAAAACTAGCTTGAATCCGAAGATATCCTTCCCAAATCTCAATATGGCTTCCGGAGATTCAGGTCTACACAAGATGATCTCACTTCACTAGTTTCTTGTGTTCAGGTCAATTTCACAAATCAAGAATCAACAGATTCAGTATTTATAGATGTAACCTCTGCATTTGATAACATAAATTTGTATATTCTACATAAGAAATTGTTATATCTTGGAATGTCAGTTAAAATTTCAGATTTCATTATATCCTTGTACAAAAGAATAGATAGACTTACTTAAAAAGAAATGAGAAACTTTTAGAGCCAAGGCTAACGCATATAGGTATACCACAGGGTAATGTTTTAAGTCCACTTCTTTTTTCCTTGTACAATATAGATCTAGAACAGATAGTACCTACACACTCTAATATATTACAGTTTGCAGATGATATTGTATTGTATAATGCCCTTACTACCCTATACATTTGTAGGCGTCAACTCGAATCTACACTAGATTGTATAAAAAAGTATTACCATTCTATAAGCTTACCAATATAAACTATAAAGACTAAAATTTGTTTTTTTTTTACCAAAAAACGCCAAACTCCTCAAGGTATCTTCAAATTATGAAAAATAGAATTTCCAATCAAACATTGTGTAAAATATCTAGGCACATATTTGGATCGTAAACTGTTATGAAAGAACCAAATTCATTCTATTATAAAAAAATCAAAAAACTCCATGAATATCCTTAGAGCATTTTTTAAAACCAGTTGGGGAGCTGACCCGAATATTGCATTGCTATTCTATCGCTCAATGATTCGACCAATTTTCGACTATAGTTGTCATTTATACGAGTCTGCATCAACAGAACATCTTAATGAAATTAAAACCCAAAAGAATAAATGTTTGAGGCTATGTCTTAGTTAATTAAAATCTACTCCTATTACTATTATTGAAATTAAAGCTAAAGAGCCACCCCTTACACTACGCAGACAGTTTTGTACAAATAAGTTTGTAGCTAGAACTATATAAAAAACTTCAGCTATTTAAATAATATTCATAACTTGAATATATTAGACTTAAGCCACAAATATTGGCGTAGTAAAAAAACTCCCATATACGTTAAAAGTTATAGGTAATTGACAATATCACTGGAATTCTGATTACAAAGATTCATATCGATTGCCCAGTGAAGCTTCAATATATACTGCCGGACAATCAGCTTTATTACTTGCATTAAAATATATAGCCTCTATTGGTATGAATAATTATATTATTCTGACCGATTTCTGTGAACAAACTCACTTCTATCAAAACCACAAAAATCCTAAACCATATTGAGACAGAAATAAAGAGGTTACATTATGATATTATTTCCTCAGGTAGCTCGATTATTATTTGCTGGGTAAAAGGAGACTTTGAAATATTAGGAAATGAAGAAGTCAACAAAGTAGCTAAATCTGTAGCTTTAACCAAACATAATATAAACAACATACTTCTACCTGTAACAGACATAGAGAATATCAGTAGTAATAATTGAAAACAAAGATGGCAATGTTTATACAACCAAAGTACAACTGGAATAAACTTTATAACTTGCTAACCACTAATTCCCAATGAGAGATGGTTTAAATATGAGACAAATAAGTTGTTTATAAAAACAATAAACATAATAAGATCAATCCACTCACTCACTCCTGCATAGAAACATAGCATAGGTATCAATGATAACCCATATTGCTCCTGTGGTAAAGTGGGAGATCTACCACAGGAGATAAGTACCTTATATTGGAGTGTGGACAGTACAGACAAAGTAGGTATCAAAATGATGTATGAAAAACTCATTGAGCTAAATTGTCCATTGCCTGTCAATTTGAATACAATTATTGTTTCATATAATAAGCAGATATTAAAATTTAACTACGAATACATAACGTCCTGTAAATTTAAATTATAAGTACCTACTTTTAGGTATTCAAATTAAAAATTGTAAATATACCAAAAATTACGCCCATATAAAGCTAATATACACTAATGACAGAAAACCATAAGATATCAGATATCAAATTTATTTTAATTACTATTAAACTGGGAATAAGCCACAATTAAAGATAAAAATACGTTTATTGACGTTTCAATTTCCACTTCGGAAATCGTTCTCAAAATACAAACAGTAAATTAAAAAAATTTTGTTTTTTGTTACATAGTGAAAAATTCTTCTAATAATTTAATTTTATCTGACTCATTTATATTGACAATTAAGACATGCATTATGCATTTTAAAGTAGACGACTTTAAAATGATATTGCCAATATTGTTGAGTTGCGCTCCTGGACGACTTTACTTATAAGATAGTTCATTCGATTACATGAAATCAACTTTAACTTGAGAATATCCGTCAGAAAAAAATCAGGAAAAACCAGGAAAAAAACCTCATAATACTATCCCGACATTACCTTCAACAAACATCAAAATTCTGATTTTATTTGTTACGTTATTTAAAAAACATAAATGATGTATCCTCTATATGTTACTGACTTACTAATACTGGTATTTTCTTATTAATAACTTCCTCTTTCAATATTGGTAACCAGATCCTACTACATTCTGCCGAGGAATTTGCAACACAATTGGCTTCATTTAGCATAATTAGAGCCGCTTCTTTGATTTTTCTTTTTTTACCATCCGTTTCTTTTAGGACTACATTTGAATTATTCCATTGAACCCTATGTTCATTATCCCATGCGTGTCTACAGATTTGAGATCTATCAAATTCTCTATTTTTAATATAGGATTGATGTTCACTTATTCTAACATTTAATGGCCTTGATGATTCACCTAAATAAAACTGATCGCATTCACAAGGTATTATATAAATACAATTCTTTGTCCTTTCTTGTTCACTGTTAGGTTTGGTTTTGGACAAAATAGATCTCAACGTGTTTGTTGTTTTGAATGTTGTTGAAATGTTGAATTTATTTCCTATCCTTTTAAGTTTTTCTGATAATCCTTTTATGTACGGCATTGTTATTTTCCTCATATTATTCCTTGTGTATGCTGTAGGATCTCGTTCTAAGTTGTTCTGTTCTATTCGATCGATTGTTGAAAATTCCTTATTTATAAATGATAAAGGATAATCATTTTTTAATAAAACAGATGTTAATAAATGTTTTTCCTTCAAGAACGAATTTTCGTTAGAACAAGTAATTTTGGCTCTATCGTATAAGGATTTAATTATTCCCTTTTTTACATTAATATTGTGATTCGATTTGAAATTTAAATATCTATTGGTGTGTGTTGGTTTTCTATACACCTGAGTCTCATATCCAGTATCGTTCTTAGAGATTAAAACATCCAGGAAAGGTAGCGTGTTATTATATTCCTTTTCCATGGTAAATGTTATTGTCTCTTCTTTATCGTTTATATCATTTAGGAATGTGTCCAACAACTCTGATCCATGAGGCCATATTGAGAATACATCATCTACATACCTCCACCATACTGTGGGTTTGAGATTTTGTTTAGAAATGATATTTGTTTCAAAGTCTTCCATAAAAAATTGAAAATGAAAAAAAAATTGAAATTGAAATGTCAATAAACGTATTTTTATCTTTAATTGTGGCTTATTCCCAGTTTAATAGTAATTAATTCACAATGCCACAAGAAAATAGCTTCAGAAGAATATAAATTTATTTTACTTGTCAATTCGTTAATGCCAGTGTCCTTTTTTACGTTTTGGTAAGTAATTTACAATAACTCTTTGTTTCTAATCTTCTATTTTAGAATCTTAACAA
Organism: Diabrotica balteata; assembly: GCA_918026665.1. Classification (NCBI taxonomy): domain Eukaryota; kingdom Metazoa; phylum Arthropoda; class Insecta; order Coleoptera; family Chrysomelidae; genus Diabrotica; species Diabrotica balteata. The sequence goes on along the minus strand of OU898285.1, from coordinate 81,337,222 downwards.
AAGAAAGGGTTCCCTGCCGAAAGGTTGATTTCAATAGACAATAAAATCCAGTACCAAGAAATCGACAGGCTTATTTTTTGTTTTACAAAACTAAAATTTTATGACCTTTACCATGCATATTACGACTAAAGCACTGATAAAGGAGTAATGTATGTAGTTCTAAATCATACTTTTAATTAGATTACTTGATGAATAATAATTGAGTCAGCGATTAGTAACTAGTAATAAATTTGCAAGACCTTGAATGTTGAATGCCGTAAAATATTGACATAATTTCATCTAAATACAACATTTAAAATATTACTGCATTTTATAGTTAGTAATTAATGATTTTTAACCAGAACTAGCAGTATCTTGGTATTAAAACTAAAACGAAAGCAGAATAATAGCAGAAGATTTCATAGTTATTTAAATATTTCATAATCTTTTTTCATCATTTAATAATTATGTTAATAACAATAAAGTATATTTATCTCTGAACCCTTCCTTCCTATTTTCGACACTTCTATAGATTCATTTCAACAAATAATTACCTTTCAACATTATCTATTTCTTGGGTTTGGATGTCTCAAGAATTGAATTCCTAGTTCGCGTTTATATTTATTTTCATTTCTGTTTCCAACTCAGTTCTTTCGTTGGCTCAACTAACTTTTGTTTTTAACTTATTGGTAAAAGTTTTTAGGGATGACTCCCAAGGTGTTTTTTATACGTTTGGATAGAATCTGTTTTCAATATTCCTATACTGAGCGGACAAAATATAAATTTTATTTTTATTTTAAAGTTTATCGATAAAAAACGATTATTACAATTTTTTATGTGTTATTTAAAATGTTTAAACGAACAAAAACTAACTAATTTGATATTTTTGGTTAGTGCACGATTAGCTACATATAAAGAACATCCTCGAGAAATTCGAATGGAAATGTAATAATGTAATGACAAATATTTATGAAATTGAAGATTTTTCTAGATTCGTTAAGTTATTAAATGATTCTTTTTCCGACTTTCAGCAGCTAATTAACCCTGCTGTACTGTTTACGGTCCTTAATCAAAATAAAACAAGCTAATGGTGCTAAACAAAACGTTATTAACAACAAATTATAGTTAATTAAACAAAAATTATGTTACTAATGTAAATTAAACCTTCATCATCATCATCAATCAGCCCTGAGTTGTCCACTGTTGAACATAGTTTGAACATAGCTTCTGTTCTGCGCCTCTGCTATCCAATTGGTCACGATTCTTTTGAGGTCGTCGGTCCATCGCGTTGGGGGTCTTCTTCGGCTTCGCTTGTCAGCCCATGGTCTCCACTCAAGCAATTTTTTTTAATTGCAATTAAACCTTATTAACAAGATAAAAGGCATTTTTTATTTCTTAGAAAAGCCTAAGAAGAAATATCTACAAAATTTAATTTAGTTTACAACTGGGACAGTAATAAAAGGAATAGGTTTTACAAGTATGTTTGTGATATAAAATAAGGGGCTTAGACTAAAAGGGAGGCTAGTGCAATTTTACTAGTTTTGAGATATTTAATTTTTTTGAATTTTTAAAATTCCTTTTACATTAGCTACAGTCTTACATAGTATTATTAAATTACTCCTTAATTAAAGGATCAGAAAATTATTATACCTACACAGGTTTTCAAAATTACCAATTCAGCTTTATTCTGGAAAAAAAACACTTCATATTCTGAACGGTCAACCAATTATTATCTGAACTAAAATGTATCCATAGGATCTTTGCCGTAAAAAAAGTGAATTTTGAAAAATGTTTGTTTACAACTTTATTTGGTAAATTATTTATTTATAATTTGAAAAACTAAAATAAAAGAAAATCGACAAAAATATCTTTCCACAAACCAAGTTTCACTCATAATCAGAGTCCAGCACTGCTGTATCTCTCATGTCTTCGTCAAACTTACTTTAGTTTTTTCTTGAAATCCTTCTTCAGATGCTTCGTTTACGGTATTAGTTTTTAATTTTTTTCTTGTATTCATTAGGAAGGTTGTTTTAGAATGGTGGAATAAAATCAACTTTTTGAATATTGTCTCAATGTCCCAATTTTCAAAATTTCAATTTATTGATTTTTATCGGCTAAGCGTTAAGATTTGTTTAAACATCTTCTCCATGGAGAACATGTTTATGTCTCCATGGGTTCTCTAATAGAAGGACGTCCAGCTCCTTCTTGTACACATACACATGTAAAAAATAAAAACTGTTTATTTATTATTTCATTCAAAGAAAAAGAAAATGTTTCGGAAGATTTTTCATATAAAATGTACCGCAATGGTCTCCATTTAAAAAGAACAGTATAGAATACCTTTACTGTCTTTTTTGGGATAACTCATAACTTTGTTTATTGTTTCAAAACTGTAAAAGTTTTCTTGAATCATTCTTCTTCTTCTTCAGATGCAAATCCACTAATGGATGTTAGCGATCACATTTTCCATTAATTCTCTATTTCTCGCAATATGTATCAGGTATTGTATGTCGTTAATCCCTGTCCATTGGCTTATGTTTCGGAGCCAGGACATTTTCTTGCTTCCCATTCCTCTCTTGCCTTCAATTTTACCCTCGATTATAAGTTGGAGGAACTGGTATTTTTCATTTCGCATGATGTGACCTAGATACGTCGTTTTCCTTTTCTTGATGGTTTCGAAAAGTTGGCGTTCTTGGTTTATTCTTTTAAGGACATCTATATTTGTGATTTTCGCTGTCCATGGTATTTTTAGGATACGGCGATAAAGCCACATTTCGAAAGCTTCCAATCTGTTTATATCCCTCGTTTTGAGTATCCAGCCCTCTACGCCATATAGCAGCACTGACCATACATAGCACTTAGTAAACCTTAGTCTCAGTTGAAGATCGAACTCTGAACAAATCAGTACCTTCTTGAATTTTACGAAAGCTTGTCGAGCTTGCTCAATGCGACATTTTACTTCCCTGTCCGATGCCGTCTTCAAAAAGCCTCGATCCCAGGTATTTAAATTTATTCACTATTTCTATTGATTTACTATTCAGTGTTATGGTGGAGTTTTCAAGTGCATCCAAGTTTCTGGAGATGATCATGAATTTGGTCTTTTTGGTATTAATCTCTAGTCCCATTCGCTCACTGTATTCTCCGATTATAGTGACAAGTTGTTGAAGATCGACTATGTTGTCACAAATTAAGACACCATCATCAGCATATCGTATGTTGTTGATCAATACTCCATTCACCTTGATTCCCATCTCTGCATCCTCCAAAGACTCTTGGAATATGGCTTCCGAATAAATGTTAAATAAAAGAAGGGAAAGCACACATCCCTGTCGAACGCCTCTTCTTATATGTATGGGCTTGGATATAGAATTATCTATTCTTAGCTGTGCCGTTTGATGCCAGTAAAAGTTTTCAATGCATCTTATGTCTTTTTGGTCTATATCAACTTTCTTGAGAATCTGTATTAACTTGTGATGTTGGACACGATCAAACGCTTTTTGGTAAGCTAAAAAGCATAGGAACACATCCTTCCTCTGATCGTAACAATTTTGGACCAGCACCTGTGTTGCTACTATTGCTTCTCGTGTTCCTAAACCTTGCCTAAACCCGAACTGGAAATCACTGATGTTCCATTCAAATTTTTTTTTAATCTTTGATGTAGTTTTTTTAAGAATATCTTTAAAGTGTGACTCATCAAGCTAATGAGTCTGTGATCCTCACATCTTTTTGTATTGACTTTCTTGGGTAGGGGAATAAAGGTAGGGCGTAACCACTATTGAGGATAGCAGCCAGTTTCATAAATTAAATTAAATATTTTGTGTAGTGCTGTAATTCCCCTTTAATCTAGTAATTTGAGTATTTCTGACGGGATCTCATCTGGTCCAGGTGCCTTATTGTTTTTTGCATTTAATATTACTTTTTCTATCTCCTCTTTGGTGATTGAAGGGCCAGTCAGCTGGTCGTCTGTATAAACTTCACTCATGGGTCTTTCGTCATGGAAGAGCTCCTGGATATAATTTTCCCATATATCAATTTTCTCCTTTTCACCCAGCACTATCTGGTTATTCTGAATAACTATGGTAGTGTGTATTAATAGTGTGTATTAACTATGAATCATTCGGTGTACATTAAACTTTTTGCAAACTGCTTGAATTAGCTGGGCCCAGTGCTCTGGAATAAATTCCTGTGGATTCTTACGCTTTACTTTTGCAATTATGCTAAAATCTCTATCGCACTCCATAAATGTATGGCCTGGTTCCAAAAACCTGTAGTGAATCTCTTGAATATAAATAGATTTAACCAAGAACATAAACAGCTTTACAATGCTTTTATTTTTGTCCTTCCACCGCAGCAATCGCTATATGCGATGATCTTGGTAAACTTTTAAAGAGTATTTTTTTTACAAAATGAATGACGCACGAACCAATTTCTTGAGATCCCCTGCTTGAAATGAATTCATCCCAGATGTACATTTCTGATCTTCCTGTGGTTACATTGTGAACACAAAAATTGTACGTCCAAAGCTGTCGCAAATAAAATGCTTTCGTTGAAAGTAGTTATTAAGGGAGTGGGAAGGGTTTGCTTAAGATCAAAACAAATTACGTTCATATCTACAGATGCTTTGTAATCTATCGGTTTTCTATCGTTATCCTAATTACCTTCAGTGTCACTGCTATAATGCATTTTGTATTAATTTTTTTAACTATTTCTATTGTTTTATACACCATTTAAGTCATAAATATCTAAGGTGATAATATACATTACTTTATATAAGCCGAAGTATACTGACTAAATTTAAGTTGGAATATAAGGAAACAACTGCGCTTGGATCCATTTTAAACAAAAGGTTTTTATACTTTTATTTATAAAACATTCTTCACACCCCGGTAGATTGCAGTCTATGTATGAAATCACTTAGATCCGTTTTAAAATTAATAAAACTATACTTTAGATATTCAAATCTGTATTTAATTCGAAATTAAAAAAATTGCACTTGGACCCCTATTATTCTAAGCCCTTCATAGTCTTGTTATCGTTTTTAGAGCAAAATTTACAACGTGCTCATTTAGAAGGCGGAGTTGGATTGTCCATAGACGGTTCACTAGAATTTCCATCTTCTATACTTGCTTCTGTTCGTCTTCTTTTTACCATTTCTTGTGAGTCTTTAGTTCTTGGTAAATTTTTCCTGAAAAGGATAAGTGGTTTCACCAGTGTTTTTCCCAATTCCTCAAGAAAAATTCGCCGTTTTGTAATTTTGTTAGTGTTCCATTGGATATTTATTGAGGTCAATAAAACGAACGCGTTGTAGGTAGAAATGTCCAGTATATTATAAAAAACAATCATAGGCCAGCGATTTGTCTTCCTTTTACATGTATAACAACAAGCTGATCTAGAGTATTCACTCCTCCCTTACTGGAATTGTAATCTAAAATAACTTAGGGCTTTTTGTCATTTCTGTCACTAATAGCCTTATCATGATGCAAAGTACTTATAAGAATAACATTGTTATTCTTTTCAGGAATAAAGTTAACAACAGTAGTATCTTGCATAAAGTAAAAAAATGAACTATGAACTTCTTTATTCGCAGTTTGTGCTGGAAGCTCAAGTCCCCAGCATTGTATTTTTTCTTTTTGGTAGAAGTTGTCCTAAATTGTATGATGTAAAAAAGTTATCACAAGTAATACTGGGGCATTTTAAATCAGTACCTGCTTCCTACTTGTATTGATTTCTGTTTCTGATCATCATCATCATCATCACACAGCCAAATTTGTCCACTGTCGAACATAGGCCTTCTCAAGATGTCTCCACTCTTCTCTGTCCTGTGCAGCTGCGATCCAGTTTGTCACTATTCTTTTAAGGTCGTCCGTCCATCTGGTAGGTGGTCTTCCACGATTTCGCTTGTCTGCCCTTGGCCGCCATTCTGTTTCTGATATGCACTCATTACTCTCTGACACGTTCGCGAGCTTGCGAAGCTCATCTTCGGTTAGCGATCTTCGATGCGACATTATCAACATGCAAACATAGACTGAAATTTTAATTTGAAATGTAAATGAATGCGCTGGGCAGATCAGTGTCCCACCAGCCTGACATTTGTCTATCACACCCACTTCCTTCTACGTGACACGCCCTTCTAAATGACATCGTCCAGCTACACTACATATTTTTTAAAAGTTCTAGCTTTTAGAAAATTGTTTCTATTTATACACTTACCTGACTGACAAACTTTTTAGCTCAGGCTTCAGTCTGTTTAATATTATTTTATACATTGTTTGGATTCTTGCTCTCAGAAGTGTCATTTCTTGGCAATTCTTGCACCTACTTAGATCACTTTTTTTGGAATCTTAATAATTACACGTTCGTTTCATTCTTTTGGTAGCTCATCGTCGGTTCGCATCTTGTTAAAGAGTTTGTGTAATATTTCTATTGATTTGTTTCCGCCTGCTCTAAATTAAATCTATCGATAGGTTGTCATTTCCAGCTGCTTTGCCAGTTTTTACCTGTTGCAGTGTTTCTTCTTTCATAATTTCATCTATGCTAACGATTAACTCCTGTATGGTATTTTCTTCGTTTATATTTGCTATCGCCTTGTATTTGAAGCATATTACTTCAATGTCTTGTTTCTATATTTGTATTATTGTATGTTCTATTTTAGTTATATTTCCTCGTTTACCTTTAATTTGCTTATTACTTTTAGTATTTTTCCTCTTAAATTTCGTATGATTTACCCAAAGACTACGTACGTGTTAAATACACGTTTTTATTCTTTATTTAATTGAACATTTGGGGCAGTATATTTTAAATCAAATCGACCCAAACTTTTTGTGCGAAACGATATCATCTGTGGACGACATGGTTACATCTTAAATTTAATTAAATAAATTAAATCACTTTAACAAATAATTCGGACAAAAAATTCAATTTAGAACTCCACACTAAACCATCTCGTAAATGTACCCTAGTCTAGACTGTAAATAGGTTCTATGTAATAAGAGTGAAAGCAGAATCAGTGACTGGCAGTAGAAATAAAGGGAACAGTTCACATCATTGATAAGGGTCTGACGTTTCAGACTTTATTTAAGATTTAAATTAAGTTGCTTTCTGATAATATAACAGAAAATGTTAAATCATAACATAAGTCATAGTTAAAACGGTTAAATTCAGATAATGCAAGGGTTTTATTAGAATTTAAACGCTATCATAATATTTTAACGGGTTTAACATTGATTTGGTTATTCTGGTTATGACTGACCAATTAATAGTTATTGTTTTATTAGCTCTTTTTTATCTCTAACTGCTAATTGGATCTTAAGTCTAAGAGTTTATCTTATGAACATTTTTTCTGCTTTTGTACTAACACTATATTAAAAGTAATTTAAGTAGTTTTGTACTTTTGATTCTTCTTTGTAACGCAGTATTATCAAGAAGCTAGATAGACTCGATGTTTATAGGTTAATGGAGTCGTTATTCATGATCACTTTGTAATAAAGCTGGATCGCTATATAATTATGTTGTATATATTCTTGTAATGGTTAATTATTTAAACACAGTAGATACTTATGATTTGGTTTTTTAGTTATCTAATTTTAAATACTAGATAGTACTCAGTTGACGTTGACAATATTAACCACGACCATTCTCTTGATTATTCCTTTTTAACAATAATGATAATAATCAAGAGAATGGTCGAGTTTAATATTGTCAACTTCAACTGAGTACTATCTAGTATTGTACTTAGATAACTAATAAACCAAATCATGAGTATCTATTATATTTAAATAATTAACCATTACAAGAATATATACAACATAATTAGATATAATAAGACATAATAAGACTAACAAATAAAGCCAGAAATTTAATAACTACAAAAGACACTATCTTAGATATACAGACAACACTGAAGAGAGAACTAAAAGGTGACACTCAGAAAACGGTGAAAGCTAAACTCGGAAAAGGGAAACATAGACATAGGGATGCAGCTGTGTACGCATCTGAGGTTGAGGAACTAGCCGAACAACTAAAATTGGCATACATAGCAGAGGGAATGCCAGGAGATTTGGCTAAGAAATACACAACAGAGGTAGTAGTGGCTACGATGAAATGTAATGCTAGCACAGACAAAGCCAAGCTAATTCAAAGACACTCTTTGAATTATATGACCATCAACATATAATCGTGCATCTTGATGTGCTAAACGGCTAAACACCATGTGTTTTGTTTTTGAACAGTTTATGTTTAGGCCAAACTTTCTTCCCACTGTATCAATGGCATTTAAAAGGTATTGTAATCCATTCATGTCATCACTTAAAATAACTGTATCGTCTGCATATCTGATTGTATTTATCAGAATTCCATTAACTTTCACGCCCCATTCCAAATTATGCAGCGCTTGTTTAAGTATTCTATCTGAATATAAATTAAATAACAGTGGCGATAGTATACAACCCTGTCTGACAATTCTTTGTATTTTACATATTTCTGTTGATTTTCTGTTTATGCAAGCTGTCGCTGTTTCTTTATCCTTTATCTTTTAATATTGTAATTAATTTGTGATGCTGTACTCGATCAAAGGCCTTTTCATAGTCAATAAATACAGCAAAGACGTCTTTCCTTTGATCTCGACATTTCTGCAGTAATACATTTAGTGCAAAGAGGGCGTCCCGAGTTCCCAGTCTATTTCTGAAGCCAAATTGTGGTTTATCCTGATCTTTTTCACATTTATGTCTGATTCTACTGTGGATGATGCGTAGAAATATTTTCAAAGTGTCGCTCATAAGGCTTATGATTCTATAATCGCTACAGTTTTTCGGACGTTGTTTTTTTGATAGTGTCATGAATTCGGACTTTAACCAATCTTCAGGGATATCACCAGTCGAATAAACATCATTGAAAAGTTTGACCAGTATTCCAATGTTCTCCTCATTTATAAGCTTTAACATCTCTGTCGGTATGTTATCAGGGCCAACGGCTTTCTTGTTCTTTGCTTACTTTATAGCATGCAGTATTTCTAATTTTAGTATTTTTGATCCTTCACCTTCAACTAAAGTCTCCGGTTCTTCGGGTCTATCATCATTATACAGTTCACTTATATAATTACACCAGGTTGTTGCAATTTCATGTTCGTCTATTATCATTTTTCTGACGAATCGGTTATAGTATGTGGAGTTTTCTTATGATAAAGACCAGCTACTTCTCTAACTTTTTTAAACATATTAAACGTATCATGTTTTTTATTCAACTTTTCTAATTCCTTGCATTTATCCTGCATCCATTTTTCTTTAGCCACCTTTATTTTTTGTTTAATTAGTTTCTGTTTTTCCTTATATTCTGTCTTGTTACCTTTCAGTTTCCTTCTCTGCTCCATTAATTCCAGGATTTCATCAGACATCCATTGTTGTTTTTTGTGAATGTGTAACGTTGTTGAATATTTTTCTATTACTTTCAAGGTAAGATCTTTAAATGTGTTCCATATTTCTGTGTTGTTTTCATTTATTGATTTCTTTAGCTCATTGTTTAAGTCATTTTCTATTAACGTTTTGTTGGATATTGAGATATTTAATTTTGGTGTTTTGGGGCTTTCTTGGACTTTTTTGAGCTTTTGTGAGCTTCACTTTTACAGGTTGAGCCATGTTAACTTTACTCGGCAGAAATAATTGGGGTGGTTTCCCGTTGCCTTCCCCAATGATTTTTCTGACGCAATAGTAATTATGTACTGGAATTAAATAAAAAAAATATTAATTTTTTTTTAGTTTTTAACAGTTTACTTTAATGCCGCTCGTAGTTTCTTCGGGCCTAATACGATACTCACCTAACAAGTAAAATAAGGGAACGAACAGCGCTTTATAATATGCTTTGTGGTCTTTTTTGGAATCCAATAATAGTATATCGAGTAGTCGTTAGGAACATTAAACCAGAAATATTATTAAAAGCTAAATCGATATTTCTGAGCATTCAGAATAAGTCGAATGAAAAATTATTTAATTAAAACATGTTTCTAAAATATCGTTGGTATACCATAAAATCCTCACAAATGCATGTATGAACACGAAGATTTAACATGGAAAAGAAAATCCAATTTAAAATAGAGTAAAATTTAAATACAGAAGTAATCGCAAAAGAATATTTAATACGGTTTTTGTTTAAATAGTCGTTTACTCGGTAAATGACTAAAATAAATGGACAAAAAAACGAAAACGTCAGAAAACAAATCACTGATAATATTTGATAGCGTTAATAACTTAGTTACATTAAACAATGGACAGAATGCCAATTTACAAAGTAGTGAACGTCAAGCACACTTAGATCTAATTTTAGCTATAGCAGGAAAAAAATAAGAACTAGAAAGTTCTTCTTCTTCTTCAACTTTTTATATAGATATGACTCTGTCTGTTTTTTAATGTGCCGCTAGTAAGTTGTCATTCCATCATTTTCGTGGTCTTTTGACTGATCGTCTTCCTATTGCGAACCCTCTCTTGCCGTCTTTACCACTCTATTTGTTGTCATTAGCCTTCTATGATAGTTCCATTCTACTCTTCTATTTCTTGCCCAGTTCTTGATGTTCTTCACCTTGCATCTACGTGGTATATCTGTACTTCTAGCTCTAGTTCCTTCATCTTTTTTGTCTTTTTCGGACAAGTTTTTGGATTTGGGATCACTAGGGCTGGATTTTTCCTTATACGAGCTGGATAGACTCTTTTTTAAGCGTAGAAGGTTTCTTGTCCTTGGTAGAAGTGTGGTTGGAACTATTGCTAGAGCTTCTACTCTTCTTTTTGTCCTTATTTTCTTCTTTAGTTTTGTCTTTAATTTCTTTATTGGATTCCTTGTTGTCATCTCTCTTTTCTTTGTGTTTTTTCTTAGCTATCGCTACTAATATTAATTTCTGATAGGACTATGTGATGGGCTTCTGGATGTTGATCTAGGTGACCTTCTAGCCTCATTCTTTGGATGTTTTCTCCTTGTTTGGGATCAGCTTCTGCAATTGTTTTGAAAATGTCCTATTCTCCCGCAATTAAAGCATATCCTTTTTTTATTTCTGTTTTCATTTGAGGTTTTTGTTGAAGATTTTGCAGTATGTTTAAAATTTGAGATAAAATAGGTTGTGGGTTATCTGTGGTTGTGATTTCTTCAATTTCTTGAAATCTTATTTCTCTTAATTTTGGGCGAGATCTGGAAATGCTTTTTGCCGCTTTATACTCCTGAGCTGAGACTAGTGCTCCATTTAGCGATTTGTGATGTTTTAATCATAGAGATTGTTGCATTTCAACATCCTGTAGTCCATTTATGAATGCCTGTATTCCAATTTGTTCCAGAAAATCTTTAGGTCCCTGAGGGTATGCCAAGTGTAATAGTCTTTTAATGTCGGCTTCAAATTCTTGCAGGCTTGCGTTATATATATATATATATATATATATATATATATATATATATATATATATATATATATATATATATATATATTCTGACGTTTCAAACTTCACTAGACATTTCAAGAATTCTCGATGTCGTCCTGAATGCTCTCGAACTACTTTTTCTTTTTCGCCAATGGACTTTTCCTATGTGGAATAAATCTTTCGTAACAGTATTAATGCTAAATACCTAAACTCTTTAACTACTTACGTTTTAATCCCCTCAACATTTAGATTAGCAATTGTCAGCTTTGAGTTGTCTCTAAAAACAGCCCATTATCTTCTTAAGAAAATATCCTAGAGTTACAATACTTAATAAATACGTTGCTATTGGGATGCGAAGTCATTCCCTAGACCCCAGTCATTGGACTCAGATTGCTGTTGAATTGTGGTCAATATCCCTTCTTATTTTTCTCATATTCATATGCCGTATCTCTTTCTTCAAGGGAAAGACCTAGTCTTAAAAAATTTTAACATTATTTTTTTGGTGTCATATTCAAGAATTCTGTTGGGCGTTCAATATCCAGTTGTGTTGGTTTGTGTAATAAAAAACCAATCATTGTTTTTGAAGATATGACGTTAGTATGAGTTTACCCTGTATCTACACTATTCTTTCTTTTAATTAAATTAAAACCAAGAAACATTCTCGGCGTTAATAAGAACATAGTGGCACTAGCCTGCTTTCATGGAATAATATTAGACGTGATGATTCACCCCAATGTTTCTGTAGTATTTTATTAAACGTTTCATTATTTTATCGTAGCTACAGGAATTTCGGCGTAAGTTAAACTTATCGGAGAAGAACAAGGGAATGAAAGAACGCCCTGTCAGGTAATATTAAGCAATTCGATTAAATCGTAGCCCTGGAAAACCGTTTGAGATTTATGTGGCTTGGAGGAAGTTGACGTTCTCACCGCGGACACTTTTCGAACAAAAGTGCACTCTCGAGAGCCCTTATCAGCCTGACCCTGTATCACTAGTGTCTTTACTTCGGTCGATTTTTGGTCGTTTTTGAAATACACCTTTCCAGCTTTACTAGTAAACAACTGCACCTTATTTTAAATTCATCGAATTCGTTGTCGGGACTCACATACAATATTCAATTCAAGATTTTTTGAATATTATTACATTTTTTTTACAAACTTATATGCCCCATGAATACTTAACTAATTATGGTATACGATCATTAGCAATACTACATTTTATTTGTAAAAAAACCTTTCGGGCTACATCATACATTGTTTTTAGAATGACTTTTTTATCATCCGTGCGTTTACTAGGTATACATATCTGATGCCACTAAATCTTTCTTCTTCTTCTTAGCCTTCTGTCGTCCATGTTTGGACATAGGCCTCTCGCAACTCCTTCCATCGGTCTCTATCCTAAGCATCATATTTCCAATTTGTTCTGGCTATTCTTTTAATGTCATCAACCCATCTCATCTGTGGTCTTCCTCTTGGTCGTTTACTTTCGAAAGGTCTCCAATGTTGTATTGTAGCATTCCAACGTTGGCATTTCTGTCTAGCAGTGTGGCCCGCGAAGCTCCATTTAAGTTTGGCAATTTTTGTTGTTATGTCCTCGACTTTTGTTTTGGATCTTACTCAGTCGTTTCTATTTTTATCTGAGAGTCGTATACCTAACATTGCTCTTTCCATTGTTCTTTCTGTTATGGCTACTTTATTCATGTTTGCCTTGGTTAGGGTCCAGGTTTGACATCCACATGTCATGATAAGAAGGATGCATTGGTTGAACACTTTGCTTCTCAAGTATTGGGGTATTTGCGGTTCTTAAGTATCCAACTAAGTTTTCCAAATCCTGCTCATGCTAGTCTTGCTCTTCTAGTAATTTCCGCACTTTGGTTCTCTTTGTCAAATCTCAGGATTTGGCCTAGGTAGATATATTCCTGGATTTATTCTATCTCACTGCCGTTTATAGTTATATGTCTGGGGTCATCTGTGTTTGTCATAATTTTTGTTTTTTTCATATTCATTTTTAGGTCGACGTATTGGGAGCTGGCTGCTAGTTCCCCCAACATAATTTGCAGTTCTTTGAATGTGCTCGTTATAATCACTATGTCGTCAGCGAATCTGAGATGGTTTAACTTGTTGCCATTAACGTTAATGCCATAGGTTGACCAATTTGCTATTTTACTAGACGTCTTCTAGTGCTAGGTTGAAAAGCTTTGGCGATATTACGTCTCCTTGTCTCACTCCTCTCTTAATGGGGATGGGATTTGTATTTTCTTCTAGTTGTACTATCATAGTTGCATTTTCATATATATTATGTGTTAGTTGCCTATATCTCGAATCTATTTTACAATTATTAATAGCTTGTTCTATGGCCCACATCTCGATACTATCAAACCCCTTTTCATAGTCGACGAAGGCAAGAAATACGCGTAGTTGGTATTCATTTGCCTTCTCTATCAATGTTTTCATTATCAGCATATGGTCTGATGTACCATATCTTTTGCGGAAGCCAGCCTGTTCAACCGGTTGGTAATTATCCATTTTGTAGGTTAACGGGTTTTTAATAATTCTCATAAATAGTTTGTATACTTGACTGAGCAACGATATAGGTCTATAATTCTGTAGATCACATTTGTCCCTTTTTTTGTGTAAGAGTATTACTAGACTCTCGTTCCAATCTTTGGGGATCTGGCTATCATGGAGACATCTAATAAATAGCTCTGTTAGTACAGGGATTGTTAATGTCTGGCAATTATAACCGTCGTGTCCTGGAGCTTTATTATTTTTAAGTTCTTTTAAAGCTCTTTCTATTTCGTATCCCTTTATATTTGGTAGTACTTCTGATCCCACGTTTTTTATTTTTCTTTTGACGTTCTCTTTTGTTGTTTCATTAGGCTGGCCTTGCGAGCTGTACAAGGATGTGTAGAAGTCTTCGACAATATTTGTTATTTTACATTTGTCCCTCTCTACCTTATTGTTAGCGTCTTTAATTTTGATGATTTTTTGAAACTCCCAGTGCGGGTCTTAGACATTTTAAGCCTCTGTTGTTTTCAATGACTTGCTCTATTCAGTTCTCGTTCCATTTTTGTCTGTCGCGTTTTAGTTCTTTCTAATTGTTTTATTAAGTTCTTTATATTCTTGAGTATGGTGTTTGTTTTGCGCTAGTAGTTGTCTTCTTTGCCACTAAATATATGAGTAAAAACCTTTAAATGTTGTTAAATTAGTTTTAAATTGCCCTTTTGCTGATATTATAGCATGTCAAATTTTTAGACAGAATTCACTTTAAAGCAACATAAGACTCCACAACGGGATTGTTGTGGAGGCAACTCTTTAGTTGCTATCTAAAAGTCATTATAGAGACTATCTCTCAGGGCCAACAACCCAGTTTGAGAGTCTTACGTTGCCATAAAGTGAATGCTGTATAGAACTTTAACATCCTATAATATTATTGTTGTTACTGTTATGGAGGGCAGTACCACCTTGGATGTCCTCCAAGGCTCGGGAAAGGTCTGTGCTTCTAGCAGTGCATTCGTGTGCTCCAGAAGCCACGTAGGCTTGACATATCCTAGACTCTTTACCGTCTCAGGTGATATTTGATTCAGTCCGTGGGACTTGCGCTTCTGGAGTGTGAGAAATGTCTTGACAATTCTTTGTCCCTCCATACTCAATTCCACATGACGGATGGTAAGAGCTTTCGTGTTACCTCCAGCTTCTTGTCCATTGTCATTTCGTACGGTGAGTACGCATAGAATGTCTTTATGGCGATCCTGTATCGCTGACTTAAGATGTCCCCTTTCCATCTTTTCACAATGTTATTTTCAATGCTTTCTTTTCTGTAGAGTTTTCTCTCCCGTACGTTGTACTCGATCTACTCAACGGCATCAGGAATAATTCCTGTTCTGCGTCATATTATATATTTAAAATGTATATGTTGTATATCATATAACACACTGTTGGTGACAGTGTGCAGCCCTGTATAGTTAGTTTTTTTTAAATAAATTTCCAAGTTTTCCGTGGCCACTCGCATTTATCGATAAATTTTTCCATATTTAATCAATTATGAATATTATGTTTTTTAATATAATAATAAAAACTCCGAGGCAAATAATGCTTGAAAAGCAGTTTCATTGTCCACGTTTTTCATTTTCAACCCACTCTGCGACACAAGCGTTTCACATTAGTCAGTTTGAGGTCGTAAAGTCGGTTAAAGCAGAATGTTTTTAATAATTTTCTTCGCTGTGACAATTCTGGTAGAAATACCCGAGTTGATACTTCACCGTCATCATAAAGTTTGTAATTAAATTCGGCAATGAAACATTTTTTATGGAAGACACGAGTTGTGAGTTTGCCAAATTCGATATCTCCATAAATAGGGTATTCAACAAGTTGGATACGTTTATTTTTGTGGATTTAAAAACTTTAACAACTTGGTTAAACTGAATATTGAATGTAAATATCTATAAGAATTCGATGAATCTGAAATAACCTGGACTGTTTTGCTTGGAAAAATAATGTCGTATTTATGTGACCAGAAAAATGAATTGGCATTAAAACTTTTTCTTCTTTTAGTACAATCTTGACTACGGGAGTTTCTGTGGATATATGTGTGTGTTGAAAATGGAAAAAATAGGAATTAATTATATTTGTCACCGAAAGTGCTAGGTCCACAGAACTTTTATTATAATATGAATACACAGTTAACCATGATTGAAAGTAAATATATGAATATCGTTCAGAAGGTAAGAAGTATGAGAGGAACTGAAATCGACTATGACCATTACCTCATTAAAGTCACATGTGGAAGGAGGCTGGGAGAAAAAGAGAAATCGAACAATAAAACAAAGAGAAAGTACAATATTGAAAACTGAAGGGAGTATAAATGAAAAATAAATATGAAGAAGAAACAAATAAAATTCTACAACAATGTGACCAAAATTTACAGAGAGATCAAGCCTGGGAACAAATTAAATCTGCCGTAGGAGAAGCTAGCGAGAAAATAGTTAAGTGCGACTCCAAGAGATGCACAAACAAATATTGGTTGGACGAAAAGTGTCAGACGATAGTAAAGGAAAAGAAGAAGATCAGACAACAAATATTAACAGATAATGGAGAATGTAAAACACAAGAATATAGAATAATTCGAGGAAGATTGAAAGCTCTGTGTAGAAGGAAAAAGAGGTACCACAATGAGTTGAAATTAAAAGAGATAGAGAAGTTTAAAAAAAAAGAGGTGAGGTCGTTCTGTCAAGAAGTTAAAAAGATGAGAAAAGGTTACCAAAGCCACTGTAGTTATATGAAAGGTAAAGACGGAAATTTAATAAGCAATCTGGCAGAAATAATGACGGAATGGAAAAAACATGTTGAAGAATTATTAAATGCGGAGGTGGAGCACGAAGTAGTAGACAACTGGACGGTTGGAGAAGATGCGATAGTTAAAAGGCAGCCTACAGAGAAGGAGGTGATGACAGCAATACAAGAAATGAAAAATAACAGATGTCCTGGTAAAAATGACATATTCATAGAAATGATCAAGTTTGGTAGAGAACAATTACAAAGAAAAATATATCAGCTACTAGTGCAAGTATGGGAAAAGGAAATAATGCCATCAGAGTGGAATAAGGCCCGCATATGCCCTCTGCATAAAAAAGGAGACAAACTGAAGTGTGACAACTATAGAGGCATAGCCTTACTAGACTACTACTACTATCGGTTTACAGCGTTCTCCGATGGCTTCCGACTCCCAACCGCCATTCTTCTCTATTTAACCATAGACTTGAAGGGGTTTCTCTTTCCTCTAGTTCCTTTTCAATTCCCTCTCTCCAGCTTCTTCTCGGTCTTCCTTTTTTTCTTCTTCCTTGTGGTGTCCACGTCAAAATCTTACTTAGACACGCTATACAAAATCTTGGCAAGAATATTGAGAAATAAACTAAATTGCTATGCGGAAAGAATCCTATATGAGTATCAGGCCGGCTTTAGAAAGGACAGATTTACTGTAGAGCAATTCTTCTCATTAAAGGAGATACAAACGACTTGTTATGAAGGTAAAGTTTCCCTGTACGTTGTGTTTGTGGATTTTATACAAGTATATGATAGAGTCGATAGAGTCAAAATGTATCGAGCAATGAAACATTTGGGGGGTATACCACAGAAACTGATCCGGCTAGTTAAACTGACACTAAATAACTCTTCGTGTAAAATTGCTTGGCAGGGTCATATATCAGATCAATTTACTGTTGCAAAAGGCTTGAGACAGGGAGATCCTTTATCCACTACATTATTCAACTTAGTGTTAGAAACTATAATCAGAAATGAAGGTGGAAAAATTGATCATGAAAAATGAATACCAGTGCTTGACATTTGCTGACGATCTAACGATCCTTGCAAAAACCGAGAAAGAATTAAGAAAAGTTGTGAAGAAAATCATTGAAGAAGCACAGAAATTTGGATTTGGACAGAAGGGAAAAAAGAAGACTTTTTTTTGATAATGTGCCCGTTTCTTGTATAGAATTTCCAATCTCCGAAAATTTTAAATAACGCTGGGCCCATAACGGTTTCTTCTGTTCTAATTTCTAATTGTTCTGAAGCTATTTTATTGTGGCATTTTAAATTAATTATTATTTAAATCTAAACCTAACAATGAACAAGAAAGGACAAAGAATTGCATTTATAAAATACCTTGTGAATGTGATCAGTTTTATTTAGGTGAAACATCAAGGCCATTAAATGTTAGAATAAGTGAACATTATTCTTATATTAAAAATAGAGAATTTGATAGATCTTAAATATGTAAACACGCATGGGATAATGAACATAGGGTTCAATGGAATAATTCAAATGTAGTCCTAAAAGAAAAGGATGGTAAAAAAAGACAAATCAAGCTAATTAGCGGCTATAATTATGCTAAATGAGACAAATTGTGCCGCAAATTCCTCGGCAGAATGTAGTAGGTTACCCATATTGAAAGAGGAACTTATTAAAAAGAAAATACCAGTATTAATAAGTCAGTAACATATAGAGGATACATCCTTTATGTTTTTTAAATAACAAACATATAAAATCAGAATTTGGTGTTTATTGAAGGTAAACTAAATGCAAGACCAAATACTTACCATGCCGGGATAGTAGTATGAGGTTTTTTTCTGGTTTTTCCCTCATAATTTACTATACAATCACTAACAGGAGAATTTTACTGTCATCATGGCATTTGTTTGTCTTTTTAAAGACGAATTACACGCTATGATTTTTTTCTGACGGATATTCTCAAGTTAAAGTTGATTTCATGTAATCGAATGAACTATCTTATAAGTAAAGTCGTCCCAGGAGCGCAGCTCAATAATATTGGCAATATCATTTTAAAGTCGTCTATTTTAAAATGTATAATGTATGTCTGAATTGTCATTATAAATTAGTCAGATAAAATTAAATTATTAGAAGAATTTTTCACTAAGTAGCAAAAAAAAACAAAATTTGTTTAATTTACTAATGTTTGTATCATGAGAACGATTTCCGAAGTGAAAACTGAAACGTCAATAAACGTACTTTCACCTTTAACTGTGGCTTATTCCCATTTAAATAGTAATAGATTTAGATATGTTCCATAAAATTGTTGAACACTAGAGCTGCAGAAAAAATACAACCAGACACCAATAACATTAAATGATTAAATTAAAGATACAAATAATGAGGTGGTTTAGTTGCCTGGTTTCAACTAAATACTCCCCTCCTGAGGGGGGTTACAACTACTGGAGGTTTCTGGGTAATTTCCCCACCGGTTACGCCACTACCTGCTTTAGTGCGCTGAGTGTCCGGACCGCAGAAGTACAGTAGGTTTTCGAAACGGACCCTCAGAGAAGATAATTCTCAGAGGAATGCAGAGTACGGCGGTCGGTTTGGGTGGAGAAAATTGAAATAAGTTTTAAAACCATTTCACTGCGGATTGAGAGTCCGCACGCCAGTCACGGTAGGTTAAACGATATTTTCGATGGCCCTCTATTTTTTAATATGATTATATAGTTAAGAGATTTCAACAAAAATAAAATGGAGTAGTTTTTTACTTCGCTCGGTCTTTATGTCAGGTAGAAAACCCGGTCGTAAAGGTTAAGCTCTTCTTGTGAATTTAATTGGGTTATTATATTGTATTTAATTTATTAGGACGTGTTCGGAAAATACTTCTAACGAGAGGAGAAAAGTTTTTACGGCTAAGATAAAGGATTTACCAAGGAAAAATCATTTGGTAGCAATTTGTGAGACATGTAGCAGTTTACTTTAAAAAATAACTTTAAAATGAATATTTTTCACATTGTAACGTTTTCTTTGTCTAGCATTCTTTTGCGCTTTCAGGCATGAGGTAACTATGTACTTAAAACTTAAAATAAGTCGTAAAAGAGTCATTTTTATCTTGCAATCTGAAAATATGAAATTGTTAAAAATTTTAGCTGTCCATTTAATTAAAGAGGAGTTAAAAGTGTAATATGTTCTTTAAAATTTTATTAACTGAAAATCTTAGACTGTATTCAACTGCAGTTAAGTATTTAACTGTACCTTTACTCTTTTATTCTGAGAATTTCTTGACAGTATAAAAGAATACTGGGAGTAATTACTGTAATGATATAGTATAACTTTGCTGACACGGTTTCGTGATATTAATTCAATTTGTCTTTGTAGAAAACGCTTATTTCGTTTTTCGCTTTAGAAACAAATGAAGGTGGCAAAACTATTCTCCTATTAACAGGTAAATTTCAGAAACGTGTTTAGATACTATTAAAATTAGAATACAGTTTTTTGTTTTATTTATATAAGTAAGTGAGTAGTAGTTTTTTGACTACCCCCAATAACATTAGATGAGAAAAAAAAGGCATTAGACATATTAATTGAAAATACCAACTAAGGATACGGCATAGGGCAGCAGCTATGTCAATAGTGACTCAAGGCTTTAGGAAAATAATCCTGACAGCTTTGAAATCACACATTTAAGCGCAATAAAATATCGATTTATGTATATATACAAGGATTTCCACAGTTTTCACTGTATTTCTTCACTCAAATGTTTTCTCCAATTTTTCCTGTTTAGCCAGTCCCCTTCCTGTAGGTTTCTTCTTCTCATTGCTTCGTCCACTTCTTCTTCCTATCGGGCTCCACTCTGTTATTCTATTTATCCACCGATTTGGTCTGCTCTTCTGACATGTCCGTACCAGGTTAACCTCTTCTGTTCGATGTAGTCTATTATGTCGGAGTTCATTCCCATTCTCCTCTTAATCTCCATGTTATTTATTCTATCACTTCTTGTTACTCTGCAGCTTCTCCTTAGGAATTCCATCTCTGTTGCTCTTATTTTGTTTTTGGTTTTCTTATTTATTGTCCAATTTTTACACCCATAAATGAGGATACTTCTTGTCATGGTATTATATATTTTTTTCTTTGTTTTCATGCTGATGTTCTTATCTGATAGTACCAGGTTCAATTTTCGTATGCAGTCTCTTGTTTGTCCTAGTCTATTTTTATATCTTCCTCCGTTGTTCCTTTGTTTGATATTATGAAACCTAAATACTTATTCTTGTCTGTTCCTTTGATTTGTTTACCTTCGTCTATTTCCAGCTGTTTTATTTCTGTATTCTCCGTTGTTAGGTATTCAGTTTTCTTTAGGTTTATTTCCATCCCATTCTTTGTATATTCCTGCTCCAGTTTTCTCATCATAAAGCTGAGGTCACCCTCGTCTTGTGCGATCACTATTTGGTCGTCAGCAAAATTTAGCGTAAAATATCGATTTAACAGGCTATAAAACTACGGTGTAGAAAACAAGGGAAAACTACAACATTATCTACCAAGAACAATAAATATGCAAAGTACAAACACACAAAACAGGAACAGGACGGACAGTAATACAGTCTGGTGAAACAAAGGCTTCAAGAGGATGAGGTCGGAAGTTCTAAGCCTATTTAATAAAGCCAGAAGTAACCAAGATCGAGATGCCTGCAGGTATAAGCTAACGCTATACAATAAAGAAATTCTGAAAGCTAAAAGGAATTTATGGAGAGAGTTTTGCGAGGAGATTACAGATATCTCGGCATGTTCTCGAATCCATAAAGTCCTGGCAAAGGATGGTGCTACAACGAAAGAAGTAGGTTTATTAAAGAAAGCTAATGGCAAATTTACGGACACCAAAGAGAAAAGTCTTAGAGAACTGATAAACACGCACTTTTCGAACTCAACAATTCTGGATGATGCAGATAGGCAAACCAACATAGACCAGAGGTTCACTAGGCCAAGGTCTACAGATTGCGAAATAGCCACAGCAATCACAAGACCAAACAGAATTAGATGGGCTATAAGTTTTGGCCATGTAAGTCTCCAGAGGCAGATGGCATATGTACAATACTCTTGCATGTGGGATTAGAGGGGCATTTATTAATATTACCACCAGCTCTTTGATAGGAGCTATGAGTAGACGAGGCGTACCTGCGGTAATATGTAGATGGATCAGGCATCCCTGGATAATAGGACAGTAATGTCCACTCTGGGTAAAGCGACCATCAAAGCAAAAGTAGGTGGAGGCTGTCCACAAGGAGGAGTTCTGTCCCCTCTACTTTATGCAACCTTGGTAGATGATCTCCTCAGAAATCTGCCCACAGAAGGTTTTTATTGTCTAGGATATGCTGACGATATAGCAATTGTTGTCAGGGACAGATTTGCTCAGGTGGTGGCTGAGAGAATACAAGCAGCCCTAAATATAGTTGACGACCGGTGTAAAGAGACTGGTAGTCAATGGTTAGAAGACAAAAATCGTCAACTTCTCCAAAAAAACAAACAGTACTACAAGGCCTAAAACCACCGGTGCTGGAGGGAATAAAAATTTCACTTGCCAAAGAAACAAAATACCTTGATGTATATTTTGATCTTAGGCTTACTTGAAATACAAACATTTTGAAAACTAGACAGAAAGCTACTATGTCCCTGGGCAGATGTCAAAGAATGTGCGGTAAGAATTGGGGACTTAACCTTAAATGGCTCTGTGGTTATCCACAAGGGTTATTAGACCCATGATAACATATGACTCGGTGATGTGGTGGACAAAGACGCAAGAAATGAGGAAGTGGGAGCAATAAGGCTGCTAGGTAATATACAAAGGCTATCATGCCTGTGTATTAAGGAGGCCATAACAACAACTCCTACTGCATCGTTGGAAGTCCTGCTGAATCTAGCATAACTTCATATCTGTGTATAGGGCAAAGCCATATCAGTGATGCACATATTAATCCATAGCCAGCAACATATAAGCTAATCGAGGAGCTAAAAGCCGATATTGTGATAAGAAAAGCTATCGAGGCAACAGATACGAGATATAGCTTTAACAATAAGTTCACAATTAAGATACCAGGCAGAGAAGACTTTAATCCATACAAGCTGGTGCTATCTAGTACACGGGTGGCTCAAAAACATTGGAGGGTATGGGAGCTGGCATAATAGGGACAAATCAAGGAATACATTACCCTGTAAGTCTATCTAAGTATGTGACAGTTTTCCAGGCGGAAATAAAGGCAATCCATCACTGCGTGCAAGAAATAGAAAGGCAGGAAAGAACGTTCTGTTCAGTTGATATCTTCAAAGATACTCACGCAGCGCATAAAGCATTCAATTCTGTAGAGGTCAGTTCTAAGCTAGTATGGGATTGCGTGTGTGTCCTAAATAAACCAGAAGACCGTAGCAAGGTTACGGGACTGGGTACCAGAGCACGAGGGTCATAAGTGCAATGAAAAAGCAGATGAAATGGCCAAACAAGGATCATCAATGCCAGTCATTGGACCGGAACCCTTCTGCGGCGTTGCAAAGTCAGTAACAATAACGACTACAAGGAAGTGGGTAGCTCACAAATCTCTAAAATGGTGGAGAAATTCACCACGACAAAGACAGGCGAAACAGTTTATTGCATAACATTTGAAAAAATTTACGGCATACCTAATAAGCAGAGACAGGAAAACAGTCAAAGCTATGGTAGGTCTTCTAACAGGGCACTATAAGCCGAATAGGTACTTGAAGCTAATGGAATTATCAGATGATCCATGTAGATTCTGTCACCTCGAAGAAGAAACAGCAAAGCGCACATTTTATGTCAGTCTAGCAAGTGTGCGGTTCTTTACATTAGGAGAAGAAAATCCACCGGCAAATAGCTACATGGAAGGTACAGTCTCGAAGATACTAGACTTAATGCCTTTATTTTACACAAGAATGCCATTGCCATATCTTAGCCATACTGCACTTTAATGGTTAATTTAAATTTTTCTCTTTCTTGGTTTTTTGTTGATATCGTACTCTTTAATATTGTGTGTTTACTGACGATCAAGTATATAGATAATTTAAAAAACTAAAATATGTAAATGCGTTTTGATCTTTTAGAAAAATTTTCAAAATCTTTTGGGGAGCCTAAAAATGTGCTATTAATAAATAAAAGTTCACAAAACTTATATCAAAATCTTCCAATAACGTGAATAATTATAAGAGTTTTAAATTTCAATAGGGATGAGGAGAGTGCACCCTTCATGAAACTTTTCTTTAGATTGTAATAAAGGTTAAATTGAATATTTCAACGAATTCATGTCTAAATGTCGAATTGAACGAAAAACCAAATTTCCCCAAAGCTTTATTTCCCATTTAAAATTAAAATTCAGTTTTAAGGATGCATAAATCACAAATTAGCAATTTTACATTAGATGAATTTATCTTTCTGTCGCCTTTTACCGGATATTGTCTGACCATTCTGCTTCTATCTGCTTTTCGCCCATTAAATTTTTTAAATTAAAAATCGCAATTAATATTACAATAAAATCGTTTAATAACTTAATTTAATATTAAACACTCTTTAAGATATCTTTTTATCTATAATTTTATATTAAAAGTATTTTATACGTTCATGCAAAAACCGAAACTGTGAAGCTTCTCCATAACGGACACCAACGAGGAAATCATTGGCCGTTGTGTAGAGTGTCCGTTGTGTGTAGTGTTATCGCGTAATCAACTGAAATAAAAAATGTTTCGGATTGCTTGATCTTTAATTAATCATTTTCGTACATATTTGCATAAGCATAATCACAAATAAAAACAAAATACAAATATAAAAAAGGTAGGTATTACCTACTTCTTAAAAAAATTATCAATTTTGGTTTGTTTTTTGTTTTCAACAATATTTTTCTCAATTTTTTCTTCGTCTTGATGTGCCTATCCGTTACGAATGTTAGCGATCATCATGGCAATCTTATCTTATTTGCAGCAGCGCGGAAAAGCTGTACAGATGCTGTATTGAACCATATTTTGAGGTTCTTTAACCAAGATGTTCTTCTTCCTCTTGGACCTCGCTTTCCAAATATTTTTCCTTGTAGGATGGCTTGAAGGAGAGCATATCTGCTCTCAAGCTTCCGTTTCTTTACGGTGAAGATTATTTCTTTGCTTTTGCCTATTCTCTGCATTACTTCCACGTTAGTGATGTGGTCTGTCCAGGATATCCGAAGAATACGGCGATATATCCACAGCTCAAAGGATTCTAGTTTCTTCAGGGTGGCTTCCGTTGTGGTCCATGCCTCTGCTCCACAGAACAAGACCGGGAAGACATAACACTTGACCAGTCTTAATTTTAGTATCATTGAGATTTTGCTTGTGAACCACTTTTTCATATTGTTGAACGCGTTTCGCGCTTTCTCAATTCGTGATCTTATTTCTGTTGACTAGTCCCATTTTGTGTTGACTGTGGTTCCAAGGTATGTGTATGTCTCCACTTGTTCTATTTTTCGGTTGTTTAATGTCAATTGCATCGGAGGTTGTTGTGTTCTGCTGATTGCAGTCATTTGCGATAATAACTGTGTCGTCAGCATTTTTAATATTATTGATTACCTCTCCGTTTACTTTGATACCCTCCGAAACTTCTCCCAGTGCTTCTCTGAAGATTTGTTTAGAGTATATATTGAACAGGAGCGGCGAGAGGAAGCATCCCTATCATACACCCTTTTTAATATCTATCTTCCCACTGTGTAAGTTGCCCATCTTTATCTCAGCACTTTGGTTCCAATAGAGACTGGTTATTATGCGCAGATCCTTGCCATTAATATGCATCTTCCTGAGCATTTTCATGAGTTTATCATGTTTGACCTTGTCGCCTTGGAGAAGTCGATGAAGCACAAGTGGACGTCCTTGTGCATGTCTTTGCATCTTTGAATTAAAACTTGCAGACTGAAGATCACCTCTCTTGTGCCCAATGCGCTTCGGAATCCGAACTGTGACTCCGATATATTTGCTTCGCATTTGTTATATATTCTATTGTGTATGATTTTGGTGAAAACTTTGGTAATGTGATTTATCAAGCTTATTAGACGGTGTTGATCACAGTGTTTTGCACTTGGTGTTTTAGGTATGGCTACAAAGGTCGATCGAAGCCATTCCTCCGGAATCTCCCCTTTTTTGTAAAAGGTATTAAAAAGGCTTGTCAGAAAATCAAGGAAGTGGTCATCCGTTGCGCATAGGAGTTTTATGTTTTGACCTGGTGTTTTGTCGTTTTTTAGCATAAAATGGCTTTTTTCACTTCAGACCTTAGTATTTCGGGTCCAGTCATGTCGTCATCTTGGTCCACTGTCGCTCTGCGTTTATCGTTAAAAAGTCGTTCCACGTAATCTTTCCATGTGTCAATGAGCTCAAGTCGTCTGATATAAGGTTACCGTCTGCGTCTATTAGTGTCGGGTGGGGATTATTGGTTTTCTTTTTAGTTGTTAATTCTTTGATCTTTTTGTGCATGTTGTGGTAGTCATATCTTTTGTCGCACTCTTCGATCTCATCGCATTTCTTCTTCAGCCAGCGTTCCTTCGCTTCCTTTATCATTGTTTTTATATTGTGACTTGTTTCTTGATACTTCACTTGATTTTTGCATTTGTGTTGTCTTCTTTCATCATATCAAGGATTTCATCCGTCATCCATTCTTTCTTCTTTACGCACCCTGTAACAGAAGGGTCTTGTTTGTCATTTCAACAGTTCTTTTTTTTTCTTCCCATTTAGCAACTGCGTCTTGTGCGGGTTCACTCAAGTTACCAATGTTTCTTCTTAAGGATTCCTGTACTTGTTGTTTAACGTTGGGATCCTTTAATTTGCTAATGTTTATCTTGGTTTTATTAGGCTTCCCTTCTATACGTATTAGCTTGATTCCCAGTTTACCCACCACTGGATTGTGATCCGGTTGAGCGTCAGCCCCGGGATAGGTTTTCATGATGTGATTGAGTTTCTGAATCTTTTTGGTATGGCAATGAAGTCGATCTGGTTTCTTACATTTGTTTCTTTCGAGTCTGCTGGCGACTTCCAGGTGTAAAGTCTGCGAGAGGGCAGTTTAAAAAAAGTATTAGTTATCAATAGTTTTTGTTCCTGATAGAAGCGTATGCGACGTTCCCCTCTCTCGTGTTCTAGTTCCTAATCCGTGTCCGCCCACAACGTTTGACACCTTACCTCTGCCGACCTTTGCATTGAAGTCCCCATTATTAATATCACTTCGCTTTTCTTGGTCATTCTCATCAGGGTCTCCCGTTCTTGGTAAAATTCTTCCACAATCTTGTCATCTTTGTCTGCTGTTGGCGCGTATACTTGTATGATATTTAGATCGATTGGATATGGTTTCAGCTGAAGGAGTGACATTCTGTCTGAGAAGGGAGTGTATATGCGTCTTTTACTGCACTTTTTATAGATAGGGACACGATTACGCCTACTCCATTTATGTGTGTCTTAGTGACATTTCCGGAGTAGTAGATTGTGTGGTTTCGAATTGTACATTGCCCAGAGTTAGGCCACCGAGTTTCACTGACTCCTAGTATATTAATGTCTAGTCTTTCCATCTCTTTGACGATATTGTGCACTCTGTCGCTTTCATACATGGTTCGCACATTCCATGTAGCAATCTTTATCCTCCCGGGGATTATTCGCACCCTATGCCCATCTAAGGGCTGCCGGGGACTTAGGGCCATTTCTACTTTGTCGCTTGCCATGTTAACTATACTAGGGATATCTTATAGATCTTTAATGCGGTAGTTTCCCGTTGCTTTCCGCATCTCCATGATAATCAAGATCAATCTTGATTCCTCCGCCTTTAGAGGTAATTTCTCGCCTCTAGGACAAGTGGTTGCCCTTATAGGTATACTTAGATTATTAATTCTAATACTGGATATATTCGGTAAGCGATGACGAGTAAACAACATCACAGCGGATTTATTCGAAGTAAGTTTCAACCCTTGGTTAAAAAGTATTCTCTTGCACTATACATAATTTGTTTTATTAAATCAATACATTCCTGTTAAGAATTTTTAGAAATGTAAAGATAGAAATCATTAGCGTATTGTAAAATATTACAATTAATACCCATACCATTAAGATCCATAGTATATAGATTAAACAAGAGGGGACTAAGCACAGATCCCTGCAGCAAACCTTGATAAACTAACCTTGGACCAATCAATTCATTATTGCACCGAATGAATACTTGTCTATTAACAAATATATTAACTAATACCTGTGCACATCTAGTTGATACTCCTATGTCTTAGTTTCTCGAAAAGTAAATTTAAAATAACATTATCATATGCACCCAAAATATCTACAAAAAGTACTGCTAAATAATTTTTATTTGAGTAGAACAATTGGATCTCAGAAGTTAATTGTGACAGACAGTCGATAGTTCTAATTATAGTTTATTCGTCTTCCGGGTTTGGACGGTGTCATTTGTGAGTGACCCAAAAGTGGGTTCATCTCGACGTTTCGCTACAATTGTATGTAGCTTCTTCAGGAGAACAAAGAAAAGAAAAAGAAAAAGAAGACAGGAAGATGGGTAGTTAGCAACGGTAACTCAGTTACTCAACGCAACCAGAGGCGAATACTAACTACCAAGATGGGCATTTGGTCACAGTAACTCAACTACCCAACGCAGCCAGAGGTGACAACCAAATGCCAGGACAGGGATTCACGTCCAACAGCTCAGAATACTAACGCGTCGAGAGGCGGGGAGTGAATCCGACGATTACTCCGCTACCGCTCTATTTATAGTCGCGGTGACCTGTCGTGTCGAGACGTATCGGCACACTCCGTGGCGCGAACGTCAAGAAGCGCGCGCTGGCCAATCATGTGGCTGCATCGTGGTAGCGGGACCGGACGGCGGCTCTAGACTGAGATTGCAGATGGGAGACAAGTAGTATCCTTCCTCTCGATTGATATTATGTGGATTTTTTCGGATCTCTAGAGATTCGCGGATTTTCCTAGAATAAAAGAAGCGGCTCTTAGAAATAATATGGGTTTTTTGGGGGATGTAGATGTCGTCCTTTACACCCTAGGATGACAAATTCAGAATCTTCGGGTAATACTCCTGTTGCTTTTCTTCCGTATATTCGAAGTGTCACTAATAAGATTGGCAAAATTCTTCGCAAAGAAGGTATCAGGACTACTTTTCGACCACCCAAGAAAATCTCACAATATCTACCCTCTCCTAAGGACCCATTACCGCCCCTATCTTCCTGTGGTGTCTATTCTATTCCTTGTTCATGTGGACATGTGTATATTGGCGAAACTGGTCGTTCCGTCAAAACTCGGATTCAAGAGCATTAAAGATGCATTCGATCAGGTCTTTTCTCCCATTCTGCAGTTGCAGAACACTGCCAAGAAACCGGTCATTCCATATTGTTCAAAAAAACCCATATTATTTCTAAGAGCCCCTTCTTTTATTCCAGGAAAATCCGCGAATCTCTAGAGATCCGAAAAAATCCACATAATATCAATCGAGAGGAAGGATACTACTTGTCTCCCATCTGGAATCTCAGTCTAGAGCCGCCGTCCGGTCCCGTTACCACGATGCAGCCACATGATAGGCCAGCGCGCGCTTCTTGACGTTCGCGCCACGGAGTGTGCGGATACGTCCCGACACGACAGGTCACTGCGACTATAAATAGAGCGGTAGCGGAGTAATCGTCGGATTCACTCCCCGCCTCTCGACGCGTTAGTATTCTGAGCTGTTGGACGTGAATCCCTGTCCTGGCATTTGGTTTTCACCTCTGCTGCGTTGAGTAGTTGAGTTACTGTGACCAAATGCCCATCTTGGTAGTTAGTATTCGCCTCTGGTTGCGTTGAGTAACTGAGTTACCGTTGCTAACTACCCATCTTGCTGTCTTCTTTTTCTTTTCTTTTCTTTGTTCTCCTGAAGAAGCTACATACAATTGTAGCAAAACGTCGAGATGAACCCACTTTTGGGTCACTCACAAATGACACGGTCCAAACCCGGAAAACGAATAAACTATAATTCTGACTCTGGCCGTGGAAGCCTACGATTTCAGTCGATAGTTCCTTTATTCTCCGAAAGCCCAACTAAGCTACCAGGAATTTGTCTTCTTTTTCACACCACCATTCCAATCTAGTTTTAAGGATTCGTTCAAGTGTTTTTAGTAGACACGACATCAGATAAATGGGACTTAAAGAGGTACGATAATTTATTTTAGGTATAAGAATGACCAGACATTGCTTAAAAGAATCACAATTATCTCCTTTTAGTAAAATGTTGTTAAATATCTTGCATAGATAATTTATAGCAATTTCGGGAAGATTTGTTAACATGAGGTAGTTTATACCGTCCATACCTGGAGATGTATGTATTTTTTGAAATTTTAATGTTTGCTGTAAGTTCCATTGAAATGACAGGAGTGAGTAAAAAGTAGGCATCGATATGGTTCTCTGGTATATTTATTGGTAGATGAACAGAGTCGGGAGCAATTTTAGATAAAAGTTGTTACCCTTAACGAACATCATATTTATGCATATTTTTTAATTTAATAAAACAATTCAGTATCAAACATATATTTTATAATAGCTCAAAATTAAAAAGCTCCATTTAACACAGATTGTTCGGTAATTCAAGCTGTAAAAAAATTATTAAAAGCCTTTAAAAACAGTAATATACCACATTAATAGTTAAAAAGCTATTAAAAAACCTTTATGTAGCAGGAAAAATCAATACATAAAAATACGATAAAGTTAATTGAATTTTAAACAAACTTTTGACAGTAAACTAAAAGAAAACTGTACTGATTTTAATTAACTTTATAAGCTGTAGAAATCCATAGTAAAAAACTACATATTTTTTCTTATATAAAGTATTCTAAGGAATGATAAATTAGACCAAATCTGAAACTCACCTTTCTTTCTGCGTTCGACGGATATCGCCTGGCCATCCTCTCTTCGCCACATGATTTTTGGCGTGGGAAATCCATCCGCTTTGCACGTCAAGCTAATATTCTGGTTTTCCCGGACTGCCACCGTCGATTGCGTGCTCTCGGTATCAATTATGTTCGGTGGAACTGAAAAGAAAAGAACCGTTGAACCCTTTCATCTTTTAAATTATCGCTATTGTATTATTTAGCACTTAGTGTATCCTGCTATTATTCCTTAAGTTTGTTTCGAAAAAAAAACTCAGTGGTTTTGTCTATTAGAAATTTATGTTATATTAGAAAAAAGCCATTCTTAACAAAATAAAATACTTTTAACTGATAAAAAAAAAAGATTCTTATTTAAACGAAAATAATAGCCTAACATAATTTAATAATTATTTAGATATAACGCTTGCGATCCTTCCGGACATTTGCTTGGGCACATTTGATATGTCTTCCATTGCATCGATTACTTCATGTCTCCAAGATCTTCTCGGTCTACTCCATTTTCTGTGGTTGGTGAGAATTGACTGTAATATTTCAACCTTCCGAACTAACCATACGATTTCAGCCTCTTATAGTATTCTAGGAACAAATTAAAACTGCCGTAGGAGAAGCTAGCGACAAAATAGTTAAGTGCGACTCCAAGAGCAGTACAAACAAAGATTGGTTTGACGAAGAGTGACAGGCGATAGCAAAGGAAAAGAAGAATATCAGGCAACAAATATTAACAGATCATAGAGAGTGTAAAAAACAAAAATATAGAATTGTTCGAGGAAGATTGAAAGCTCTGTGTAGAAGGAAAAAGAGAAACCACAATGAGTTTAAATTAAAAGATATAGAAGAGAAGTTTAAAAACAAAGAGGTGAGGTCGGTCTATCAAGAAGTTAAAAAGATGGGAAAAAGGTACCAAAGCCACTGTAGTTATATGACAGGTAAAGACGCAAATTTAATTAGCGATCTGGCAGAAATAATGACGGAATGGAAAAAACATTTTGAAGAATTATTAAATGGTGAGGAGGACCACGAAGCAGTAGACAACTGGACAGTTGGAGAAGATGCGATAGTTAAAACAGAGGCGGAGGTGGTACAGCAATACAAGAAATGAAAAATAAAAGAAGTCCTGATAAAAATGACATATTCATAGAAATTATCAAGTGTGGTGGAGAACAACTACAAAGAAAAATATATTAGCTACTAGTGCAAGTATGGGAAAAGGAAGTAATGCCATCGGAGTGGTATAAGGCCCGCATATGCCCTCTGCATAAAAAAGGAGACAAACTGAAGTGTGACAACTATAGAAGTATAGCCTTATTAGACACGGTATACAAAATATTGGCAAGAATATTGAGAAATAAACTAAATTGCTACACGGAAAAAATCCTGCATTAATATCAGGCTGGCTTTAGAAAGGACAGATCTACTGTAGACCAAACCTTCTCATTAGAGGAGATACAAAGGACTTGTTATGAAGGTAAAGTTCCTCTGCATGTTTTGTTTGTGGATTTTAGACAAGCATATGATAGAGTCGATAGAGTCAAAATGTATCGAGCATTGAAACATTTGGGTATACCAAAGAAACTGATCCGGCTAGTTAAAATGACACTTAATAACTCTACGTGTGAAATTGCTTGGCAGGGTCACATATCAGATCAATTTACGGTTGCAAAAGGCTTGAGACAGGGAGATCCTTTATCCTAACTTAGTGTTAGAAATTTAATTAGAAAATGCAGCATGAAGGTGGAAGAAACGATCATGAAAAATGAGCACCAGTGCTTGGCATTTGCTGACGATCTAACGACCGTAGCAAAAACCGAGAAATAATTAAGAAGAGTTGTGAAGAAAATCATCAAAGAAGCACATAAATTCGGATTGGAACTAAATGAAGGCAAAACCAAATATATGATCATGGGAGGGACAGAAGGGAAAAAAGAAGACTTTAGTGTGAGGTCAGTAAGTGGTAAAAGCTACAGTTTTAAAAGGGTGGACAAATTTGATTATCTGGGTGTAGTTTTCGATGAAAATGGAAAAGAGAAATGGGAGCTCGAAGCCATAACAGCAAAAGAGAATAAAAAATTAGGTAGTTTAAGAGCCCTACTGAACTCAAAATACGTTTCTAGACAAGGTAAACTCAGAATATATAAAACAGTAATTCGACCCACAGTAACATATGCCGGTGAGACATGGACATTAAATAAGAAGGAAGAGGATACTCTGGAAAGATGGGAAAGAAAAATATTGAGACGCATATTCGGAGGACGGATGACTGAAGATGGTTGGGAGAGAAGAACCAACAATGAATTAATAGCTTTATACAAA
The DNA here is from genome assembly GCA_918026665.1 of Diabrotica balteata. NCBI lineage: Eukaryota > Metazoa > Arthropoda > Insecta > Coleoptera > Chrysomelidae > Diabrotica > Diabrotica balteata. The sequence continues at coordinate 81,304,351 of OU898285.1, read as the reverse complement.
GAGCCTACCATTACCAAGTTCGTCAAGGCACAAAGAATCAGATGGTTGGGACATGTGGAAAGAATGGCAGCAAACAGAATACCTAAACTAGTAATAACCAGAAAATTAATCGGCCCCAAAAGAAGAGGTAGACCCAGAACGAGGTGGATTAGTAAAATGGAGGAAGACCTTAAACACGTGAAGGTAACGGACTGGAAAATAAAAGCACAAAATAGAAGCGAATGGAGAAATATTGTACACCAGATTCTTCAGAGTAGTTAAGAATGTTATATATACATATTTAAGTTAAAGTTTTGTTTAAACTAATTGTAATTAGTTAATATTAGGATTATGTTGTAAAAAATGCCCTAGGCCTTAACGGACTGTTGTACGTAAAAATAAATAGTCTTCTAGATAGCGATGTTTATGGCGAAGCGCTCTCTGAGCTCTAACTTCTTTTTTAGTAGTGGGTGGATGGATTAAGTAGTTCAGTAACTATCAGTGCCGGTTCCAAGCCCGGATAGAGCGGGGTTTGCATCAGGAAGGGTATCCAGCAGTAAAAACCTTGCCAAAAGGATGGAAAGAAGAAATATGGAAAACAGTTTAAGGGCTAGAGTGTTGTTGCCCTGTATCTTGAAAACGGATGTATGTCGTTACAAAAATTTTTTACTAAGCAAACCCCATTATTTTTCAGTTTTTTATCTACCCTAGAGACGGGGTTACCTTTTTTTGAAACACCCTATATATGTATACATATAATATTCTAATGAAAACCATTTTCACGCGTTATGAAGTTAACCATGGTTAACCATTATCGGCCTATTTATTTGTTTTAAAAAACTAAAATTTTACGACTCTCTGAATTGGTCTTATAATGACGAAATGGCTGATAAAGAAATAATATTGTACTAAATCGCACGTAATGAGGTTTTTAGATGAAAATCAGTTAAATAAGCGATTAGTACAGGACTATAAAATGTGCAAGGCCTTGATTTTCTTATTGCGATAAACAAGTATAGTGTTTATTGTCCATGCATATTTAGTTGTTTATAACAGCGATCAGTTTAGAAACAAATTATTTAAATGAATTGATCTATTTTTTCTGTAAATGTTTAATATACAAAAAATCAATGTTTTGATTATTTACTTAATTATCTAATTCAAGAATTATCGAAAATTTTTCGACAAAATACGAGAGACATGATTTATAACGCATGTTATACTTGTGGATAATTCCAGCAATAATCGACACAAGTCGATGGGATCACCTTCTCAGATTTGGCTGAAATTTTACACACATGTTCAACTAGACAAAACAACACGATTGTCAACTTTTCAGACCTAAATATTCAAAATGGCGGCCGTGGTGCGCTATTGAAGTTTCACGCTTTTTATCAATTTTTTTTTCGTGTTTTGCCAATTTTTTTAGTACAGCGAGCTAAATATGCTTAAAGAAATATCCACTATATGTTTTCCAATGTAAAATTTCCCGCTAAACACGATCCAAGTGTCAGAATTGCCATATGACGTCATGTAAAGCCACAAAATACGAAACAAAGCGCTTTTGTGAAAAATTGATATCTCACAATCTTTAATTTTTTTCAAATTTTTACAAAAGACGCCTTAATACTAGTACTTTCGAATAAAAGTTGTCTTAGAAACCCTTTTTATATGTTTGAAGCCTCTGGGCCCTATAAGAGTCCAAAAAACGCGCTTCTTCCGCCTTTTTTAGCGCTTTTCCTTCGTTTTCAGCTTCCAAATAACTTTTAGAGGTTTTCTGACAACGAATTCGAATTCTACGGAAAATTTTACAAAAAAAAATGACTATTTTGTATTTATTTACCACCAATTTTACCGTTTTATAGGGGGCGACACAATATTAAACGCAGAATTGCGCGCTGTAATCAATAATATTAGATTGGCAGCTGTAGGTACTAGAACCCTTAAAAGAAAGATCATATCGAATATGAGACTTAAACACAGAAAAATATGTTGTTGTGGAAGATATTAAATTGATTTCCTTCGAAACAGAGATTATTGTATCGCAGGCTGAGGTAAGTTTTTTACTTAAGAAATCGATATAAACGGACTATTTAATGTTGGTGTCTATAAAAATAAATAATATAATTAATAAAAAATAAATTTTACAGGATCAACGATACTGATCTAGCTGTTATTAGGAAGCAAGGGCTAAAAAGCTCTTTTATAGGATAATGCTACTGTCTTATCTGAATTAAAAGAGAGTAAATTATAGCCGAACCAGGTTTTTATTGTAAGTAGATCAGAAGTTATAGTTGCATGAAAAGTTGCAACATTAAAGTTGCTCCAAATGATACTGGTATCATCAGCAATAAGAAAAAAAATTTTAACCATTTTTAAATTAGTGATGTCATTTATCAAGAAAATGAAAAGTAGAGGACCTAATTTCAAACCTTGTGGTACTCCACAAACAATGCTTTTGTGACTCGCGTCAGTATCATTTGCTCTAATCAAGTCAGATTGGAACCAATTTAAAGAAATACTTCGAATTCTATAGAAATTTAGTTTTTTTTTTATCAAATTACCGTGATTTACACAATCAAAAGCTTTGGCCTTGTCATAAATATCTTAACTAAAGAACCTAAGAACCTGATTTACAACTTTCACCGTAGCATTATTAAGAGAACCAATAAATAAAATTACCTTTGCCAAAATGATTGCCAAAATTTGGTAGCGAATATGTACTGGAAAAAGAAGAAAATACCAAGGAAAAGGAAGATGGAACGAAACGGAGCAAGACAGAGGTACAAAAACTTATATTTATATTATCGCTCTTCATATATTAACAGCTAATCGTATCTAAAACTTTTAAAAACTGATTTAAAAAAGTTAGTCTCATGTAATATTTTACGAAATTTAAACAGTTATAAACCATATTATCGCAAGTTCCGTTAGACCCAAACACTCTCAAAAGTTATTTGAAGAATCTCGGTGGGAAACTTCATAACATGTCTAAAGTTTCATTTTATTACACTTTTAAATTTCAGAATTAAAACAATGTTGTCATTTTATAAATTAAATCCAAGATATGAATTCCTGCAAAGATAGCTTACGTCGCAGGAAAACTATGTACGAGTAAAAATGGAAATATTTACCCAATATTAGATGAAATGACATATTCAACGAGTTTTAAAATACACTTATTAGGTTACTATTAAATTTAAAAAGTAAATTTTATAAAAAATGTAGATATATGGTAAAAGCACCAATAAATGAACATGTAAGGATAAGGTAGACAACTTTTGTATTTTTCTGATCTCTCTCTTCAATCCTGACCCCCCAGAGGGAGTGTAGTGGTCGACGTGATGTCGTGTATTGTCCGTCTCTAGAGATCTCTGTCTCTGGTCATTTCTTTTAATTCATGCATAGGTCTTTGGCATATTCCTGTAATTTGATCTATCCATCTTGTTGGGGATCTTCCTCATGATCTTCGGCCTTCTACCTTTCCTTGTATTATGATCTTTCCATGTTTTCTGTGTTTGCTCTCATAACATGCAATAAATATTTTAATTGTTGGAGATGGACTTTACTAGGCAGCTCGGGCTTGTTTTATTCGGCTTTTAATTTCTGCGGTTGGATCCCAGCTCTCATTGATATTACTGCCGAGATACACGAGTTTCTCTACTCTGTCCAGTGTGGCATCTCCGACTTTTATACCGTCATACCGTATATAATTTTGTTTACTAACTATCATATATTAAGTGTTCTTAACGTTGAGTTTTAATCCATACTGATCACAAGTCTGCTACTTTCCCCAACCATATTTTCATGAGTTCTAGATTCTGCACCTTTATTTGAAACTAATCTTATATCTTTTTTTCCATCTTCAGTCGAATGAGTCCAGCTTCCTGACTTTCTCTTTATTCTTGAGACTCAATATATTTAAATTCGGTAGTTTTCTCACCTAGATTTCACCTAAACTCAGATTCATTGATTTAAACTTCTTTATCTTCTATTTCACTCTTCTGTGCTTGAATTGTGCTAGTGTCTGGTGAATTATTAGCAATAAATTCTGTTACTTCTTTTATTCCTATATCATTGTTTGTACCAAACAAAAATGTCAACGAATTGAATAGGCAACTGGTCCATAACTGATTCCGTTAAATTTAGTAATGATTCAGTATTATTTAAGACACTGTTTCCTATTTTATTTGTACACAATTTGTATACAGTGCGAATGTCACTTGTTTCATCGTTACATTGATCATTAAAAAATAATTTTAAAACTTTATCGGTGCTAATGAAATCCTGATTGGATGGTTTTTCGACTGGATCTAATTCATTAGTGGTTATGTTTACCTCTGTTCTAAAGATTTCGTTTCTTCTGAATGATATAAGTTTGGTGTAGTCGACAGCGTTGCATGCCTTATTATTTCTGCATTTATTGATTGTTCAAATGCTCTTTGAAATAATGGGGCAAATGTGACTCTTGTAACATAATTGTTAGTGGCTTGTTTATGTTTTCGTATAAATTTTTTCCAAACAGTTTTAAGCGGCTTGAACATGATGACGTCGCAAGGTTTCTCTACAAAATTCGTATAATCCGACACTAATGTAAGATTTATGGCCATCTAGGAATATTATCACTAGAAATTGTATTTTGTTTTCAATTATCCAGGGATAAAAACAATTTGCGATGTATTCATAAAATGTCTCTGACACCATCCAGCCAAAATCAGATTTACCTATAAAGAAATTACTAGGCATAGACATAGCCACATCTCTCGGAAGTCTTTTATATAGTAAAATTACTAGTGGATGGACAGAAACTCCGGACGCTGAATAATTGCATTTTAACAATTTACATTTTTACATTTTAACGCACATACATATTATTATTATTATTGTAAACTAATGTATGTTCACATATTGTATCAACTGTCACATTAATCTAAATACGATAATGACTGCGTGGTTGATGCGTTAATAAAAAAAAAATAAAGATAAAACTAAAGAACCCAGAAAAAAAAATGAGAACAATTACGACCTAGATGACACAAAAGCACTAGTAGCAACAAAAGGAACAAACTAATATCTTGAAGATAAATATATTTTGATAAAAATGTGTAAATAACAGAACTAAAAAATGAAAGTGCAAGTATATTAACCAAGTAATGTTGCAATTTTATCTATTTTATATTCTTTTCCTGCAATTCCTACCCTATATATATTATTTGTACAAGAAACTCAGGAAAAGGTCTTTTCGATTATAGCTGAAAAAATCTAAGCGTGTAGCCCCAAGGCAGACTTATTTTTTTAAAAATAATTTAATCCAAACTGGACAGTCTGTGTATAAAAAGTCAAACAAGAAGGAAGAAAATAATCTTAAACTAATTTTCCCGTAGGTACAAAACGGTCAGTTTCATAGGCGTACCAATGCAGAATACGAGAAAATAAGCAGCAACATAGTTTAATACTAGTTTTAATATAGTACGTAACAATCAATATTCTGGCATAAATCAATCTTCTAATTAGCGTAATAATGAGTTTTAATTATTAGCTACCTTTTCAACAAACTAATTTTGTGTCTACATACCATCGTTTTGTGTTTATACAATTTGAATAAAAGCCCGTTAGAGAAAAACCTCTATTAAATCCTTCTTGAAGTCTTGCATTCATCGCTTTCTTAATCTACACATTACCTTTAACAGACAGATATCCATACCGATTCCATTTTTCGTATATGCAAACAAGTTTTTGTGGAATACAGAAGACTTTGGAAAAATGTTACTGCAATATTAATGTACTCGTATTTCTTCATTGTTTCAGATATAAAAGCAACTTATAAAGGGCTGTAACCAAACCTGGCCACTAAATTTAAATAACTTTAAGTTAAATTTAAATTAACTTTAATTAAGCTTTTCTATGTGGCGTTTTCAGCCTTATGATTGGTTACTCTATATTCTTCAATAGCGGCTTAATCTTTTATTTATTTATTTTATTTATTTTTTTTTTTTATGAGGATAGAAATGTTCGAAACACCATACCATTGATCGGCGTGTGTTGGATTCAGGGCAGTGGAAAACATCCGATCCCATTTCCCTCTGTGTAGAGGAGGTCCTGCAAACGGATGTCTTCCTGTTGCCAACAATAAAGATGTGGTGCGATTGAAATAGAAAGTGTTAAGAAAAACATCTGGTAAATGGCCTCCTAGAGACAAAAAACTTGGTGGTGAAACAATGAAGTGCAACGGAAGGTTAGAGAGTAGAAAGGGGCTAAAAAGAGGTATGACAGATATATATTGTACATAAATATACCAACTATAAATAACAGTATACAAAAATCCTAATAAAACTTATATTATTTTTATTTAGTTGAATCTAAGCCCTGCTATAAAAATATCCCCGCAGCTACTGTTTCAATCCTGTAACTTGTAGACTGTAGAGTCCCATTCGAAAACAATAGGAACGCTTTGAGACGAAAAATATCGCAATGAAATTACATAATACTAATAAGTTACAATATTATAGCGGGCAAACTGGGTAAGAGGGTTCGCAACGGACTCAATATTTTTCTTTCAATAATTTCAGTTGATCGTTAAAAAGAAAAGGGATTCTAGAAAATATGATTATGTTTGTGTAGTATAGCGATTTTTATAAAATGTCGTCTTTGATCGTCATTTGCCACAGTTTTCTATCAACAAGTTAATAATACAGTAAGTTGCGATTTGTTTGCTATTAATAAAACAAAATGAATAATTACTTTTATTAATTAGATGCAATTAATAAAGTATAACTTTATAAGCACTTTTTTGATTTGTATAAAAAAATGTGGAAAGTAGGTTAGATTTGCAATTCACTGATATCAATCTCAACTACTCTGTTTGATAATTAATTGTACAAGTACATAACTACTATAAAGTTAGAACTTGTGTAGAGGCTACAACGATTTGTGCTCCTTTAATTTCTGAGTGTGCTTTACTATTATCTGGCTGATTTAGTACAAGACCATTAATGGAAAAAATAGAAAAACAAGTATTTAGGCGTTTAATATATTTTTCTACTCTCTTACTAGTAAATTGTATATTACCTACTATTTGGGTACTAAGTAAATACATCATAACAGATACTGACACGTAATGACTAGCACGTAATAAAAAAAATTACGCTTCAGTTTTATAAAAATGCATAATATCACATAAGCCTTGTAAGTCAGTTGGTCGAGTTACCATGGAAACGAATTAACAGACGGTATTTTGACAGATTAAAAATTTATAATCTGTCAGTGTTAAATATAGTGGTAATTTAATTTTTATTTTTATAAACGAAAATAATGGTAGAAAAAGTATAGTACAGAACTTGAGTTGTAAGCTTATTACATGCTTGTAAAATTACTGCGCTCGCCGCTACACGGCTCGCGCGCAACTTTTTTACTCGCATGTAATAAGCTTCTTACAACTCTCGTTATGTAATATACTATTATTCTATAATTAACAATGTTCTACGATGTAAAATGCCTAACTTATGAATTAAACTCAATAACAATTCATTCATCACTTGTAAAATTATGTTTCATTGGTTTTCAATTTTTAACTCCTAGAAAATATCCCTTTACGCAAACAAATAATTAAAAAGCCTATTTATAGTTTAAAATATTTTAATTTTTAATTCAGATAACTAAAAATGTATTTCTCGTTTATGAAACGATATTTCTTTAGTTTAAACTAACCCCTACAAATCGACGACCCTGAAGACGACTACAACAATAAAAAATTCTAAACTTATGTATTTTAATTAATAAAAAATTGTTCCGAAACATTATTACAACTAAGATCTTTAAATTTGGCATTCTAAAGTAATTAATATTAGATGGGAATAAGTCACAATTTAAGTTTAAAGTAAGTTTATTGACGTTTCAATTCCACTTCTTCCAAAAATTCTTCTAATAATTTAATTTTATTTGACTCATTTATATTGACAATTCAGACATTATATTATACATTTTAAAGTAGACGACTTTTACATGATATTGCCTATATTGTTGAGTTGCGTTCCTGGGACGACTTTAATTCGTCTTTAAAAAGATATCCACATGCCATGAAGACATTAAAATTCTCTTGTTAGTGATTCTCAGTAAACACCATTCTGATTTTATATGTTTGATATTAAAAAAAAAGATGAATTATCGATATTTTACTGACTTATTAATACTGGTATATTCTTTTTAATAACTTCCTCTTTTAATATGGACAACCAGGCAAATCAAGAAAAACAAAAAATGATACAGAAAAGCGACGTTTTCTTTGGTTTTTGATATTATTATATGATAAAAAAGCACATGATAATAAAAAGTCCATGTTGGATTTTCGAGATGCATTGTGTAAATATTTATTTCGGGTGTCACTTATTGAACAACCACTACGCCTTCCTCTTCTTTAGGTACCGTCTCCTCTAAGGAGGTTATTAATCATCACAGCTATTTTCACTTTTGCGATTGCAGCTCTGAACAAGTCGATGGTATTGCAATTATACCACTTTCTCAGATTGTTGAGCCAGGAGATGCGTCTTCTTCAAATACTTCGTTTTCTCTGTATTTTTCCCTGCATTATGGTTTGTAGCAACACATATTTATACCCTCTCATAACGTGGCCGAGATATTGTAACTTTCTTATCTTAATCGTATTTATGATTTCCAGGTCATTTGTCATCTTTCTGAGGACCTCAAAATTTGTTATTTAGTTTAACATTCTTTGATAGGTCAACATCTCGAATACTTCAAGTCAATCGCTCATTTCTTTCTTTAAGGTTAAGCTTTCACCCCATACAGCAACATCGAAAACACATATGAACGTAGTATTCTTATTTTAAGTTGCAAACTAAGGTCTCTATTGCATAATAGTTTTCTCATCTTATTAAATGTTGCTCTAGCTTGTCCAATTCTCATTTTTATTTCTTCTGTATACTCGTTATTTTCATTATTAATTGTACCAACATATCTGTATTTTTTTACTTTTTCTATTGGAACCCTTCTTATGATTGAAATGTCTTGTTGTTGTGTTTTGGAAATTGTCATAAATTTTGTTTTATCAGCATTATGCGTTAGCCCGCTTTCCTCACTAGCATTTACTACATTATCTAAGAGTGTCTCTAGATCTTGTATATTCTCTGCAATTATAATAGTATCATCGGCATATCTGATATTGTTGATGGGTCTGCCGTTGACTTTTATTCCAATTGTTACATTTTCGAGTGATGTTTTAATTATTTCTTCTTATAAGGGTGAGAGTATGATACACCTCTTTTTATCTCTACTTCCTCCGAAAGTTCTTTGCCTACTCTGACTTCCGCTGTTTGATTAAAGTAAAGATGAGTTATTATTCTTAAGTTTTTTGTCAATGTGTATATCTTTAAGTAACTGTATAAGACGGTTGTGTCAGACCTTATCGAACGCCTTATTGTAATCAATAAAACAAACATAGAGTGGTTGGTTTACATCCATACATCTTTGCATGAGCACGTTAAATCTAAATAATGCCTCTCGTGTATCCATGGCGTTCCTAAATACAAGTTGGGTTTCAGTGATATCTTGTTCCAGTTTTTTGAAAATTCCTAAATGGATAATTTTTAATAATATTATTAGTGTGTGACTCATTAAACTAATTATACGGTGATCATTACATTCCCTTGCATTAGGTTTTTTGGTAATGTAATAAATGTTGGTTCAAGCCAATCTCTTGGAATATTACCCGTTTTATATATAGTATTATTAAATTTAAGTCTACTAATACATTGATCTGATCTTCTGATTATTAATTTAATTATTTTCAGTTGGAATTGTGTCAGCCTAGTTTTATTAGATTTTGGCAAATTTATTGCATGTATTTTTTCTACCTTAGTTATATTTGGACCAATATCATGTTCCTCGCAATCGTTCATGTTATCTTGTTGTTGTGTCCTGTCGTTCTCAAACAATTCTTGGACGTATTTTTCCATCTGTTTAGTTCGCCTTTGATTATTTTACCATTCGTATCAACCAGGGTGTTACTATTGTTGGACCATCTTATATATGATAATTCTTTAATTGTCTGTGTGCAATTCAAAACTATCATGATTTCTCTGTAGTTCTATCTCTAAACATTTGTCGTTGTACCACTTCTCTTTAGCTGTCCGTATTTTTATCCCGATCTCCTCATGTGTGGCTTTATATTTGTTTACATTTTTGTTTTTGTATGATCTTCTTTTGTCCATTAGTTGCCGGATATCATCTGTCATCCATGGAGTCTTAACTTTATCGATTTTGTGACCACTCAGCGTATCTTTAATTGACATTATTAATGTGTTCTCAAATGTTTCCCATTTTTCGTTGGAATCTTCATTATCAATGATTATTGTTTTGCTTAACTCTTCGTTGATTTTTAACATGTTAGTTCTCCTTTTATATTCGGGTGTTTTAGCAGAGTGCTTATCGTTGTATCTTTTGTTGATTTTATATTTTATTTAAGTGTATTTCGAATTTTACGATTACTGGATTGTGGTCTAATGACACATCTGTTCCTGGATATGTCTTTGCCGATTTAATAAAGTTATGGTATCTCTTATTGATAAGGATATAATCTACCTGGTTTCTGATATTTTTTTGTTACTATTCGCAGGTGATGTCCATGTATATCATCTACGTGGTAGTAACTGAAAGCATGTATTTTTCGCTATCATTTTAAACTCCTGACAGAATTGCGTCAGTTTTCCCCCTCTTTCTTTCCTTATTCCTAGTTCCAATTCACCAATAATGTCTTGGAATTTATGTTTTCCTAATTTGGCATTAAAATCCCCCATTGCTATTGTTATATATCTATCATTGATGCTGTCTAGTGCTTTTTTAAGGTCATTGTAGAACTCTTCTATTTCATTTTCATCTTTATCTGCAGTGGGCGCGAACATCTGTATGATATTAAGAGTTCTATGCGCTGTTTAGACTGCGATCATTAACAACCACGCCAAGAACCCCAAAAGGTATACACACGGTTGCAAAAAGTGTATGTAAATGCAAACAGTCGTAGTAAATATTAAAAAAAAAAAAACATTTAATAGCAATTATGCCGAGAAAAAATTTAAAAAAGTAATTTTATTTTGTAAAGAATGTGAAGAAAAAATCCAGTCTACTACTTAATAATATGTTTTAACAATATCTACGAAAAAAAAATTGACAATTTATAATTCATATATTCCACTTTTTTTACAATCTTTTTTATTTTTAAGTTTTATTTCAACAAAAATCTTAATATCAAGGAACTGTGAAAAAGCAATATTGTTTGACAGTTTTATAATGAATTTCTATAAAAAATATTTAGTTTTCATTTATTACAACAAAACAATTTTCAAAAATACATTACAACTTCTTAGGGGTCATATATGCACCGAACCGCCAAGTTTCTAACGAAGTCTCTTAGACCTGGCACTAGCATATTTAAAGTAGTATAAAAATTGATCTCTCCATATACGAATAACTTTGACGGCGCCAAACAGACCTCATCCTGCAGGTAACGTGTTAAGTTAATAAAGCATTATGTATTTTATATTTTATCAACCCTTTTCTCCCTAAAAGCTGTCTTCGAATATATAACAAGAATATTTACAGATAAAGGTATTATCTGTATTCATGTATGATTTCTGACTTTTACTGCATCTATAAAAAAGTCAAGTCGAATTGTGTATTTTTATCACTACTTATTTTTGATGTGAGCACAGTCTGCCACAGAATTACAGATTTTATCCATCTTATTTCGGGGAACAAATCCACCAAACTACACGAAATAGGCATTTTTTTGACCTGTGCTATAAAATCTTCCTTAAATCGTTATTGTAGAAGAACAATCGTCATCTGTCGAATGAAATTCACCCCTGTTTGGAGGGTGCAGATTTCGGAGAGAGAATCTGCTTTCCTTCTAATCATTCTCATACAAATAAATGTTACCGACGTCTATTTAGTTTCGTTTCTAACCCCTGTGTACGAAATTGATCGGGCAAACACTCACTCGGAAAATAAGAGGAGTGTTTGCAATTAATACGGTAATAATTGGGATTGTCAAGTGGTTGTCCTGAAAGTATTTGTATTTGCTTCTTTTATATAACTTAAAGATTTACATTATTTATCACCTGAAGGAGCTTTAATTAAGAAGACACTTGAGAATTAAATCAAATAAAAATATCCTGAAAACGTTTTATGAATGTTTTCATGGATATATTTTATGAAAATTTGACGTTTTTGCTGCCCGATCTGAAGCCAAATTTGGTTTTGCTTGGTTTTGGTGTTTAAAATAACAAACCAATTCTATTCATAATTTCGTACTTTCAACATAATCATAATAACAATTTGGACATATCTTTACACTACTTATAGTATAGGCGGCGTCTGTGCTAAAAAAAATATATACAAAAAGAAGATAATAACTTATCTACAAAATCAATCAAGTAGTTTTCGCAAAATAATTTTGTAATTTAAATTTTTTAAAAAATGCTGTGTAGCTCAACAGCGGATTCTCGAACTCATTTATATATAACATCTCGAACTCAATACACGGGGATATTTCGAACCCGGCTAGAAGTCTCCTATGATTCTTGTTTCCACTTTAATGGACACTTTATTTTCTTTATACAGAGCTTTTGTAGCTTCTATGAGTTCCGTCAGTATTTCTAATTTGTACATTGCCTCCCATAGTTCTGACCTTGTTATAGAGTCATATGCCTTATTCAGGTCCACAAATGCCAAATGCATATCTCTATTTTTTGCTTTTTTCTTTTCCAACAGTTGCTACAGTGTGGTCCAACACAGAGATTCCAGTGTGGGATACAGAGATTCCATATCTGATATTTGCAATGTTGCCAGATTTGCCTTTTCTCTTATATTATTAGTAAGTTTGGTTTTTCAAATTCATCACCCTTTATATTCACTCGTTATTGGAATCTCCTTTTTAATACGAATTCAACCATATGTAATACTTACGATTTTATGTAGTCTAGAAGGTCTTAAATTAACCTAATCGATGGTAGAATGCGTCTACCACATTTTTTTATGATTGTCTAGAATTTATTCGAGATTCGACGATTTTTAATTGCCTTAGTTCTGCAAGACTTGCTGGTTTAGTTTTGTAAACTGAATTTTTCAGGTATCCCCAATAAAAATAATTTTTAGTATTAAAATCAGGTGAACTTGGCGATCATTCAATTCTACCTCGTCTACCGATCCATCGTCCTGGAAATATCTCTTCTAAATAACCCCGAGCATTTACCCCAAAATCAGCTGGAGCTCCATCTTGCCCATATCTAATTAAAATTGGCACCAAACAAGTTTATCAGTGTAGGTAAAATTTTATTTCTAAGTAACATTTCGTAACTATCTGAAGTTAAATTTCCTTCGATAAAAAATGGCAAAATTAACTGAGTTCCTACTATACCTCACCATACATTTAATTTTTGTGGTCTTTGAGTTTGGTTTTCACGCATCCAATGTGGATTTATGTCCCTTTAGTATCTAAAATTGTGTCGATTTACACTTTCACACAGTGTAAAGGTTATAATTATACTTAAAAAATTCAGTTTACAAAACTAAACAAGCAAATCTTGCAGAACTAAGGCAACGAAATATCGATGAATCTCGAATAATTTCTAGACAATCATGGAAAAATGTGGCAGATGCATTCTACCATCGATTATTGTACTGTTAACTCACATGGAGCATATTTTGAACACTTGATAAAGTAACCATTATGTTAAAAAATATTGTAATCTATTAATTGTTACATTTTAATGTAGGTTAAATACAGTTAATATTAAAAAAATTATTAAGACAATTAGGCGTTGCCAGACTTTATGTTTTATGTATTTAAGATCTTCCAAACTACATAAAATCATAAGTATTACATATGTTTGAACTCGTATTGAACAGGAGATTCCAATAATGACTGAATATACAGGGTAATGAATTTAAAAAACTAAAGTTACTAATAATATAAGAGAAACGGCAAATCTGGCAACATTGAAAATATTAAATATGAAATCTCGGTATCCCAAAATAGGTGTACAATTATAACTAGCAATTTACAAGATAATTGGCCATTTCCAGACTTTTGGGCTACCCTGTATGTGGTCTATGCATGATCTTCCTGCCGTGAAACCTGTCTGATCCTCCCCAATTTTTTGATCCGTAGTTTATAAGCTCATTTGCTGTACCTCCAGGTCCCGGTGCTTTCTTATTTTTGATTGCTTTTATGGCCGTTCTCATTTCCCTATCTGTTACTTTTATATCTTGTTGTGGGGGATCTGCTTTGTCTTCGCCAGTTTTTTTTTCCAACAATTTGTGGTCTTTATTCTGTTAACAGCTCCTTGTAATAGTCCTTCCATTCTTTGTTCTTTATATTTTCCATTTTAATTTTTTCTTCCGAGTTTTGATTCAATCCTCTCAGTACTTTCCATGACTCCGAAGTTCTTGTACCTCCTATGTATCTTTCAATATTTAAGCAGGTTCTTTCCCATTCTTCATTATTTTGTTGTGTTATTTATTTTTTCACTTCTCTATCTTTTTCTCTATATTCTTTATAAACTTCATAGTTGTTTGTAGTCAGCCATTTTGTGTATAATTGCTTTTTTTCTTCAAATATTTTTCTTATAAGATTTATTTTATCTAAAACTAAATCTAGCACAGATGGATTTTCTTCTTATGATGCACTACATTACCAGAAGTTTGCGATCACTACATCAAAATCTACTCCATTCTGCGCCACTCTTAGTAATTGTTGAATGTTAATGGCCATCCAAGTTCATTATATATGTTATTATATTATAAGTTCAAGTATAATTATGTCCAAGATACACAGTCTGTTTTTTCTTAATCGTTTTTATAAGTTCTAACTCTCTGTGTTGTGTCCATGATATCCTAATCATTCTTTGATAAATCCATAGAAAGGATCAGTATACCTTAAATATTATGAGTCAAAACACTCTACCATCTACAAAAGAAATATCTGGAACATCTAGTATGGTACTGCAGGATACTGCAGACTATAGAAATGTTAATATTTTCTCTATTTACACTAAAATAAACATAGCTTCAATCGATGTTACGTCAAATAAATATATTAGAAATAGTGAAGAGACCCGGAAAGAAGCTTTTAGGGTGTTTTTTTAAGTGTGTAAATAAACCCATACCATCAGACAAACAGCAACACATTGGATTGGAGACAATAACTTCTGGTTCTTGAAAAATTGGCGTGTAAAGAATGAGGTGGTAGATGAGAAAAACTTAAAATTCAGGATGAACAGTCTGGAGCAGATAGCCTCGAACCGGCCAGTAAAAGGCAGTAAAGAAAAATATTCTGTGTACTATATCGAAAGTGTCTATTCTATGTATTCAACAGCTAGCATAGTCTGTCCTAGTTTTCGTTCCAATTATCTTTCAGCATTTCCCAATTATACTACATAATCAGCTTACACTAAGTACCTGGGAATGTTACACTCTACTTCCTTTGTTATCTGATCTAACACTAATGGCAATAAATAAAAAGATTCGGTAATAACTGTTTTGTTGGACACCACTTTTGCTTAATATTTCCTAATATATTTGTTAAAATATAGATCTAACCAAACTTTACTTGACAATGTTAAAAAATGAATGCCAAACCATTTAGAATGGTAACTAGTACACTACTACCGACTTGTATGCATATGTGACCCCATCGTCTATTTTAGTTACGATATTGTTCGATACTGTTCGATAATGTTCGTAATATTATTATTATTCTAAAGCCGCAGGCCGTGATAATATACAAGCAGAATGTAACAAAAATGTGTGGACTGCGAGGTTTAAGATGTCAATGTAATAAAAGTGTGTGGAGTAATGTAACAAAAACAAATAAATTAAAGCTGGCTAGCAGAATGTGCCGGTGAGTGACTACTTGACACTCAAAAGAGGATTCGGCCTGGTAAATTATGGAAGTGGCTCTAAGATATGATTGGGCGCCAGGAAAGTATTAACATATACCTTCCAAGGTATCTTGAAAAGCTGTTTGCTGCAATAAAAGGAAAACAGGTATTAATTAAAATATTTAGTTTTCACAACAAATTTTAATCCCTATCCAAATATATACAATATATACAATATATACAATATATACAATACAGTTACACGCAACTGATTCTGGATAACTGAATTTACAAATACCTAATAAAATACAAATTTATTGACTATACCTAAAAAGGTAATTTACTTGCCTACTAGAGATGTAACTCTGTATTTCGGCTTTCAATTAAATGTCTTAACAAGTAATAAGGACACTATCCTGAAGGGATAGATGTCCAAAGGTTTAAATATATAATAATAATAAAATGTCAAAAACAAACATGACTTCTCCATATTTCATAAACATATCCATACTGACACGACTATACACAATTCATCATCCCATCCAACATAACATAAACTGGCAGCCTATCATAGTATGTTACATAGATTAACAGAAATTCCGATGTCAAAGTACAACTTTGAGACAGAATTAAATATCATCTAGCAAATAGCAGTAAAAAACGGATACAACGAACAAACAATTAATAAAATGTTAAATCAAAAACAACACAAGAGAGCCCTAAAATTAGTATTTCCACCACCAGAGAAAAAATCCAGTACCTTCTGCTCGATTACATATACAGGCAAAATATCAACAAAAATTACCAAACACGTAAAAAAGATAGGAATAACACCAGCTTTCCGAACAAATAACAACCTAGGCAAACATATCAAAAACAACAAGGGCCAAAATAAAAAACACTTACACAGTGGTGTGTACAAACAAATGTGGCGACTGCCCAAAAACTTAACATCGGTCAAACTAGTAGAAATTTTAATAAACGAATAGCAGAACATAAAAGGGCTTTTAATAATAGAAAAACAGATTCTACATAATCACTTCACCTTCTTGATCACAATGATTCTTTTAACGACGAATTTAAAATTCTTTACATTCAAAATAAAGGCCTTAAGCTATCTTTGTTAGAATCTATGAAAATCAACTAATTAAAAAATACAGATATATTTCTGAATAACCAACTTGAGACAAACAGTTCTCCCCTCCTCAACTTATTTCATTAGAGACTATAAAGTGTAAATGCATGCCAAAAATAGATCACATGAGAAAGGCAATCAGCCCAAACAGCTGTAGTGATAAGGGGTTAAAATAAATTTTGTGGAAGTTTGAAAACAAAGTTTTTTGTGTTTTATTGTTACATAAAATGAATTTCCTTTAAATTATGGTCGAATCCATCAAAAATAATATTCCACAAATTTCATTTTCATTTCTGATGAAGGGTGATAAGGTTGTTATAAAACATTCTTTAGTAGTACAAAAAAAGTGATTATGCAATAACTAATCTGATCCTACTGGTTTGACATGTGTTTTGTTAACTGTTTTAATGAAAAAAAAAAGAAACAATTTTTAGATACCAGTGGCCATATCGCACGCTTAAATTCAGTACCACTAAGATAAATAATCAAACACGTGAGTTGCACTCTTAAAACGTCAGTCCTTTCAGTAAAGTATCTTTTGCTATATTTAGTATTAAAGCCAGCAAACGGCCGAACATGGTGAGCAGATAATGTGTAAATTCTAGAGCATCCACTCATTCAATTAATTCTTTGAGGGTTGCGCCAGAGAATCGGAATTGGGGAGCGTATCACGGAATTACTTGTTCGTATCGAATTTCCACGTGTTGTCAATATTAAACAATTCAATTAAATCGCGGCTTTCGTAAACCATTTTAGATTTATGTGCCACCAACATGTTGACATTCTCCAGGCGAATTCCTTTCCACTAGAACTGCACTCCCGAGGATCCTTATCAGCTTTCGAATTAACTTTCCACGTCTGGTCTACTCCTTTCCCTTTTACAGAGAGCTAAATTGTTTTTTTAACGCTGGGGCATTATTTTAGATTACTCGTTGACTAGTATACGTTAAATCCACAGTGTTATAGTATAATATAACAGTGTATTATGGCAAAATAATGTTAAGTTAAAAAGAGAACAGTAAATTAAAAACTACTTAGTTTTACGTCATGTTTTGTTAAAATATTACGTTATATTTTTCAATAAAGGAAAATGTTGATTTTTCTTTTAAATATCATTCAAAATTATAATAAAACAATAAGCAGTTGCTTCTTCTTTTTGGCGTAAGCCCTTATGCCATTCGGCGTCAGTTTTTTTTATTTTTGGTTGCTTATCCATTTTTCCATTGTGAATGCACTGGTTGCTTAAATTTCTTCAATATCTTTCTATTTTTTTGTTCAATTTGAGATATCCTATCTATCAATTTTTAATTGTGCTCCATTTTTTCCATTTGCACCATTTGCACACCGTAAGAACACTGATAGAAAAATGCACCGAGTATAATGTTTCAATTCATATAGCGTTCGTCGATTTCCATAAATCATTTGATTTCATTGAATTATGGGCAGTACTTGAATCTCTAAAAAATGCACGCATAGATTTAAGAAACACTAACATAATTAAAAATATATATGAAACATATATAAAAAAACATATATATGAAAATGCCGCCAACGGGGAGTAAGGCAAGGAGACACCATCTCTCCCAAACTTTTTACCCTTGCTGTAGAAGATATTTTTAAGAAACTGGAATGGAACAATAAGGGTATCAACGTCGATGGATCATACTTAAACCACTTGAGATTCGCAGATGACATAGTTTTAGTAGCCGATAATATCCAAGAACTAAATGATATGTTACAACAATTAAATGCAGATTCAGGAGCGGTAGGCTTAAAAATGAACTACAGCAAAATAAAAATACTGAGCCGAGACCAGTCAAATATAACAATACAAAATCATACCATAGAAAATGTTGAACATTATGTAAATCTAGGTCATGTTATCAAACTAGGAAAACCAAATCAAGATGCTAAAATTAAAAGAAGAACACGACTGGCATGGGGCGTTTTCGGCGAACTAGCATATATCTTGAAAAACACCTCCATTACTGTAAACTTAAAGAAAAAGGTGTATAACACATGCATTCTACAAGTTTGTACCTACGGCTTGGAGACAGTAGCCCTTACCAAAAAATCTGCTAAAAAATTAGAAACAACGCAAAGAGCAATGGAACGAATCATGCTTGGAATATCACTAAGAGACAAGATTAGAAACACCGAGATAAGACGTAGAACGAAGATTAGGGATATTGTGGAAGAAATTACAAAAATGAAATAGCGCTGGGCAGGTCACGTGTCCGATATAATGACAACAGGTTTACACGGAGAATTCTAGAATGGAAACCAAGGACGACAACAAGAAGCATGGGAAGACCTCAAAAAAGATGGGTAGATGACATAAGAGCAGTGGCAGGCAAACAGTGGATTAGATTGGCGCAAGATAGAGAAAGATGGAAGCAATTGGGAGAGACCTACATTCAGGAGTGGATGGAAAATGGTTGACAAAGAAGAAGACGATTATCTATACTTAATTAGTTTCGGAGATATTTTAGTTTTCTTAAAATTTCGAGAATACTTTCAATTTAACTTAGTCTTGTAAAATAATAACAAACTTATTTTTAAAAAACTGTTACATCGAAGTGAAAACTTTTGTTGAAATTGGTTTATATTTAATCAAAAAATTAAATTAAAAACCCTTAAATAGTTGATTTTTTGTTCATAACGAACGTTTTCTGACTTATCAGTCAATCTTGAGTTAACCTGTATTAAGTACTTAGTTAAGAAACACGTAGCTACCCTTTTAACTGTTATTTAAAAATGTGGATACGATTATGTCCTTTGAAGTATTTGCGCTAATAACCGCAACACCAAGTAGTGGGTAGGTTTAAATTGAATACTACTTACTTAAAAGTATTAAAACAATAAATATTTATTATATATTTAAATATCCAGGAACGATATGTCCCAACTCGAACTAGCACTCTATGTAAAATCTATTAGCCCAGGCTGTGGGGAAAAAAGTACTCTCTAATCCAAGAATTTATGTAATGTTACCTAGGTTATAAAGGGCAGCCTCAGGAGCAATTCCCCAGTTCATTCAACAAAAAATGTTTGGTTATTGTTTATTTATGAGCATTTATGACGTGCAAAACACGTATTTTTGATTTTTTTCAATTTTTTCCCAAAGCAAGTGTTGTAATGGGTGATTTTTGTATATATTAGGAAAGTATTATAAAAGACCTTTAATTTGAGCAGGTATACATTAAATTTAAGTTATTTGTTATTGAAAAAATGACGAATGAAGGTCAAAATTAAAAAACATAATATTTATTGCAAAATTGCTTTTTTATTTATTTCAAATATATGACATTCAAGCCTATAAAATGACGAATCTAATGAGCCATAGTAGGCCTAGATCACTTAATTTGTTGCCGAAATGCGTTAATTAGTTTATTCCACGAACTTCAACTTTGAATGCTCATAGGATTGCCAAAAAAAATGGAAGAGGGCTAATTCTTGTTTCATTCTCTTCCTAAAGCTGTAAATTTTCATAATCCGCTGGAAAATAATAAAAAAAAATTTTTAACTTAAAACAATTATTTATGTAGTTGTAAAACTGCAGTTATATACGTTTAGAGCTAATTATTGTAGATTATTGTAGCTGGTTTGAGACGAGGATTAAAAAAAGAGTTTTCTACGACCAATAGGAGCAGAGTTAGCATAATTTTTTTTTTAAATTACAGAGGCTTTAATAATAACAATTAAGAAACGAATCTGGCGTCATTTACTACCTAAGAACCTACATTTTTAATTATTTGTAATCTCCTTAAATTAAAATAATTATTTATTGTTAAAAATGACGAAAAAAGTTTACCTTTTTTTAATGTAGCACCGAAACCGCATGTGGCAAACATTGCGGATGCCGTAAGCACGGCCTGAAATGTACAAGAATGTACGAAAACTATAATGGAGAGAGTTGCGAAAATTGTCATTCTGCTGAATATGAACTAGATAACGCAGAAAAAGAATGTGAGAGTGAAATGGATGTTTTGGATGAATTGTTATATGATTCTGAGGAAATTGTACAACCTACTAAGGTTTTTTATAGTATTTTCATAATCTATATACAAACTACCCATTATAACACCAACTGAGGTTGCCCTTTATAGCCTAGGCCACATTACATGAATTCCTGGATTACAGTGTAAAATCACCCTTTTTTTCCGCACAGCCTGGGCTATGTAGAATTTGACATATCCAATCCTGGAGAATATCATTGACTACAAGTTTTTTTGAGAGAGAGAATAAATGAGATGGATCCGCCAAAACATAGTTATAATCAAAGAATAGATAGAGTAAGAAGAAGAGGAAGACTTGAGAATGTTGGAAGTACGAAACTGGAAAATCAAGGCGAAGAATAGGAGAGAATGGAGACGTATCCTTGAGCAGGCCAAGACCCACCATGGGTTGTGGAGCCAATGATGATGATGATGACAAGTTTTTCTGGCTATTGTATACCTTAATCCATAATGTAATTATCCACCAATCTCTCACTAAAAACTTACTGTGTATGTAAGTTCTAAGATATACTTAATTCTGTTATACTTGGTTTTGCAATAATTTACTTACTAATACGCAAATCCAATAATTAAAAACAATTTGTGCATATTCTGATAAATTTGAAACATTGAAACTTAAATCCATTTTTTTTTGTTTTCAAATAAAAAATGTGTAAAACATAATTTGTTTATTACTAAACAACAAAAACATGAACCTCTTAGACATTACAATGACATAAATATGGAAGTATGTATTCTTTTAAATTCTTTTAAAGTATCGCCAAGTTTAAAGTCATGTAATTTTATCCCCTGCAAATACGTTAAAGTGAATTGGAGGCAATTTGCTAGCATCGTATAACCCCTAAGTATGTCTTATATTACATCATTGGCTTGCTTATACTTAGTGGAAAGGGTAGATGAAGACACTAAAAAATTTAAATATTTAACTTTTGCTATGGCTTGTTTTTAAACCAGGAGGAGTAATTCAAATTTACCTTTTATTTTTTTTACCTTTAATAATTTTATACTGCTATAATATTTATGGATTACCGTCGAAGGCCGTCATGATCAACCCAAAAAGAAGATATAATATATTTGCTGATTTTTCTAGCGACTTTCTTGGCTGTGAAACATTTTAGTTTACTCCTCCTGGTTTAAAAACAAAACATAGTTTCATATACCAAAGGTGTTTCTAGTGGCTAGGGTTAAACACCTAATATACAACATAATAAAACCACCGATAAATGATCTAGAAATACGAGCTAATGAGATATATAGAAAAAATGTTTAGAAAATAATTTTAGAGAAATTAGAGAGACAGGCATTGTGGTGTTTTATTTATTCCGAAGTATTTCATAGTAAATGTAACAATACTGATTCATTTCCGAAAGATTTCCGGGGTTAGTACAATTAAACCTAGAGGTAAGATTAATACTATCACAAAAATTAATATTAAATTTAACAGTCTTGCCCGGAGATTTCGATATCCCTTTTGATGTCTTCTTCAGGGCTTCTGAAGTCTTACAAATACAGTGAATTGGTTAGTGATCATTACAGGCTAGTCTTCTACAGCTGGCGCCGTTTCTCGAATCCTAATTTCCAACATATCCTGTTTTTACACAATAGTCCATGTAGCTGTATAGGTGATTGATCTTGCTTGGCAAATCCTAGAACGTATTTCTTCGTTACTTCCTGGTTTTGATGTTATTTAGACTACCAAGAATTTGAAGGTTTCAGTTGACTTTATAATTCCCATTTCAATTTGTAGGCGTTCTAGTTTTTCTCCTATAACTAAATCTCGGTTTTTTGTATATTAATTATCCCAGTTAGTGTACTCCTCTTTCAGTTTTCTAAGCATATAGTCTATGTTTATGTCTATGTGTAGAATATCTCGTCTTCAATTGAAATGCCAATATTACAGTATTTTCTTCTCCATACTGAGAACGCTTCATATTTTAAAGATTTCAGGTGCTATGCAGCAGTTTTGCTATATTTTTCTAAAGCTGTTGTACTGCTTTTATATATATATATATATATATATATATATAATATATATATATATATATATATATATATATATATATATACTATTTATATTTTTTCTAGTTTTTGGATTGCTATTCAAAGTAGAACATGAAATATGCAATTAAATATTAGAGTAAACAACAAGAACATCCAAAAGGTCCCCAAGTTCAGATATCTCGGTAGTTGGATAACTGAAGATCTAGATCCAGACATAGAGATACGTAGCAGGATTAAGCAAGCCAGAACAGCATTTACTAATATGAGAACCTTGCTAAGCAACAGCAGCCTCAACATAACGCTTCGATATCGCTTTGTAAAATGTTACATTTACTCCATACTGCTATATGATGTAGAAACCTGGACCATAAAGGCCAATGTGATGAACCGATCGGAGGCCTTTGAAATGTGGGTATTTAGAAGACTACTTAAAATTACCTGGACAGATCACACAACAAATGTCGAAATATTAAATCGAATGGGCAGAGAACGAGATTTGCTGCCAATAATAAAAAGAAGAAAAACTGCTTATCTGGGTCATATATTTCGAAATTCCAAGTACCAGTTCTTAAAGCTCATTATGGAAGGGAAGATAGAAGAAAAACGAGGCATCGGAAGAAAGAAATACTCATGGCTTAAAAACATAAGGGATTGGACAAATCTCGATGCCCATGCACTTTTTAGAGCCACACAAGATAGAGAGGAGTATGCCAGAATTGTCGCCAACATTCACTAATTGGATAGGGCACTATAAGAAGAAGATCCAAAGCCTTATAAGTGGTATACTATCGTATGTCTTTGTCAGATGTGTAAAGATTACATAAGTTAAAAGGTTGTGTGCTAATCTTTTCTCAATAACCTGCTTTAGAGAAAATATGCTGTCTACATAGGATCTACCTTCATAAAAACAATTTGGTTCTTCTATATGTTACCTTTTTTTTTAGTTTCATTGTTTATTATTTTTCCATAGAGTCTTAAGAGTGAAATTATGATACTTTGTCCCTAATAGTTTGAACAATTCTTTCTATCTCTTTTTTTGTAAATGTTGTTAATATGACATGACAAGTCATGTCCTTTATAGAATAAGGTGAATATATACGACAGTAATTCCAGCAATATAGCCAATCAATCAGTCTTCTTAACCATCTTTATAAATTATACACCCGAATAATAACGAACAGATTAGAGACAAAGCTGGATTTTTACCAACCTCGGGAACAAGCCGGTTTCCGCCCTAATTACGGCACAAACGATCACCTGCAGTGCCTAAAAACCCTGACAGAAAAAACTAACGAATATAACCGTCGCTTGGCATTGATATTTGTAGAATTTAAAAAGGCGTTTAATACAGTGGAACTACCGTCCATCTTAAGAGCACTACAAGATTGCAGGGTCGACCACAGAAATTGTAATATAGTTAAAAAATATGTATGAAAATGCCACAACAACCATAAGTTTACATTCTGCAACTAATAAAATAAAGATAAAAAGGGGAGTCAGGCAAGGTGATACCATGTCACCAAAGCTGTTCATTACTGTTCTTGAGTATGCATTTAAAAGACTAACATGGCAACAGAAAGGAATATCCATCGATGGAGAAAGATTAAACCATCTACGTTTTGCGGACCATATCGTGCTTCTGTCAGATAATCTGGGAGAGATCAAAGACATGCTCCAAGAACTGAATGACATACTACAAGAAACTGGGCTCGAGATAAATTTCGAGAAAACTAAAATGATGACCAATATGGTTCCCAGCGAAGAGATACAGATCAATAACAACAAGGTAGAATTAATCGATAAATACACATACTTGGGTCATGAAATTAGAATAACCAGAGACAACCAAACCTGCGAGCTAAATAGACGAATCACGTTGGGATTGGCGGCATATGGAAGTATAAGAGACATTTTTAAAACAAATATCCCAATTCACCTAAAAAGGAAGGCATTTAACCAATGCATCTTACCAGTGTTGACCTACGGAGCAGAGACCCTAACTTTAACGAGAGCTACTGCCGAAAAACTGAGGGTATCACAAAGGCGAATGGAAAGATCAATGCTGGGCCTGGCGTAGACGATATTATACTGCGAATCAATAAACAAAAGTAGAGGTGGATTGGACATGTTGCTAGAATGGAAGACGGAAGATGGACGAAGAGATTATTGGAGTGGAGACCAACAGCCGACAAGCGAAGTCGAGGCAGACCACCCACCCGATGGACCGACGACCTAAGGAGAATAAAAACTAGATTGCAGCAGCTAGAGATAGAGAGAACTGGAGACGTTTGGAGGAGGCCCATATCCAACAATGGATGTGAAAATGGGGCTGGACGATGATGATGATGAATTCCAGCAATATTTGTAGGCTGCATTTTAGTAATTTGTTCGGTATAACTTGTGGTCCACATGCTTTTTGATTTTTTAGATTTCGTATTTCATCTTTGACTTCCTGTACTGCTATTTTATGGTCTTTATCGTATTACACTTCATATGTTGCTGTTATGGTGTTTGTATATTGCGGCCGTGATTCAGTCAGAAGTTATTTATTTAAAATAATTCTTTTAAAAGCTTTGTAGGTAATTAGAACCTGATACAACTCATTACAGAACCTACTAGATTTAGAAATAATACCCAATCTTCTACTTTAGATCTAGTGCTTATTCTTGACGAACAGCTGATTTCATCTCTCGAAAGTCAGTTCTCCTATAGAAAAGTCAGATCATGCAGTTATAACGACTCACATCCAGTTCAATTAAATACTACCCCACAAAAATAATAATATAGCATTATGCGACTACCGACTTTTCTGAAGTTGACATATTTTTTGAAGACTTAAAAAAATATGGACTGAATTTCTCGATAAAGTCCACAATATAATTTCTACAAATACCAACTTCTGTAAGATTTATAAAAACAACCTAAACCCTGGATAAATCAAACAGCAAATAAACAAATTAATCACAAACGACATTTATGGTGGAAATTTAAACACACCGGGCTTCTCAGTGATTTCCAAAGCCACCGCAGATTTTCAAATAACTTACAAACATTTCTAAAAACTCTAAGACAAAATTGTGAAGCAAATGTTATTGAAAGTGGTATCATTAAAAAAGTCTTCAAATACATGCGTTTCTCCTTGATGTCTAAAGTTTCCATTTTTCTACTTCAAAAACCCAACCAGACTTTATGCTCTTCTGACAAAGAATCTTCCGAAACTCTCTCTTTAGCGGTGGACTTTAGAACAGTTTGCTACGGCTTCCAGTGTTTATTATTGACATCAGGCAGTTGTGACTAAGGTAGAGAGAGGAATTTATCAGCGTCGTTTTAACAAAAATGGCAACCAGAAACCCAAAACGTGTTGACTGGTCGCCAGGAAAGAGAGCCAAAGCAATTATCCTTCGAGAAGAAGGTTACACTAATCAAGAAATAGTCAACAAATTGGGTGGTGGCGCCACAAAATCAGGTGTAATGAAAGTTTGCAAACGTGGAACGACAAAATCAGCAAAAAGATCTGGCAGAAAACCCAAAGATAATCACTACAATGTGCGTAGAATATGCCAGCTTTGTTTAGAAGATCAGCACAGATCCGCAAAAGATGTTAACGGTATTGTCAACTCTACTGGATTACAAATATCGGGCCGCACTATCACAATAAAGTTTTGTGAAAATGGATTGCGAGCACGAATTCCTAGACAGAAGCTGTTCTGAACAAAAAACAGAGGCAAAAACGCATTGATTGGGTTTTTGGCACACAGAGGGTGGACAGATGAACAATGGAGTATAGAAATTTGGAGTGATAAAACCAAAATCTTGAGTGACGGAGTGAAGTTTGTTCGCCGCCGACCGGGAGAAGACCTTTTGCCCCAGTGTACTACGGTCACTATGAAGCATCCTGTGAGTATCATGGTATGGGCTTGCATAACTACTAATGGAGTTGGACGTTTAGCAGTAATATAGGGCAACACTAATGCAAAAATATATCAGGAAGAGATACTGCAAGCCAAACTGCTGCCGACTATCAGAGATTTGTTCGAAGGGGATGCCCAACATTGCACCTTCTAGCAGGATGGAGCGCATTGTAATACGGCTTCCGTCATAAGACTTCCATGGAATGGTTGAGAAACCATGATGTTACTGTTCTGCCTTGGCGTGGAAATAGTCCCGATCTAAATCCAATAGAAAATTTATGGTCAAGGCTGAAAGTCTTAGTATCACCCCAAAACCCAAGCAACAAGAGAGAACTGATAGAAGACATTATTCAAAACTGATTTAGAGTTATCACACTAGAAGATTTGGCTCGTCTCATCAACTCCATGCATCGCAGAATTGAGTATGTCCTAAAAAACAAAGGTTATCCTACCAAATACTAATTTTGTTGATAATAATCATTGTACTATTTTTTTTTTAAATATATATACTAATAGCTAACAGCTGTTGTTTTATTTATTTTTAAATTTTTTAGAGGATTTTCCCCCTTAAAATAGATATTAAATATTAAGTAGAAGCATAAAACGATGTAATAAAATTATAGATAAACTTATAAATAACATGTCTTGTGAAAAAGAGGAATTCTGATAACAAAACTAAAATTTTTGAAAAGTTTCCAGAATTTTGGCCACTAGTGTATACGTTTCTGCTTCTTTTTGTAAGCCTTTTTCGGCAATTAAGAAATTTTTGGTAGTTTCTAAACTACGAACTGTGGTTTATTATTTGTCATTAATTTTCATTAAATACCAGCAAGTTTTTTAAGTAGAAGGGTATAAATTATATCCATTGGAAGCAAAATATTCATAAAAAGTTCTGTATGTTTAATGGGCTTACTCTAACTACATTCTGGGAATAGTTTAAACAGTGGTTCTGGAAGTTTACTATGCAACGTTAAAATTGTAAATAAAAATGAATTTTTCATAAAAAGACTGAGAGCAGGAGAATATGTAGAGTTCCATGTTGAAATTCACATAAGTAATTAACCATCTGGTTTACACGAAACGCTACTTTCGAAGATATAAAAACAGTTTTTCTATCGCTGCATGGATGCCAGGCCACCGAGTTTACATAAAAGCTACATTTAGAATTTGTAAAATTTTCAACGGCCATTTATTACAGCACATCTTTGACTTTTAAATGTCTAGCGAAAATGAGAAATTTCGAAGCTGAAATATGTTCTTTCGAACTAACACAACTTCCCCACACAATTGCTTATACATTTCAACTCCCACCTTGGAGGGTTTAGTTAATTAATGCACTGTGGTAACTGCTTGCTACTAACTTGGTTAAATTTATATGGCCAACAACATCAACAATATGCAAGGTAGTTAAGATAGATAGTTAAGAAGTTATATGTGACCGTGTAATTCATATCGGCTGTGCTATAAAATATTAACCTGACTCCATATTCGAACATAATTTTAATTCTCCGATAATATGAGTAATAATGTGCATTTGTTCGATAATGAAATGTTTTGTTTTGAAATGTAGTTCATGTTTATTAGTGCTTTTATTAAATAATTACTTTTATTATTCGTAGACACTTCTCAAAAGGTTGTGTGTGAGTGTGTGAGAGAGAGGGATGGCATTAGACAAAACATCTTTTTGCCACAGTAAATTGTTATAAGGATGTTTAAATTTTTATTTTAGAATCGTTTATAAACTTGATTAGAATATTATATATAGATTTGTCAGAATAAGATAACAGATTACTGATGTTAACTGGTAGGCTAATATTGAGATCAATTAAACCTAAATATAGGTTTCAAGTCTGTTCCCTATGATTAGGACAATCGAAAAATAGGTAGTTCAAATCTCCGATAGATTTATTATTACAAGGACAGAAAGGAGTTTCATAGATCCCAATCCTATGCAGATACTCTGGAAAGAGGCCATGATTCAGTTTTAGCCGGGTTATTAACGAAGAATGTACTTTAATATAGTTAAAATTAAAACGGTGAATATGTTTTGGTAAGCTTGGGTAAATAGAAAAGAAATGGTTTCTTGACTTCTTTTGAACCTCTTTATATATTGACATCCATATTTCCCTGTAAATACTCCTGATAACAGAAAAAAGATCTTTAAAGTAGTAAAAATTTGTAATTTCGGATATCTCAGATGTATTTTTTGCCATACTGTCCACCAATTCGTTTCCAATTACTCCATTGTGTCCGTTAGCCCAGAGTAAAGTAACTGTTTTTTTTTTCAGAATTTTAGATCATGTAATAATTTTTTGATATCAAGTATAATGGAGTTTTGAAAACTATCTACTGGATGGCTACGAATAGCTTGTAATACTGCCTGAGAATCTGATACTATTACGATGTTCTCACAATAATTAGTGACACACCAAGTTAGTGCTTTCGCTATAGCAGCAGCCTCGGCTGTAAAAATAGAACAACATTCAGGAATTCGATATTTCTCAACATAATTGCTGTTTGAAACAAAAAAAGCGAAACCAGTACTTTCAACAGTTTTTGATGCATCTGTATAGATTACTGTTAAATCTTCTCCTAATCTGCTTAGTATGGATTTGAATATCAGATTAGTTAAAATTGGCAAGTTTGAATAAGAGGGCATTATAATGGTTGGTTTGTCTATCAGAACTTCAAAGTCTAATACGTAAAAAGGAAATTTTGGTAGCTGTAATATATAAGATTGAAATGAATTCGTATCGATAAAAGATTCTGCAAGAGGAGGAGAATTTTTTATTCTCCAATAAGGATTTGTTAAATTTTCTGTCAAAAGTAAACCTATTTTGTGAACCATAGTTGTATTAAACGTTCTGTATGTTATTAGACGTTTTTTTGCTAACATTTGCCTACGTATGTGTAAAGGTGGTTCTTGGGCTTCTGCTCGAACTGCTTGGTTTGGTGAAGACATCATAGGTCCTAGACAAATTTTTATTGATTTAAATTGTATTCTGTCAAGAGTTAATAGATTTGTTTTGCATGTTGAACCGTAAAGAATACAACCGTAATCCAGAATGGATCGTATGTAGGATCTATAAAACATTAAACGGATATTTTGATCTGCATCCCATCTTTTTTTAGAAACGAAAAGCAGAAGGTTAATTCCACGCTCGCACTTTTGTTTTACTTACTTTATATGGCTGGACCACAAGAGTTTTTTATCTAGGATCATGCCTCGATACTTATACTCTTCTGCTAAGGGGAAATTATAATCATCACCTATCTGTCTTACGCCTGTGACTTTTTGACATTTGTTGCACCCACTTATCTATGTTACTAAAGCTAAGTTTTAGATTCAACATACAATATTTATAGGATTTATGGCTGGTATAGAAACATATATCATCTGCATATTGAATTATTTTGCATTTTTCATCCATCAAACCATGCAGATCTGCAGGTAGGTATATTTTTCTATTTACATACAAATTTATTATATTTACAGATAATCTTTTATCAATACCATCAATACAATACACGCCACCATTTTTGAATATAATATATCCAAATCAACCACGTCATATGCACCCTTTAAATCCAGAAACAAACATAGCATAAATTCGTTTTTTGAGAAACAGAGTTGAATATCCATAACTAAATGTACTAGAGCATTAATGGTACCTCGACCTCTACGAAATCCATACTGTGAGTAGGGAAAAACTGAACTACTTTTAGTAAAATATTCTAATCTAAATTTTATAAGCCTTTTAAAGGATTTTGTCACACATGATAATAAAGAAATGGGTCTATAAGATGATGGAAGTTCTGGGTTTAAGTTAAATTTGAGTAAAGGGCATATGATAATATTTTTTAAAGTACCTATCGCAATATTCTTGTTTCAACCACCAACTATTAAGAGAACAACTATTAAGATTTGTAAGAGAACATCTTTAGCATTTAACGCCAATTTGTCCAATATCTTATAACTGAAACCGTCTAAACCGAGGGCTGTATTTCTGCTTTTTTTAGTACGAAATCTAGTTCTGAAGGAGTAAAAGGTTTTGACAAGTAATCTATGCTAGTATTAAAACGAAAACTTTCTTTAATCCTACCAATATTACCAAGGGCAGATGAAGGTGCAAGTTGGTCTAACATCTGTTTAATGATTTTTTCAGAAAGTTGAGGGTTTTTATTGTACTTATAGTTATTGGAAATTGATCTGACGGTTGACCATATTTTTAATAGAGGTGTGCTTTTGTTTAAACTATTTAAAAAATTTATCCAACTACTTTTTTCTTTGTTTTAAATAATCGTCTGGTTTGGGCTGCTATATTTTTATAATTTATGTAACTATTATGGTTACTTTGGGTTCGATACGCTTTCAAGGCTTCTGATCGTTTTTTATTATGAATGTACATTCCTGATCCCACCAATAAGGCCTTGGCATTGAAGGATTTTTTATGGGCATAGATTTGAAAGCAGCTAGAGAGATAGTCTGAAAGAGTAGGGCTGTCTTCTTATGGTTAGAGAGATTATTAGATGATAAAAATGTGGATAATTGTTTTTCTAAATCAGTCTAAAATAGCTTCCAGGCCGCGGCAATCGTTCCATTTTGTTGGTGGATTAATTAGAAATGCAGAAGGATTAATTTTAAGCTCTAGAAAAATGATCAAATCCCAATGTGTCGGGATATACTGACCAGTTTATACGATTTGTTAATGAGGCTGAGGTGATAGTCAAATCAACGGCAGAATGATTACAACTCGCGGCGATTCTAGTAGGTGTTCCGTCATTTAGAGAAACTAATTCGAAAAAATCCATGTTTTCGACTAATATTCTACCATTACGGTCATCCGGGATCGGACCCCCCATGTAATGGTGGGCATTAAAATCGCCACAAAAAACTGGTTGAAAATAAACTGACCGAGGATACCCAGATTCGTCGTGGGGTTCGCCAAAGGTGTATCACCCTTGATATTCAATTTATACAGTGAATCCATCTCAGAATTAGCGCTTTCCGAGATCAGTGAGGGCCTTATAATAAACGGTGAGCCACTTAATAACATAAGATATGCTGACGACACCGTCCTTCTGGCAGGAACACTAGAAAAACTGCAACACCTTGCTGAACAACTAAATATATATTGAAACGATTATGGACTAAAAATCAATTTGAAGAAAACGAAGCTCATGGTATTTACAAAAGCACAAAACATCAAAGTTAAGCTAGTACTAGATAATATAGAAATTGAACAAATATCTTCGTACAAAATACCTTGGAGCATGGATCACAGAAGATACTGACCAGACGAAATAAATAAGATGCCGCATTGAAATTGCATGGTCAGCTTTTAATAGAATTTAAAAAACTTTTTTGTAATCGCGATATCAATATATCGCTCCGGATAAGAATGCTTCGATGTTATATTTTCTCTACCCTTTTGTATGGGGTTAAAGCTTGGACACTTAAAATCCAACATTAAAAGCCTAGAGGCATTCGAAATGTGGTGTTACAGACGTATTTTGAAAATATCATGGATGAATCGCAAAACAAACGAACTAGTTCTCGAACAACTAATCAGGAAATTGAAATACTTGAGTCACATAATGAAAGGTGAAAAATACGAACTACTAAGAAATATAATGCAGGGTAAAATCAAACGCAGAAGAAGCGCAGGAAGACGTAGAACCTCATGGCTACGCAATCTTCGTGAATGGTTTGGATGCAGTTCAAATTGAGTTCAACTTGAAGAAAAAGAAGAAGAAGAACGTTCAGAATGGTCGTACATAAATGTGATTGGCCACCAATATTTTTAATAATTAAAAAAATATTCTAATGTATGTTTAGTATTTTCAATAAACATAATGGCTGTATTCCAGTAGCGATAGAAGACGCGAAATCAAATTGTAATTTCGAAATTTGTGGAGAAGTTCAGACATTTATATCCCGTAAGAAGGGCTGCGAGATGATGTAAGTTGAGGCATCCCGTATATTGATTAAGGACCATCTGTTATAGAATCTACATAAACTTAATTAGGGCTTAGACGATTTTAGTTGGTAAATTTTGTTTACCTTTGTTTCATAATGTATTTAGAGAAAATAATTTTTGGTTTATCTATTGATCGTCGTGAATTATTATTCCGGCTTGGTTTTAAATAAGGAAATGTTGGTGTAACAGGAATACCAAATCGAACGGCTTTATGAATAATTAAATACAAATATACGGTATGCACAAGCGCCGGAAACATATTTCCTAAAACGTATAAAAATGGAATAGGAAGATTATATTGGAATTTGTAGCCTGTGATTGGAATATTTTCAAAAGAGTTACATGAAATTTCATTCCAGCTTTTCTACTAACATGACCGATCCGAATTTACATCATTTTTTATCCCACTCTACGTATTACTAATAGATCGAACATTTTCACGCGCTCTTGAAAATTGCGAGACTTCCGAATTTTATTGTTATTATATTTGACGTTAAAGTCCGTGGCGGAAGGGCCACAAAATATTGGAAACTCCTATAAGCCAGCTGAACGTATACTGATAATTTTTTACCTTGTTGTTAGGTAATAACAAGGTCTATTTCAAAATATTACTTTTGCAATTACAGAACCAATAACCTTATATGAAGCGTATAAAAGCAAAACCAGATATTTGACTTTTTTTTAATTAGTTATATATGGATTCCATATGTAATCCATTTTTCTAACCCTTATGTTCATAAACAGACATTTGAATGGCATTATTCACACTTGAAATTTAGCCTTAGATGCAAGATCAGACATTTGTGTACACTTGTTAGGTGCAGAGGCATTTGCCTTTAAACCAATCCAGATTCGACTTCTTAGTCACGAGCTGTCGTGATTGCGCTGTTTTGTATGGTCACTCGTATTTCGTTAATACTTTGTACTCACATTAAGATCAAACGTGGTAAAAATACGTTATGAATTAGTGCTCATGAAAACTAACAATAATTAAACATTGTAAACATGAATAACATTATTATTGAACCCAAGTCCAGCTGGTGAAGGGCGAAAACCATTGATAAATAAGAATCAGTGGAAACGAGCTTAAGCTCTGGAGGGATTAGGAAATGCCGAAAGGTATTAATCCTAATGAAACAAAAATCCAAATCTGCAACCTCCAGGTGGTAGAAGATGGGCAACATTTATCTATAGATGGCCAATGCAGATAGGGACCCAGTGATTGCCGGTATAAGCAATACAGTCCGTCCCAAACCCTTCTTTCAGTGCGACATAGTTGTTCGAATTCTCTCTAACGCATTAAGCTAGAAGTGACAGAAAAAAACGTGAGTCTCTGATTATTATACATAGAACTTAGAAAATTAGGTATCGTTCACGGGTATTCGCATATTAAAGCGAATTCTACTTACGAACGTATAATTGGTTGGAGTTTAGAATACGCTAAATAGATATCCAATCAATTATGCATATAAATATAATTTGACAAAGATGATCTTGATAATGACAGTGACAGTACTTTCACAATGTCAACTGATAAAATGATAATTGCCATTCCAGGTTAGTATTTTCAGACATTTTAACTACAGTGAAAATTAAATCTTGTATTTATTGTCATAAAAATATTTTAAATATTCCGAGATATACCGAGAATCAAAAAAGACTAATATTAAAATTATTAAAGCAGTTTCAATTAGAAAAAGAGGCTGAGACATCTTTATTATCAGTTTCTGTCGTTCGCGAATCAGATTGTGAATTCCGGAATGAGATTGAGGAAATGTCTTAAACTAATGCCTTTATGGATATTTATATGTATTAAAACGGTTCTTTTTAGAACCAAGACATTTTCTTGAAATGTAGGATATAATTGATACAAGCCACATATCTAGTGTAATCATTGATTTTCAAGAATCAGATTCTGAATGGGATTATAGATTGTTTGAAATATAATATTCATTTTTGTTATTAATAAAAATAAGGTAAACTTACATTCGGTATCTTGTTTTTTAACTAAACTCCATTAGAACGATTTCATCTGGATATCGGAACTGGTAGATTAACTCAAAAATCAACTGCTTCACTATTTAAACTATTTATATTGTTTTTTTTTTAACTAAACTTTATAACCTTCTTTATAACTTTAAAATCAACTGCTTCACTATTTAAACTATTTCCACTATTTAATGACAACTCTTCACAAAATTAAACTATTGGCTGCCACACAAACTTATCAGAAAATTACTTATCCAAATATGACTGATTTAAATCGATATTATTTTATCACAGGAATGTTTACTTTGATGCCTTGCAATTGTCAGTAAATTTTTTTACCTTGCAGTCAACTCTTAAAAGATTCTAGGAGGAAGCGTTATTTTAAATAAACAAACCTTCCAATTCCCTAGTGTTTGTAATAAATAATAATAAATCCATAAACAAATCTTAGCTAATTAAGCACTTTCCATGGAATGTATAAAATAGAACAGAATAGAATAGAATTATGAAAAACTGCTATGCATTAAAAAAAAATAACCTTTTCACGTTTAGCCGATTACGATCCTGCAACTGTCAGATTTAACTAAAATGTCATGCAATAATTCTCGACATTCTTAAAATCCTATATGACGTTAAAATTAGTGACTCACTGAAAAAAGGGTTTGGGACAGACTGTATCTCACTTACTGAGCAACGGCTACGGGTGAGTTGGAAAGTGATAGGGCACTCTTTTGTCCTGAAGTTGAGAAATCGACTCCAAAGGCGGATAAACTAAAGAAATGGTCAATGGCAGAAGGATGTAGAAGGCAACGAGAAACCACTACATTAAATATTTTCAAATAGCTCTTGTCAATTATCATGGATATTATAAATGACAATTTCACGTGACGTTTTCAAATAATTTTTGTGCTCTACATTTGATTAGTTCGGCTGGGATATCCCCTGGTCCTGGAGACCTACTGTTTTTAGTTCTTTTATAGCTTTTTTGATTTCTGTTACTTGTATTGTTATATCTTCTCCTTCAATATTAACCTCTATTGGTGATTGAGTTAAAATTATCATATACAAAATTAAATGGTATCTAAACTTAAATGTCGACATGATTACATTGTTCGTAGTTTCTCAATTATTTCTTATATAACAATTTAAGTTTCTACTCTTAAGTAAATGATAATTAACATCAACATATACACAATATTATACAAGTCTCTAATTTTACATAACTTTGTATGTAGGTCAAAGTTGAGAGAAGCGGGATCATCCATATATAGAAACAATCAATGTCTTAAATTTAATATAGCCATATCGATCGAAATCACTCAAGTTCATCTAAAATGAAGTAAACACCGCAGCTAACCTTTGTAATCAAACAGCAATTTGTAATAGTTATTTTTAATGGGGTTTTAAGCCATCTCCCATATTTTACGAAAAGCTTTCCTTCAATTAACTAAAACTATGTTTAACATAAATATATTGTTACGAATATATGTATATACCATGCGATCCATATGTATGGAATAAATTCATTTTTAGCATTATTAAGTACTATGTGAAAAAAATCTGAAACAGGTCGATTTTTATTCTTAAATTCACAATTTACAGTATGAAAACAATATCCCCCTCCAGCACCCCCTTTGAATTATATGCACCCCCTCGAAATATTTAAATAGCAAAGAGTGTCGTGTAACACCTTATTAGAAAGGGAGTTTAGTCCTCTGTTCAGTAATATTAAGTTTTTTAAGTTTGGTGCAATAATAACCTAGAAAATTGATTTTTAAAATGTAAAATTTTGATAATGTCTTTACCACAAAACCACAAAACTTTAGGTTGAATGAAGATAATAATGTCACATAATATTTAGAATGTATTTTTCAACGTTATATTGACAAAAAAAGTGGCAAAATCTGTTGATAACTTCATATCAATCTCAGCAAGAGTGATGCTCATACAACTAAAACAATACCAATCGACATCAATATACTTCAAGTGTATACACCTACAACAGAAGGAACAGAAGAAGAGATAGAAGAACTATACCATACCATTAATCAAGTCGTGAAAAGATTGCAAAAGCAAGACCTAATAATTGTCATGGGTGACTTCAACGCCAAAGTTGGAGCCAGCAAAACATCATCTGCAGTTGCACCATTTAGTCTAGGAAACCGAAACGATCGGGAGACGCGTTGATGATTTTTGGGGAAGCAAATCAATTAGTAATAATGAACACCTGGTTTAAACTATACCCAAGAAAACTGTACACCTGGAAATCTCCACAGGATTCTGTAGGAAGGATTGTAAGAAATCATATTGATTACATGCTAGTAAATAAGAGGTATAGGAACAGCTGTACATCTGTCAAAACATACCGGGGGCAGACATAAATTCTGATCATATACCAGTTGTGATGAGTGGAAACCTCAATACAAAGGTGCTAAAATATAAAAATGCAGGAACTACAGAGGAAAGTCTAACCATTATACAAGAAACAGTAAGAGAAATAAAAGAATAACACTTAAAGAAAGATACAGAGAAACAAAAATCGTTGATGACCGATGAAATACTTGAAGTTATGGATCAGAGAAAAAAAAAACAAAGCAAATTTTCAAGAATATAAGAGAATACATACCATTGTCAGAATAAAAATAAGAGAAGCGAAAGAGAAACAAAAAACAGAACAATGTCAAGAAATAGAGGAGTATTATAGTCGAAATGACAACTTCATTGTTCATCGACAGGTGAAGGAAATAGCTAGAAAGTTCCGAAAACGCAACAGTGGAAAGATAACATATGATGAAGGCAATCTTGCCATAACCAAAGAAGATAAAAAGAAAGTATTAGAAGAGTACTTGGAGAAACTTTTCCATGACCTTAGAACAATACAAGAGCCCACCATTGAAGAAAATTAGGTCCCAAAATCCTACCAGAAAAGATAACGGCATCTTTCAGACAAATGAAGGATGGCAAGGCACCGGGATTTGATGAAATTCCTGTAGAATTGTTGAAGCTATTAGATGCTAAACAAATAAAAGTAATACCTGAAATGTAACAACAAAACACTAAAAACTTTGTTTACAAACTTCCA
This sequence comes from Diabrotica balteata, assembly GCA_918026665.1. NCBI lineage: Eukaryota > Metazoa > Arthropoda > Insecta > Coleoptera > Chrysomelidae > Diabrotica > Diabrotica balteata. The sequence continues at coordinate 81,266,361 of OU898285.1, read as the reverse complement.
CAAAATTTATTTGAACTTTTTTTAACTTTTTTACTTTTAACTTTTATTCACTACAGCTATTTCGACTGATTGCCTTTCTCAAGTGATCTATTTTTGGCATGCGTTTACATTTTATAGTCTCTAATGGAATAGGTTGAGGAGGGGAGAACTGTTTGTCTCAAGTTGGCCATTCAGAATTTTATCTGTGTTTTTTAATTTGTTGATTTCCATAGATTCTAACAAGGATAGCTTAAGGCCTTTATTTTGAATGTGAAGAATATTAAATTCGTCATTAAAAGAATGATTGTGATCTAGAAGGTGAGGTGCGTATGTAGAATCTGGTTTTCTATTATTGAAAGCCCTTTTATGTTCTGCTATTCGTTTATTAAAGTTTCTACCAGTTTGACCGATGTTTTTGGGCAGTCGCCACATTTAAGTTGTACACACCACTGTGTAAGTGTTTTTTATTTTGGCTCTTGTTGTTTTTGATATATTTGCCTAGGTTGTTATAGAAGATGGTGTTATTCCTTTCTTTTTTATGTGTTTGGCTATTTTAGTCGATATTTTGCCTGTATATGTCATCGAGCAGAAGGTACTGGATTTTTTTCTGGTGGTGGAAATACTAATTTAACGGCTTTCTTGTGTAGTTTTTGATTTAACATTTTATTAATTGTTTGTTCGTTGTATCCGTTGTTTACTGCTATTTGCTTGATGATATTTAATTCTGTCTCAAAGTTGTATTTTGACACCGGAATTTCTGTTAATCTATGTAACATACTATGATAGGCTGCCAGTTTATGTTGTGTTGGATGGGATAATGAATAGTGTATAGTCGTGTCAGTATGGGTAGGTTTATGAAATATGGAGAAGTCATGTTTGTTTTTAAGTCTGATAATTTTTAAATCTAAAATGTTTATGGATTGATTTTGTTCTGTTTCTATTGTAAATTCAATGTGACTATAAAGTGAATTAATATACAATAAAAATTGATCGAGTTGCCTGTTAGTTCCTGTGAAACATACCAGTACGTCGTCTACGTACTCCATCAATATAAAAACTGATTAAATACGGGATGTTTTGAAATCTTTGTCTCTAGATGATCCATAAAAATATCTGATAGCAATGGGCTTAGGGGATTGCCCATTATAAGTCTTGCACTATTATTTGTATATATTTGATTATTAAATTCAAAGTAGTTCTGGTTTAGGCAAACTTCAAGAAGATGTAAAATTTCAGATGTAATTATTGGATTTGTACTATTTTGGTCTAAAAGGTTTTTTACTAGAATAAAAGTTTCTGTAATCTGGAGTTGTTAGGTAATTGAATATGTTGTATTTTATTGACTAGTTCTATTGTATTTTTTATGGTAAATTTAGGTGAAAATTTAGTGTGTTCTAAAATAATGTCTAACAGTTTTTTTAAAAGCTTATATGACGGAGCTGTATAAAAAGAAACTACAGGTCTTATTGGGTGATCCGGTTTGCGTAGCTTAACGAAAGAGTATACTTTAGGAGGCTGTGGGTTCATGATATTGAGGTATTTCTGTTCTATTGGATTTAATATTGATTTTGAATTTTCCAATGCTAGCTTAATTTGTTTTTGATATTTTTCTGTCAGTACTGCAGTAACGGCAGTAGTGACAGTGCAGTGATCAGTGAACAGTGTAGTAGTGTCTGGGAGCTCGGGAGACTGTGACCTCGGAAGCCCTGAAGAAAACATCAGAGAGGATGTCGAAAGCTCAGCAAAATGGATATCGACGCGGTTCAACCCGGAAGACTGGTGAGTTTAATATTAATTTTTGTAATAGTATTAATTTTAGCTCTAGGTTTCATTGTACTAACCGCGGAAATTTTTCCGAACATATATATATATATATATATATATATATATATATATATATATATATATATATATATATATATATATATATATTACAATGGAAAACATTAAAATACTTATATGACAGGGATCACTTTTCAATCATAATTGACATCATACATAACAAACAAGAAACAACACATTCAATTTACCAGAAGTGGAAAATAAAAACCGCAAATTGGGACCTTTTTCAGCAGTATATCGATGAAAAACTATGTAACTTCAAATTAGATAGAAATATTGACAAAACATATATAATACGTTAAATAATATAATTATATCGGCAGCTATTGGTTAAACAAAAACTTGTAATAGGACACCGGTCCCCTGGTGGAATGATCAAATTGCCAAATCATTATCTGCAAGAAAACACGCACTAAATATTCTTAAAAAATATAAAACAGATGCTAATCTCCTGGAATTTAACAAGCTTAGGGCAAAAGCTCGATATTTAATTAAAAAAAAAAAACAAAAGAGAATCTTGGCATAATTATGTTGCCTCAATAAATCCCCCAACTCCTATGTAAACCATCTGGAAAAAGATCCGAAACCGTAAAGGATCAAACAACTACATCAATATTAATACTCTTTCTTACAACAATAATCTTGTTGCAGACAAAAAAGACATATCTAACGTATTAGCCGATGTGTATCAACTAAATTCTAGTGATAGCAACCTAAACTCAAAAAATCATTAAGAATCCTATAAAATTTCAATACATCACAGCAAATCGCCCTAAATGAAAACATAACTCAACACGAATTTGATTATTCTCTAAACTTCCTTAAAAACACCTCTTCTGGTCCAGATGATATTCCACCTATTTTCTTGAAAAATATTCCAAAATCAGCCAAACTTACCCTCCTAGAACTATTTAACTCAATATTTGTCAATAATATATTTCCCAAAATATGGTGCCATGCAATTATTATCCCAATTCTTAAACCCAACAAATCTAAAGACGATCTCTTGTCATACCGTCCAATCTCCTTGACATGTAGTATGTGGAAACTAATGGAAAAGATTATAAATAACAGACTAAATGGCATCTAGAAGACTCAATGTTATTATCCCCCTATCAAAGTGGGTTTCGTAAAGGCAGATCCACTACCGACAACTTAGTATACATACATTGTAAGAAATTAAATACTTGTAATTGATGCAGGGTCATTTTTGTTTAAATAAAAAAAAACAAATGCAATTAAAGTCGTTAAGCTGTCATACTTTAATAAGAGTAAACAGAATAGTATAAACGATCTATAACCAAACATCAATAAATCGTGATTTATTTACTCGTCACAGTTAGAGAATGTAACACGTAAAACGCTCAAATGATATTTTACGACAGCAATTTTCTCGACAAAGCGCTCTGCTTTATATAATGTAGATAATAACTACTAGAACACCCTGTATTTAGGAAAAGTTAATTGGCAATTAAGCGATGGAGAAACAACAGACACCTGCGCTTCTAATGTTCATATTGTAAATAAACGCATGGAAAAGGTAACAATTTAGAAACTGACGATTAAACGATACTTGCGATGAAATATCGCAAGCTCCTTTAATTTGAACCCTTATACGAAAATTACGAGGTAGATAAAGTCTTTTTGGAAAACAATTTCTGTGCGAAATTGTTCAGACATTGTTTACGCTAAAAAATATGGCTTGGTTATAAAAACTTTTATCTTTTAATTAAGGAAACATTATCACTCTACTTGAAAAAAAAACTTTTTAATCGATCCTCATTTACCTACAAAGAACAGTGCAAACTATTATGTCCCAGATTAAAAAAATTATTTTAAAGTATTTTATTTTAACATTATTAATGAACAATTGACAGTTGCAAAGAATATGACGAGATAGAACATCAGTTGCTTCGAAATAAAAAACGTAATCAAATTTCATTACACACTTAACGGTTTCTTCTTTGTGTAGCAGCATTTCTTCATGTTGCCTTGTTGGAAGTGTTAACAGCGTTAACTTACTGATTGTAAAAAGGGACGATGAAAATTAAAAACAATATATTGAGGCAATAGGCAAAATGCTTAACCGGCTAAATATTACAACAACAGTTTAATTATTTTGCTTTTTTGTACATAAGTTCCGTGCTAAACTGTTGTAATTCTAATGTAACAGAGATACAACAGTTTTGCACGGATCATTGCAATGGTTTCGATAACAAGCAACGAAAGGCACGAAAAAAGTAAGAAATTTGTTATTTTATTATCCTATATGTGTGATATTTAAGTTTAATATACAGCGTGTCTACGTGATCCTTAACGGCTGAGACAATAAAAAATATTTATGAGACCAATCTATTCATGTAAGTTTTATGTCCTTTGTGTGACATTATATTTTCCATAAAATGTGTGCGATATCGTTTGACCATTTATTTATTAGATTGGACTAAAAACACATAAATTAAGACTAATTATTTACAGCCAAAATGTATTTTTTCTTATGAAAGGAAAAACAGTAATCTTTAAACTTATATATTAACAATACTGACAGGTTAAAAATATCTATTCTTAGAAAACTTGTTCAATTAAAAATTCCCAAATTGTATTAAATCTTCATGTAACCTTCCGGGCGATTGTCTTATCATATTATCCCCCCGTAATTCCCAACTATGAGATGGGCAGATGATCTGAAAAGGACTGCCGGGAAAAAATTGGCTACAAGAAGAAGAAGAAGAAGTTGTTTTGCTTTATTGAAAACAGTAGTTTCACAGACTACGCCGGACCAGTTACGCTACTGCTACAGTACCGGTCCAGTTAAGGGTTAACTTTATATAAACATTTACAATGCAATTCGACCCAGTTTTTTTTATTTTTTCTCCTTATCCTGTAATAGGTCCAAATTCAAGAGACATGGATTGATACATTTATTTTTATTGGCACGCATATGCGTGTGTTTCGCTCAAATGTTTGATAAGCGATATGTCTTTCATATCATGTCAAGGTATGCATGAAATAATAAAACATATCAGCGTAATCTTTCAATTCAGCCCTATTTATAAAAAAATTCTATACTGTGTATGTCTTTTTACATTTTGTCAAATTAAAAATATCCTAAGGGTATATCAGAACTTTTTCAGAGACGAAAGATTGCAACTATACTAAAACAAGATTACAGTGATGATGGTCCAAAAATAACACAATAAATAGTATTGCAAGCAATTTAATTATTAAACGAAATATTATCAAATATTATTAAAAGAAATCCATATCCGAATACTGGTCGTCTTATATAATACAATATACAGTACAGGAATTATATATAGTAGTTTCTGCGTCCAAATTGTTTAAAAAAAAAACAAACAAAAAAGAGTTTTCAACTCACAGATCAATTAGTTTGATAAGTTATATACTCAGCATGTTCGCTAAAGTCATATATAAAAATATATCAATTAATTGAACAGGAGATTACTAAATTGTAATTTTGAGTTTAAAAATGGTCGAGAGGTTTTCCATAAACGCTTTTATACAAAGATGCATGTTGTGAATCAGAGCGTGTTTGGTTAAAAAAAAAAGTGAAAAAAAAATTAAAAACTTAGGTATAAGTTCTTGAAAATGACAAGTACTATAAAGGAAGCAACGTCGAAGGACATACCAAGAACAAAAAGATTTAGAAAAAACCACTGGTTCGATGGTAAATGTGATATTATAGATAATAAAGTTAAGCGTATTAAAGACAATTACAAGAAAAAACGAATTAAAAAAAAATTCAGAATCAGAAAATCAAAAAAGATGTAATTTAAAGGATAAGCAAGGAAATCTGATAGTCGACGAAGACCAAATATGTTAAAGATGGAAAGAATATTTCGAAGAAGATCTAAATAACAGAGCCACTAAAAAAAATTATAATGTTCCTTAACCCCAAATAATAGTAGAAGAAATATTAAAGCCCACAAGAGAAAAAATTAAATAAAAAATAAAATATATGGAAAATCAAAAAAGCCCTGGGGAGAGCTGCATTGTGACAGAGAACTCGGAGATGAGGCTTTAATAAACCAACTTACTTAGCTAATAGTAGAAGTATGAGATGCCAAAAAATGCCTTATGAATGGATCAAGTCCGTTATAATATTTTTGTGCACAAAAAGGGAGATAAAACTAAATGCGCAAACTATAGAGGAATATCCTTTTTATAGGTAATATACAGAATGCTCGCCTTACTAATTAGAAACGATTAGAAATATATGTGGAGAAAAAACTAGGCGAATACCAAGAAAAATTTCACAAGGGAAGACCCTTGCAACCGAAACATGATCAGTTGCTATGAATACAACATTTTAGCACAAATACTTTTCATTAATTACAAAGCCGCCTACGATACAATAGATAGAAACAAATTAATAGAAACGATAAAAGAATTCCAAAAAAAGAGTGAGATTGGTAAAAATGACAATTAGAAAAACCATTTGTGTTGTGAAATGCAATGGTACAGTCTCAGAAGAATTCGAAGTGAAAAAGGTGGTCGACTGCAAGATCCGTTGTCTAATTTGATATTCAATATAGCTCTAGAAAAAATGTAAGGGTTAGTGGGATAGATAGCTCCGGCACTCTTTTATACAAACAGCAACATAGCGTACGCTGATGATATGGTTCTCATTGCAAACAATGGAAAAGTACTGGCAAAAATAGCAAATAGACTCGGCAAAGCTCTACAATGGGCCTGAAAGGTAATATTAATAAATTCAAGTTTATCGAAATCTCGAGCAAAAAAGAAGTAAACATCAGGGGCTCCCCTAATTCGGAGTTGGAGGATAAACCAGTTGTAGAATTCCAGAAGGTGGATGAATATGTGTACTTAGGTACTCTTATTGATCAGACATTTAAGGAAGAAACTGAAATCAACCTGAGACTCACCAAGAGCAACAAATATGCTAAGGCTATGATCAAAATAATTAATTAATCTTGTAAAAGAATGATAAAAAGAATAGTATACAAAACTTAGAGAGACATAGACTATAAACAAAACCATGCAGAACAGATTGGCAGCATGAAAAGAGAGATACTTTGCAGAATATTTGGTGAAAAAGTAGTAGAGGAAAAATTAAGAGGACGAACTGATGTAGAAGTGTACCAATTGTATGCTAACCCTACAATAACAAAAGTAGTGACGAAAACTAGAAAAAATGAAAAGTAATAGACAAGTCAAGAATATTGATTGAAGAGTATCTGAGGAGCAATACTCTCCAAAAAAAAGAGAAAGATCAAGTAAGAAATGAAGAGATGTAGTGATGGAAGATGTCGGAGAGATGGAAATCAGAGATTGGAAGCTGACAGATAATAACATAAAACGATGAAAATTATTTATCCAGCAATGGGTTTAAATGGCCTGTTGTCACTATCTAAGACATATGTGAAAAAACGAGGAAAAATACCACGCATAACAAAATTATGATTTCTAGTGATATTTAAAAGCAATTTATGTGCAGCATACATTGAAAATCATCTTCACTTTGAGAAATTAGTATTGCGTTGTGTGCATAGCAGGTTATTTTAAGTCGTTTTTCTCCCACTTGGCATCGTTCTTTAGTTAATACTTTTTTTATTATTTTATCCGTGATCAGGTTAAAGAATAGGGGATTTATCCCATTTCCAGGTTCAGTTGGAAAGGATTGGGTCAGTTCTACTTTTACTACTACTTTTACTTTTAGGTGTTGTTCTGGTAGATATTTTTGATCGTTTTGATTATTGCTGTTGCGTACAACAAATAAGAACGCTAACCAAAGCAGTATATGTTGCAAATGATACGTGAAATTTTATAAAAGCACGATGATATGATGAGAGAAATTAAAAACCTGCGGTGAAAGCAAAAAGAGACTTATGATTGTATCAGACAGTTGAAGGAAAAGAATATGTAGTTAAAGAGTTAACGGCAGAGTTCTAAATAATGTACGATACGCCGACGACACGGTCCTAATTGCAGAGAGCGCACAGGATCTCCAGACACTCTTAGATCGCGTCAGATCGATCGGAGAACAATACGGCCTCAGCATAAACGTCAAGAAAACAAAAACAATGATTGTCTCCAAAACATCCATCCATCCACCCATGGCTTTAAACGTGAATGGTAACATTATCGAAAATGTCGAGAAATTTCGATATCTAGGGTGCTGGATAACGAAAGATATAGATCCAGACATAGAAATAAAATCGCGAATTTAACAAGCAAGAAATGTCTTTTTTAAAATGAAACAAATGTTTACGTCCCAAACACTCAATCTCAAAATCCGATACCGAATGCTGAAATGTTACGTTTACAGCACCTTACTATATGGAATGGAGGCCTGGACCTTTAAAATCAACTCACTAAGGGCGTTTGGAAAGTTTTGAAATGTGGTTATTTCGAAGGATGCTGAAAGTCCCCTGGACAGCGCATATGAGCAACGAGCAGGTCCTACACAAGATGGGTACCGACAGAGAACTCTTAAAAATAATGAAAACACGGAAAACCTCATATTTGGGACACATATACAGAAATGAGAAATACCAGCTACTGCAGCTTCTTATAGAGGGGAAGGTAGAAGGAAGACGTGGTCCTGGTAGACGGCAGGCGTCCTGGTTGAAGAACATTCGTGAGTGGACTGGTTTGGATTCTCAATCTTTAATAAGAAAAGCCAGGGACAGAAATGATTTTGCTGAGGTTATCGCCAACCTTCATTGAAGACGGCACCCAAAGAAGAAGAAGTTAAAGAGTGGGCTCAAAAAAGCAAATCATAAAATAGAACGAATCGAGAGAGACAACAGAAAAAAATTATAATAATTAAAGTCTTAAATTTCGAAAGCTACAGTACTTCGAGCACATTTTACAAAATAAATCCAGATATGCCCTTATACAAGGAAAAATTTTTGGAAAGCGACGTCCAGGAAGAGAAAAAACATTCTGGTGAAAAAACCTCAGAATCTGGTTCAACTCAAGATATGCGCAGCCTTTCTTCGCTGCAGCAGACTAGACAAAGGTTGCCAGGATGATCGTCAATGTTCTCGTCACCAATAAGATGTACTTGCAAATTACGCTGGATAAAATAATCTACATCTAATCTAGTAATTTGGCTTGTGATATGTCCAAACCAATATTAAGCAAGAAAGCTTGCCGGTTCTACGGGTTTACTACTTGACTACTCATGGAGGACTACTACAGATCGTCAAGTACATGGATCTGGAAATTCAAATACAAAGACAGTGAAGAATAGAACCTACCCCGACAATACCCATTATTCTCTCTACTACTGAAGTTATTCTGAAGAACCTTCTAGAAAACATAAAAAAGCTGGGTCTGAATGAACATCTCTACAAGATTATGCAAATAGCTGTACTGCTCTCAACGTCTAGATGTGTACGAAAATTTGGGAGATTCTCCAGTATACCAAGTCACTTAGGGCTCGATAACACGAAAAGAGTCCCACCAGAGCTCAATCTTTTTGATGGTATCTGGGATGAGTTAATTTTCCTCTTGGAATGAGTGTGAGCCGTAACGCTAAATCTGGATGATTGTAATATTGGTGTTTTTGCAATTGTTACATAGTTGATTATCAGTTAATAGTTAGATTGTAATAAAATTAAATAGCGTACTCACCAACTACTTGTAGATACCCAACTTGACTAATCATTGGGTTGGTATTGACTTGGCACATGTAGTATCCTCTATCTTCTTTTTGAACACTACTGACATGAAGTAACCATGTTTTGGCATTGTCATGTGAAACACTAAATCGCGGTACTCTCGATATAACGTGTCTATGGATTGTTAATATCATCTGACGGTCTATATGTATCCATGCCACCTGAAACAAAAGTGGTGTATCAGTGCGAAATAATCAAACGTGTGACATTCATACAACGATTTTTCAAAAGCTTATTACAAATTTGGTCTGTCAAAAATGACAATAATATATTATTTAAACTAAGTTTCTCGACATCCTAGATCATCAGATATCTCATCTGTAGTATGAGCGCTGTAATATAGCACAAAAAACGCCATTTAAAAGATTTTAATTTGAAAAAGCACATTGGAAAATTTTTTCTATTGGAAAGCATATTGGAAAATATTCCTCACTGTGTAAATCCTCAAGAGAACCTTTTGTCTAGTAGCCATCTTCATCACACTGTATAAAGGACTTTTAATCGTCTGCGAGTCTTAGTGTTTAAGTGTAAAACCAAAATGAAGAAATAAGGACTATTGTCTGCGACTCCGGTAGCCTGTGTAAATGTGGGGTGGTACAAAATTCAACACAACTACTTAGTTGTCCTCTCTTGAATGGACCTTACACTAAACACGATCTTCTGTACGCAACTGACGGCTGATTTAGATCGATCTTTTCTGCTCAGATCTCCTTTATCATACAACCAATGACATACGAAAATAATCATACTCATCAAATGTATCTTCCAATCTTTTAAAGATTGATTGACAGATTTTACAGATTTGTTTGTTCTTAGGAATAAACTTAAGCCGTGGATTAACGGTGAATTGATATCACTTATAAGACACAAAAGAAAATTAATTATATCAATGAAGCCAGGATGGCATATGATGAATATATTGTAAGTTGCAACGACTCTAAAAAACCGTAAAAATATGTTAGGTCTGCTATGTCTTCTACAGTATCCATTCCATTGTTAAAAAAGAACTATGAAACGATTTGTCAGAATACGTATGAGGTCACTAATATTCTTGTAGATACATTTTCTAAAGTCTTTGCTATTGAACCGTCTCAAAATCAGTTTCTCATAATTAGTCATTTAAGGGTTATTCCCAAAATTGAGTACATCGATATTTCACCTAAAATCATTAAGCGCCATTTTGACAAATTAAAAAACAACTCATCTCCAGGCCCGATAAAATTTCTACATTATTTTTGAAAAAATGTTCAGATGTCCTCTCTATTCCACTACCACTAATAATGCGTTCATCTTTTAATGCACACTCTTTGCTTCGAATGCCACCTATATTCAAAAAAGAAAATAAGTTAGATCCCAATAATTATAGACCAATAAGCCTTACACCTGTTATTTGTAAAGTTATGGAATCAATTATCACAGAATCTCGTTCAGAATTTTTGCTTCGAAAAAAAAATTATTCCACCACAATAACATGGATTTATGAAAAGTCGATCAACCATGACTAAGTTACTGTGGTGTGTTAATGAATGGACAGCAGCATTGGATAAAAAAACGACCTATAGATATTATATATTTAGACGTTGCAAAAGCATTTGATCGGGTACCGAGAAGAAAATTGAAATATAAACTAGAATACTTTGGCATTAACGGACAAATTCTTGAGTGCATTAATGATTGTTTAACAAATCGGGAGTTTTGTATTAGATTTGGCGAAAATTTTTGGGAGTTACTCCAGCATACCAAGTCACCTAGTGCTCGATAACACGGAAACAATCCCACCAGAGCTCAATCCTTTTGATACCGTAGGTATCTGAGATGAGTGAATTTTCCCCTTAGAGGGAGTGTGAGCCGTATGGCTAAATCTGGATATTAATTATTCAATGTTCGTAATAGGAATAAAATCAGTTTTAATCACAAAAAAATAGAAAAGAACTGAACGACAAACTAAAAAATTGTAAGATAAACATGACCATTTTCTCCTTATTTAAGAAGAATAAAAAAAATAAATAGAGAATACAGTCACAAATACTAAATACAGATACGATAATACTTTCGATTGAATTACTTGATACGATTGAATTACTAAAAGAAAGAGTAAAACAAATAAGGAATATATTAAGCTGTTAATAATCTAAATTAAATTTATCACACACGTTTAAATGCATAATTAGATGACGGGCTATAGATATAGATAAATGTTTATTGCCTGATATACAACAGCTGCTAAAATCTGCTTAGTTAATACTTTTGCAATTTAAATGTTTTTAAATATTTAAAAAAGTAGATAAATGATAAAACTTGACGCATACCTACATACCTATCAAACTATGCATTCAAAATTCTCCACGGTCAGAAATATAGCGCCTACAACCTCACATTCTTTTGTGGTCTATTTTATTCTGCATTCCGTCATCGTTCAATAAAATTTGTAGGTATTTAAAAAATATTTGATCCACTTCAATAAACAGAACTTTGTGTTATATAAAAGATTCTTGGATCGTCAAAGACGATAACAAACAGCTTTATATCACACAAAAACGAAATAACATGTCTTTAGATATCCAGGTTACTTTATCTATTTTGAAGACGTTTCGCTTTCGTATTCTGAAAGCATCATCAGTTCATCTAAAAAGTACAATATGAGAACCACACAATCATGGAGAAAATGTTATAAGTGTTACCTTAAAAAGACATATAGCAGTTAATGATATTATCGAATATGTGAATAAATCGAATATATGAAATAAGGTACCCTAAATCTAAAAAGAGTAAATTTTCGTTAATTACAACCGGAGATATTGTGATTTTTATAAACTTGAATTCATTAATTCCGTTTTTAAAATAGTAAAACTGAGAAATGAAAAACAGGGCTAACTCGGGTTTTGAGGATTGTAATATTTCTTTTAAAAATTCATTTAAAAATTCCAGCATTTCGAATAAAAAAAAAAGAACTTCCTATATGTTGATGCGTTGTTATTTTAAATGTTTCTATGATTAAAACTACAGTACTTTTGTAAACCTATTTTACAATATTTAACACAAATTTTTTATACGTTAAATTTATTAAAATAGATCTTTATCTTCAAGCATTTGGTGCTTTCAGAATTTATTTGAACCTAATAGTTTACGCATAATAACGTTGTAAATAAAAGATTTCTCGGCTACGACACCGACCCACCTATTGTGTTATTCTTGTTCCTATAATAATATATCTAAGTCAAAAGTTGGAATTATCTATTTTGTGTTAGAGGCTACCATATAGGTACTTGTGCAAAGAAACAACAAGAAATTAAAAACTTAAATACTTTTGTGTGCCTTGCCTGCAAAAACAAAAAAAAAATTAGGAATTTTATGAATGGCCAATGACTGTAATTATATATGCCAATAACTATGTTTGTATGGTTTGTCTGTGTAGTTCTATAAGTTTTCAAATTCGTGTTTATTTTTAATATACAATATTATTTCTAATTAAAATAACCTGAGTTTTTATAAAATCTAATGTTTCATTACTATTAAAAAATCCATACAAATTATTTCACTGTAAAAGATACCAATTTATAATTTTAATTCAATTGGTAATTCCTTAAGTGGCCAATCACTTTACCCGTTATTCTATTAAGTATTTAAAATTAAATAGCGACCTTAATTGTTTTTATATTATATATATATATATATATATATATATATATATATATATATATATGTATATATATATATATATATAATATATATATATATATAATATATATATATATATTTATCAAATTATTCTCAACCGTACTGTGTTAAATATTATTTGTAGTCTCAGCAATTGGTCTGTATGAAATGAAACTCTATTTGTTATTTCTCAATATTTCGTATTATAAGAAAAGACTTCCTGTCATTAATAACATTCCTCTTTGATAATACATATTTTTGTTTTTGTGATAAATTCTATAAACAAATATTTGGAACACCAATGGGCAGTCCTATTAGCTATATTTTAGCAACAATTATCCTAGACCATTTATTAGACCTTGGAATCTCAAAATTGCCGTTTTCAATAGCATTTATTTATAAATTTGTTGATGACATAATATGCAGTGTACCATTCAACCATGTTGAGACAGTACAAACGATCTTTAATTCACTTGATCAAAATATTCAATTCACTGTCGAGTATGAAAATGAAAATAGTGTACCTTTTTTAGATACCAAAGTTATAAGAACTAATGATAACAGAATCATATTAGATTGGTATCAAAAAGACACTGCATCCAGCAGATTTATAAATTATTATTCTAATCATCCTAGAAATCAAAAATTCAACAGAATTATATCTATGAAAAATCGTGTAACGGCAATCTGTGATCGGAGTTTCCTAGATGTCAATTTAAAGAAACTTTTTGAAATGTTTTTAAACAATGGCTACCCAAAACATATATTAAAAAAACTTATTTATAACACTCACTTTCACAATAGAGCTTTAATAAATAATCCACAACCAGTTTTATACAAAAAAATACCTCACATAAAAAATTTAACAGACCAAATTGTCCCACTTTTCAAAACATTTCCGAACATTAAATTAATTAAATACAATCCACTTCTAAATTCAAGGTTGTTCTCAAAAATAAAAGTTAAAACTCCAAATTCACTAATGAGTAATATAATTTATAGAATAAATTGCAGTCAATGTCAAAGTTGTTATATTGGACAAAGTCAACAGTGGCTTAAACAACGTGTCACTCAACACAAAAGTGACTGTAACTTACGAAAAAACTCTTGTGCCTTAGTGGACCACCACTTAAAGACAGGACATAACTTTGACTTTAATAATGTAAAAATCTTGGAACAAATTGATAATTATAAAAATCGACTTTTCCTTGAAATGGTACACATTAATAAAACTCCAGAATCTATCAATTATAAGACAGACACCAACCATTTAAGTAATATCTACTGTAATATACTAAACAATATATGATATGATAGATCTTAATATCAGTATCTAACAACATCAGACCAATAACTGACTACGTACCATCAATTACATTTTATAGATCAATTTACCATGTTCCTGATTCTTTCTCAATATTCTACTTTTGCACCTTATTATATGGATAATACTGTCACAATATGTAATTGTTTACTAAAACTTATTCGCTAAAAATTGTACAATGGGAATTCACTCTATAAAATATTGCGGTTACCATAACTCCCAAATAAATTAAAATCAAAAAAAAAATGTCATTTATTTAAATTGGATATGTTATCAAAAATTTAAATTTTTAATCATAAGTTGTAAGTATTGAAATATTCATTTTGTTTACATATAATAATTATAATAAATTTACAGTTTTCTCCTGAAGAAGTCACAAAATCGTGACGAAATATTGAGAAATAACAAATAGAGTTTCATTTCATACAGACCAATTGCTGAGACTACAAAATAATATATATATATATATATATATATATATATATATATATACATATATATATATATATATATATATATATATATATATTATATATATATATATTATTTATAAGTAAAAATGTCGTTTAATCATTTGCATATTTACTCTACTGTATATTGTTATCACCAAACTAATCAAAAGCAGTTATTAGCTATCTGCATCAAAGAGTGTCACGAAAAAGGCTTATACTTGCTAAATTCTCTGGTCTATTAGCAGATACGCCATTTTCGGTTCGCCAGTCGTTTTATTGTAGTTCCGGATTAGTGACATTCCACTGTATGGGTATTCAAATATTTTTTCCAAAGTTCGATTTTCATTTTTATTGTTTGTTTTATTTCATTTGTTCACTACTCTGTTTCTTTTTTTGTTTTCCTCGGTTCTATAAGTACCATGTAAAATCGAGTTTCATTTTGCTACACAAAATCTTTATAAACGAGCATAATCTACGATGAAGTTTAAAATTTGTATCGAAAAAACGTCCAAAAATTTAGTTAATTATATTAAACAATCTAAATCTTCTTTAACCTTACGTTATGTTGAAATAATATATGGATGTTGATCTAATTTGTTCGCAGGAGAAAAGAGTCAAATATATATATTTAACGACATTTTTATGTTTGCTTCTGACCAGGGAGAATATCCGATTTGTGAGTCACGAAATTGTAGTAAAGTTCATCCATAAAAATCTCCCTCTATACGAAGTAAGTTTTTTAAGTCCTCCCTTATAAATATTCCATGTCAGTACGTGCATACATTGAGAATTTTCAACAACGATACTTGATATGGTTTTAGGTAAAAGTTGTTGGTAGATACCATAATTTAAATACTACCGTTGTGGCAATGTGGCAGGAATATTGTTGCCAATATTTTAGAAAACACAAGTTATATCATCCGAGAAGTAGATATTGTTGTATATAACTTATTACTATAAATCAGATAAACTATATACTCGTAAAATGTTGGAGACCAATAATAAAATGTTAATATATATATATATATATATATATATATATATATATATTATAATATATATATATATATATATATATATTTACGCATGAAGAAATATCGCAAGCCTTAAATGAAATGAAAACAGGAAAAGCGCCGGGTTTCGACGCCATTCACGCTGAGTTCGTCCCCCACCAACTCAAAAATGGAAAAATCGACGCCATTTTAAAACCAGGGAAAAGTAATAATTCACCGAAAAACTACCGCCCCATCGCATTCTTAAATATGGTGTACAAATTGTTCGAAAGACTGTTGTATAATAGAATCAGCAAAAACCATATTCCAACACTTACCAGTAGAACAGACAGGATTTCGGCCAAACCGCAGCTGCACAGACCAGGTACTCGCCCTGACCAATTATGTGGAATCAAACTTGCAAAAGCAATTAAAAACAACCGCTGTCTTCATCGATCTAACTGCTGCTTACAACACTGTGTGGCGACAAGGGGCAATATATAAATTAATGCGAATAATCCCATGCAGAAAGACCACTGAAGTTAAAACGCAATGCTATCCAACAGATGCTTTAAAGTTATATTGGGAGACAAGACTAGTACCCAAAGAAAACTGAATAATGGACTTTCCCAAGGATCCGTGCTGGCTCTCATGCTTTTCAGCCTTTACATAGCAGACATGCCAGAAACCACATAAAAAAAGTTTGGATACGCAGACGACTGGACGCTTGCCGCAAGTCATAAAGAATTCGAGGTCACTGAACGCAATACGGCTCAGAAACTTGGAGTTTTAGTGGAGGGACAAAAGTATAAAGTATCAAATTGGGTAAAATCGTCCAAGATCGGACACTATAACTAACAGAGCACTCAAGAATCTACTAACGAAGGCAATAGTATACATTACAAACATCATAAATAGTATACTAAAGCTAAGATACTTCCCGAATATATGGAAGGAAGCTCACGTTATGATGATAGGAAAACCAGGAAAGGATGGCATTTTCCATAAAACTACAGACCTATTAGCTTACTGACATCAGTAAGCAAAATAGCAGAAGGAGTCATACTAAACAGACTCAATGAAGAATCACTAGCTCTGGGATCTATTCCAGAAGCTCAGTTCGGATTCAGGACTGAACACTCCTGTGAACTACAGGTCACTAGACTGACAGAACACCAAAGGCTTTAATGAAAAGTTGCATAAAGCAACAGTATTCCTGAGCATGTAAAACAAACTGTCTATAAAGCAAAGGCATTAAGAAGTCAACTCTCTTCGCTAATCGCCAGAAGGAGCAAACTTTGATTCAGGACAAAAATGCGAGTAGCTAATGGCATAATACTACCCTCACTAACTTATGCATCTGCCGCATGGGAACACACATGTAAAACGAATAGGAAGAAGATTCAAACAACCTAAAACTGAAAAATCAGAGAAACCTTGAATATACCCAAACACGTCCCACTAAAGTACTTATTTAGGGACTCTGGACAGAAAAGGATATTAAGAACAATGGATGAAAAAGCACATACTATTTTCAATGGTCTCAAAAACCATCCAAATAGGATATTAAGAGAGTTGACAAACTACAATATAAAAACCAGAACGGTACATAAACGGCTAAAATAACAACTTATTGGATATAGGAAAGAAGAATAAACGAAGAACGAGATAGACACAGAGTAATCACCAGTGAGCACCAAAAATATAGTACATAAGAAAAATATACACCGGGTGTGTGCAGGCATTATACACCTAGAAATGCACACCCCAACCCACACGCACACATATTAGTAGGTTAGTTTACTATTCACTTTCTTGATCAGAAAATGACTTCATCATGTCTTCATTCAAATGTCTTCATCAGAATAACGAAAATCACCCGCTATTTGGCAAAAATAATATAAAAAATCATAAGAAAGTATAGAAGCCTTAGAAGGCCCGTCAGGCATTGTATACCAGCCATAGGCCCTTCAGGCAGATCGAATACTGATCACAACCGCGAACTCCGAGCATCCAGGTCATGTGCGACAAGTATGGGCTCGGTGGCCTGGGCCACACTCTCGAACATTCAGCCGACGAGGAGATTATTTTGCCAATTCGTCGGCTAAGTGGACGAGTACACACATATTTTCGGACAGAGAGTCGTCAGCCTTGGCTGATGGTTCTCTGTCCGGAACTCACGATTTTCTTAAGAGACATCAGTCCCGACGTCATGTTAGAGTAACATCAATAGAGTCAGTAAAGTTAATAGGGAGAAAAGCCGACATGTGTGCTACCCCTACAGATAGGTGGCTTAACCACAGCCATTAAAAACAGAAGATGTCCCATTATCCAGGACATCTTACGTAACTTTCAGATCATAAGCCTCCTCACGTAAGTCACACGCTGAGGAGGGGTGGAGGAAAAGCCTGGGGGTCAGATAGGTACCACTTCAATATTAAAGTGTGACATGTGGATCCCAATAATTCAATGGTATACACATGTTCCTTGGGGCAGGTTTGATCACCTCTCCTTTGTGATTGTGTGTGTGAACGCGGCGTTAGTTTCAGCTTACAAGCGAAGCAGTAACATCTCCAGAAGATCCTAGTGTTGGCGAAACGTCGAGAACTAAGCTTAAAAGACAACGGCCTAACAGCCCGAATAAACAGTTTAACAATATACAACCTATTCTTAACTTGATGTCAATATGTTTATTATTGTTTCTAATCAATTGAAATTACTAAATTAAAATTGAAATTAATAAATAATTTTAAATTGAAATTAACAATTAAATGAAAATGTATTTAAAATATAAATGAACAACGTCAAATACAGATCAGATTTAATTCTCCTATGTTCCCTCGTAAACGACCACTCCTCTTTACCGACCATCTTTTGATTATCTGAGGGTGGTCGCTACTGAAAGTTTTTACTGTATACTATATTGTTACTAATACATATTTTCTATTTTCAATTTATTTAAGTCTTTCTACGTTTATTTGGCAGCTTTAATAATTTTATTGATCAATTAAAAAAAAAACTTTCACGCAGCCTGAAAAAGGCCGACGAGGGTAGTTTTTCAACACTGTAACATTTACCGCCTTACACCTAATATGAATAACTAGCTGACCCTTCAGTGAACAAGTTGTTGAGAGCTTTTAGGGCTTAACAAGCATCTCAGATCTCAAGAGAGACTACAAGTAAAAACTTCATCATCTGAATATCAATACCCTAGAAAGAAAAACACGACGAGGATGCTGGTTTGGAAAATAAATTTTTAGAATAAACTTTTTTATGTTTACAATATTTTAAAATTTAGTTAATATTAGCAAAAAATTAAATTGTTTGTAAATTATGCGTGTCAACTACGAATCTTCCAATTTAAAATGATAAAAAAGGTAAAAAGATCATTTATCTGGTGATTCTTTTATGCAAATAATCCGATTCCTTTATATTCCACAAGAAGCGGTGATAATAAATAAGTAACAACAGGTCTTTATATTAATAATGAATTTGTGAAAGAGGGGTTGATAAACTAAGCGAATTGTGACATTTCAATGGTAGTTACCAACACGTAGATTAAACAAACATCACATGAGTTTTTTTAATCACCATGAGAAGCACCACATATCATGTGGGCTATCATAACTTTATTTACTGCCACTCTGAAAAGAGATGACGAATACTAATTAAACCACTAATGTATGTTACTAAGCCATGATGTTTGGATGATTTTGATGAAGGATGAACAAAGATCAAGAGATATATGTGGCATATAATAGACCAGATCTCATACTAGTTTATAAAATAAAGAGATAAACAACATTAATTGATGAGGCGATACATACCAATAATGTTCGTGTTAAACAGAACGGAAAAATCGCCAAGTACAGGGATCTGAAAATTCAAATACGAAGACAGTGGAGGATGGAAAGTACCCAGAGAATACCTATTATTCTCTCTACTACTGGAGTCATTCCAAAGAACCTTCTAGAAAACATAAAAAGCTGGGTCTGAATGAACACCTCTACAAGACCATGTAGAAAGCAGTACTTCTCTCAACGTCCAGATGTGTACGAAAATTTTTGGAAGATACTCCAGCATATCAAGTCACCTAGGGCACGGAAAGAGTTCCACCAGAGCTCAATCCTTTCGATATCGTAGGTATCTGGGAGTAATTTTTTTCCTTAAAGGAAGTGTTTTTCCTTAGAAGATACTTGTTATTCCAAAATTACTAGCAATGTTAAATCCCAATTGTGGACTTAATCCATTAGCAGCACTGAATACTTTATGCATTGATAAATTCAAATTATTCTCTAAGATCAACAGAAAAAGAGAACTTCACACTTAACGTAAATTTCTTACAATTTTTCTGTATGGACATAAAAGTTATCTTAATACTAAGAAACTTGTCGAAAACTAAATTTGACAACAGCTATGTCATATATAATTAAGATTAGAAAGAGGAGTAATAAAAATTCAGATATAGACTGTGCCGAAGAGTAAAATAAAGCGAAAACCTAGACCTAAGCGAATGCAAATAGTTGAAATATCTAGCACGTAAACGAGTTAAAACTGGACAAGCCAACAAAACAGAAGGAAGAATACTACAAAAAATTGTACCTATTTTGAAACTATATATACATTCATAAATTTTCTACTTATTTAAACTCTGATATATGTTATCATATTACTCTTCTCTTTCAAGAGTTTTGATGGTGCTCTCATGAAATATTGTTCCCCAGATACACCACTTACTGAATATTAAAATTTCAAATATACCAGTAATAAAGCGACATTATGTAAATTAAAAGGACATTTTTAATATATCGCTAACAGTTAATATCTACTAGCCTCAAAGAACGTCAACAATGTTTATTAGAAAAATTAATTTTGTCATTAGAGTTTTAAATAGGTACTAAAAATTGCACCAAAATATTTAGAATTGTAAGTTAAGCATATGGCCTTATGGCCAACTTAATGGCAAAAATAATAACACTGAGGTAAAGAATATAGAAACGGGACAAGAAGTAACATTCCCTAAATGTAATCTAGAAACCTTAAAAAAAAGATTCAACGGAATTTCTTTACAAATTACGATTGGCCACAAAATTACAAAATATTATATCAGCGGAAGAATTATACCAGCAACCTAAAAAATACATTCATGAATATAAAAAATTAAATCGAGATGTAAAAAGAGAAGTAGTGAAAAGCAAAATGAGATGTGGGATCGAAGATGTACAGAAATGAGTAGGTATATGGGTGAAACAAAAGTTAGGCAAGCGTGGAAGGTAATAAAGTCTCTCCGGGGTAAGGAAAGGAAAAATCTAATTTACAGTTATTAGATCTGAAAAAATGGAAACATCATTATGAGGTCTTATTAACAAAGGATAGATGTAAATTCCAAGAGATCAAATTGGAAAAATTATCCAAACATACAAAAATAATTGGGATAACAACCGGAGAGTTAAGCGATGCCCTCAAAAGATCGAAAAACGGTAAAGGAGTAGGACCTGGAGACATCCCAATTGAGTTGGTAAAGTATGGACGAAACTATATATTACAGGAGATGTTGGTTCAACTATTTAACAAATGTTTAAAAGGACAAAATATCTCTGATGATTGGAATGTTGGATACATCAGCTTAATATTCAAGAAAGTGGATAAATGCAAATGCTCTCATTATAGGAGAAGAACTGTTATTAGCTTAGTGGGGAGGTTGTATGGTAGAATAATAAAAGAAAGAATAGAATTAAAATACGAAGAGATAGAAGAACAAAATGGATTTCGTGCAGGAAGATTGTGCACTAATGGTATATTCGTTCTGCAGCAGGTACTTGAAAAACAAAAGGCAAAGAATCTATCTACCCACCTATTGTTTGTAGATTTAGAGAAGGCATACGATATGGTACCTTTAACAAAAATTGTTTCATTCATTGACAAAAGTAGGTCTCAGTAGAGAGTATGTGGATGCTATCGCAAATACATACAAAAATGGAAGAAGTGTCGTTAAAGAAGGAAACTTTATATCTGAATCATTTCCAATAACAAAGAGGCTTAAACAAGGATGTTGTCTATCTTCGACCTTATTTAATATATATGTTTAATCATCGCTAGAGCAGTGGAGGAAACAAGTATCCGGAATGGGAATAGACATAGGTGGTGGTAAATTTTTAACAACTTTATTTTTCGCAGATGATCAGGTAGTCGCAGCGAATGATGAGGAAGACATGGACTACATGTTTAGACAACTAAAGAAAACATATGAAAAATGATGCCTAAATATTAATATGTCAAAGACAGAGTATTTTAAAAAGATCCAAAGTTAGAAATTAGAAACGCAAAAACATGCAATGAATATAAATATGTCGAATCTATTATATCTAATGAAGGCACTATCAAAAGAAACATCGAAAACAGAACGCAGCAGGGAAAAAAGCGGTAAGCATTCTAAACTCTCTATTATGGTCTAGAGATATTAGAAAAAAACAAAATTGACAATCTATCGAACCTGTTATAATTGCAAGAGCAATTATAACTTGCAACGAACTGAAGTTAATAAATTCCCCTTGTAATCTTATCTGGGAATCGTTGGATATACCACATCTAACAAGTGTTCTAACTACAAATATTATTATTCCTAAATACCAAAACGAGTTTTTTTGTTACACTACTCTTAAAGAAATCTTTGGCTATTCAGATCATACTGTGATGTATACAGATGGATCAAAATCACCAACATGTACAACCAGTGCTTACTGTGTACCAAAAATAAAGAATAAAAAATCATTTATCTTAAATATTCAATCCAGCATCTTTTCTGCTGAAGCATGTGCTATATACAAAGCCCTTGAATTGTGCTGTGAAAACCAGTGGAACATAATTGTCATATGCAGTGATTCACTGTCAGTATTACACTACTTACAAAACTTTAAATTCACAATCAATAGCAATATATTCATAGTAGAAATTTTTCTACAGTTAGTAAAGCTATCAAATCCATATGCATTATGTTAACGAATAACGAAGAAAATAATACACCTACAACTTCATACGTTGCTGCAGCCAAAACAAGACCTAAACCTATTTTTCCAAAAAAAGAACAAGCAATTATCATACATTCTCATCCCAATATTGTGTTATTGGACTACGTTAAAGCAGTTGGAAATATCGTTAATCCCAAAAATGTTTGTTTTGCATCGAAAATATCAAACAACCGAGTGTGTATCTACTTATCAAGAACCGAACTTGTAGACCAACTTATATTAGAGCATTCCACTGTAACTGTAAATTCCATTGAGCTGAGTATAAGAAGACTAATTTCTCCTGCTAAGAGAATATTAATATCAAATGTCTGTCCATCCATACCTAATGAGGTCATAGAACAGGCACTCAAAGATTTCGGACTTCAAATGGTGTCGCCTATATCACTATTAAAAGCAGGTATCCCAGGAGATGAGTACTCGCATATTATGAGTTTCAGACGTCAAGTCTACGTCATTCCAGCCACTGAAAACTACGAGCTTCAAACGTCACTTTTAATACAGCATGAGAATATCGCATATAGAATATTCTTGTCTACAGATCGTATGGAGTGTTTTCTTTGTAAACAGCCTGGACATACAGCAAACAAATGTCCCAACACAAATACACAAACAACCTCATTGCCGCAATCAAATAATTTATCATCAACATTGTCAACAACTACAATAGTTGATACAAATTCTGAGAATCTTCAAGCAACTACATTATTACCAGCACCAGGTGTCAAACGACTGCATTCATCAACTAATGACACAAATTCTCTTGAAGACCAGACATCCGACGTTGATGTAATGCCCCCTCCTGAGCACTCTTCCAGCACTGATAAACCAAAATTAGTTAAGAAGAAACCTAGGATGCAGTCCACAAACGAAGCTATTCTATCAGACAACACAAAGACAATTATACAAAATCTCTGTAACACAAATCCGAATGACTATTCATTAACAGCTGATCAGATTATTGCATTCCTCGAGAACTCATTTGGCAACGGCAACCCAATAATCGAAGCTCTGCAAATTACTACAGATATACAGGTCCTGTTGGACGATATGTATAAGATATATCCTTCTCTAACAGAAAGATCTGTTAAGGGTAGAGTTACTAGAACAACGAAAAAATTAAAGAAATATTTAACCACAGATAATAGCAACGCTGAAGTATCACAATCATCAACTGACGACGATTATCTCTCAGATACATCACAAAAGTCCCAAAAATCTACCTTTTAATTAATTAGTTACTTTTCAAATTAATTCAATGGAATTGTGACGGATTCTATCCGAGATATGAAAGAATCCAACAATTGATCGCAGAAACAGAAGCAGATTTTATATGTTTACAAGAGACAAACTTTAAAGATACCAAAATTGGACAACTTAAAAATTACGAAGGTTACCATTGTCTACGAAAGGACTTCTTGAGAGCCAGTGGCGGCACCTCAATTTTTGTTTCCAGAGATCTGTTTTCTACACATCACATACTCACTACTGGCATTGAAGCAATCGCAGTCTCCATCTGGTGTCCCAGCAAAATTACGGTATGTAGCATTTACGTACCACCTAATTACAAACTTTCAGAAGAGGAACTGTATGATCTAATTCATCAACTCCCCACTCCTTATCTTCTTGTAGGTGATTTCAATGCACATAATATTATGTGGGGCTCTGATAAAACATTTGGAAGGGGAAAAGTCATTGAAAATGTATTAAATTGTTCTAGCACTTGCCTATTAAATACCGGATCAAGTACATACTGCAATATATCTTCTGGCACATTTTCAGCAATTGATTTGAGCTTTTCTGACCCAAAGTCATCATCTCTATTAAACTGGCATGTCCTCGACAGTCTCTTTGATAGCAATCACTTTCCAATTCTGATTTCAAATAGCGAGAATAAATCTAGCAATTATAATGTACCCAAATGGCGAATCGCCAATGCAGATTGGATTGGCTTCTGCTCGTATCTCGAAAAACAACTTCCACTTCTGTCTCTTTCCGATGACGTAGACGAATCTCTGAACCTTCTTATCCACTGCATTATCTCTGCAGCTGAACTACATATTGGCAAAACTTCTACGACCTATACACGGAAGAAAGTACCATGGTGGAATAAGGACTGTGAATATGCAGTTCGTCAATGCAAAAAAGCATTAAACAGATATCGAAGAACTCGAAATGATGAAGATTTTGTGCAATTTAAAAAACTAAAGGCCAGAGCAAAATACGTGCTAAAAGAAAGCAAGAAAATTTCATGGAGAGAATATACTTCATCACTAAAAACCAACACACCTTCTGCCCAAGTATGGACGAAAATACGACAAATGCAGGGCCGTAAGACAAGTTTTGGTATTCAAAATATAAGTTATCAAAACACCGTTATCAATGACACACAACGCATTGCCAATTTACTAGCTGATACGTTTGAACAAAAATCCAAAAGACAATACTCATCTAACATATCATCAGGCACATTAATTGGAGAGGCCTCCACAATAGAAACTGTACAAGAAATCGATCCTATTAACACACCATTTACCTTAGAGGAACTAATGATGGCACTCGATTTGTGTAAAAACACAGCCTCTGGTCCAGATGACATTCCTTTCATATTCTTAAAGAAATTATCGACACCTTGCATCATTATTTTATTAAAATTTTACAACTGCATTTGGAACAGTTATAATTTTCCTAAGCGATGGCGAGAATCATATATTATACCAATTAAAAAAGTTCACAACCAAACACAAAGTTTATCTAATTCATATAGGCCCATATCGCTGACATGCACCATGTGCAAATTAATGGAGAAAATGGTAAACAAAAGATTGGTCTGGTTTTTAGAAAAAAATAGAATTATTTCACCTGCACAATCTGGTTTTAGATCTCATCGTTCTACATCAGACAATTTAGTAATTTTACAATCACATATTTCCGACTCTATGGCCTGTAAACAAGATTTATTAGCAGCCTTTTTTGATGTAGAACGAGCCTTTGACACTGTTCAAAAATCTGTAATCCTCCAAAATCTTCAACAATGTGGACTGGGTGGAAACATATACTATTTTGTGCAGAATTTTTTAGATGATAGAACTTTTAAAGTTATTGTTAACGGAAAGCTGTCATCTACTCGTATTCAACATAACGGAGTACCACAAGGTTCTGTTATAAGCACAACTCTATTTAGTTTGGCATTTAATGATGTAGGCAAAAGTGTTCATCTTCCAGTTAAATACGCATTATACGCTGATGACCTTATACTCTTTTGCAGAGGAAAGAATACCGAAACAACCTGTCGACTAATGCAAACAGCTATTGATAATATAGAAAGGTGGTCGAGGCATATTGGGCTTTCTTTCTCATCTCAAAAAACTAAAATCATGAAATTTAGCAGAAAAACGACAAAAGATAATCCAATTTTGACATACAACGGAGTATTACTAGATGTTATTGATCATCATAAAGTCTTAGGACTGACCTTTGACTCCAGACTTACTTGGAATACACACATTCAGGAAACGAAAGCCAACTGCTTAAAAAATATTAATATCCTAAAAAGTTTAGCACATTTTCAATGGGGAGCCGACGAAGAGGTATTGCTCACAGTTTACAGATCCATTATTCGCTCCAAAATAGACTATGGTAGTTTTGTCTATATGTCTGCCTCCAAGTCACATCTGAAAGCTCTTGACTCCGTACACAATACGGGTCTTAGGATCTGCTTAGGTGCCTTCAGATCTAGCCCAGCTCAAAGTATGTACTGTGAAGCTAACGAACCACCACTCTGGTTAAAGAGACAATATCTTCTTTTGTCATATGCAGCTAGCTTATCAGCCAATCCACAAAATCCAGTCTATTAACTACTTATACAACCAAATAATCTCATTCATCATTCTCAGACCACTAGAGCTGCACAACCCCTCGCTTACATACTAAATTCTATTCTCGACGGTTTTGATCTTTCTGCAACTTCACCCTTTCATATCTCTACACACCCTCCGTGGCATAAGCAACTTCCGAATGTCAACACCTCTCTTTACTCTTTCAATAAACATGATACTCCTAAAGCTATAATTAAACAATTGTTCCTAGACATACTTAATCGAAATCAGTTTCATAAAGTTCTTTATACAGATGCCTCTAAAAATGATGTAGGGGTGGGTAGTGCTGTTGTTTCCTCTTTTAGCACTACAAAACTAATCAAACTTCCTGCCGTTTGTAGTATATACACTGCAGAACTATACGGTATCGTCGAGGCTTTTCGTATGTTGGAACCAACTGACCGCAATGTAGCGATTTGCACAGACTCCTTATCATCAATACAAGTAATTAAAAACATGTTCTCAGATCATCCTCTAGTAAATTTAATACATGACATATACAATAATCTTACGGATCATGGAGTAATTGTCACTATTGTCTGGGTACCTTCACATGTAGGAGTTGTAGGAAATGAGGCTGCAGATGTAGCCGCAAAAGAAGCTTCTACTTTGGATATACCTATATCAAATATCCAGTTGCATAATGATATTAAAAAAATGTTTAAAAAGCGTATATATGACAAATGGCAAGATAATTGGAACACAACTTCGAGTCATTTACACGATATACAAACAGTTATACCTTCCTTAGAGCTACCATCTATGCCCAGAAGACACAAAGTTATTCTAAGAAGATTAAGAATTGGACACACTCGTCTTACACATGGCTTTCTAATGGCATCTACCGATCCACCTGCATGCGGCCATTGCAGCAGTCCCTTAACAGTCAGACATTTCCTTAAAGAATGTCCGCTTCTTTCTGCTAAAAGAAAACAATACCAATTGGGAGATAATATTAAAGAAATATTAAGTGAAACTCAGAAATTTGAAAACTTGTTTAAATATTTAAAAGACATTCAAGTGCTTAGTAAACTCTAAATTGTAATAATTATGTGTAACGGTAAAATTTGTAATTTATGTGTCTTTTTGTACTATGTATTGTCAAATGTAAAACTGTATATACCTTATATTGTATTATACTGTCATCGTGTCAATGACCTCGTAGCCGAGACACGTTAATTAAAATAAAAAAAAAAAAAAAAAAAAAAAAATCCATATGGTATTAAATTTGTATAGGTTAAGGGACACTCAGATATTTTTGGCAATACTATTGCTGATTCTATAGCTAAAAATCCATTACAGCACCCACATATGGTGATAGAAGAATTTAACACATGTGACCTACTTGCCTATATCAAACAACTTTAAATGGAACAGACGATGGATTTAGTTTGATGAAAGCAGGGGCACTAATTTATACAAATTACAACCAACAGTACCTGTAAAACAATTTTACAAAGATATTACACTAAGCAGAAATACAGTGTCAACTGTCTTAAGATTAAAAGTAGATCATGAATGTTCTTCGAAACATTTACACAAAATAGGAGTTCTCCCAATAGACTGACGTGAGTGTGGAACTAGTATAGCTGATTTAAATCATATATTTTTCAACTGCCCACTACATCGTAATACAAGCAAGTGGCTGCTAAAAGAATTGATAAAAAAGGGTTGAAGTACACCATTCAATGTAAATCTTCTATTAAGTAAAGACAATATAAAAAATTTTAAAATTATTATGATATTTCTTGTACAAATTAAATTAAAGGTATGAGTGTAAAATTAATCGTATGCATGAAAATTTCCTTTGTATGTTTACCATATATGTTGCTCATCTACCTAACCGTGTTTGTTACAATAAAGCCGCTCTGATGAATCCCAGAGCGTGAAAAGTGTCCTCCTTGTACAATGATATATGAATGAATACTAATATTAATATGTAATTACGTGGCTAAAGGTTCTAATCCAATGCCAATAAGCAAAACAAAAAAAATAGATTATAATGTTTAGTTCATTAGCAGAATCAAAATCTCAATAATTTTTTAGAATATACTTAACACATTATTTGGATAAAAGTCTCGTTGATACCTTAATTGTTTGAAACTAACGACGGCATTTGTTTGAAATCAATATTGATATCCACGAGCGATGTATTTCTGAGTATTTATTTTATTAGAATAATGATTCTCCTAGTTTGTTGTTCCTGGTACACCCACGCGATCTATCATGTTAAAGTAGTTATTTAGCATTTACTTCGACTTAATAAATTATAATTAACATTTTCTTGCAACTAGATTGTTGACACTAGAAATAATCTACACATGGATGTCAATCACAGCTTAAAAAAGCTTAAAAAGTCAATTAAAAATAACCATTTATAGTGTTCCCTCTATAAATAATTTGTTTAATTTTCGTACGGTAATTGATATTATTTTGTTATGTTATATCAATTACACAGGGTGATTCTTTGGGGATTCCAGTTAGACGTTTTAAAGAAACTTGACATATTTAATATCTGAAAGTTTAGGATAAGGGTTTAGATAAAGGGATATGCCCAATTAACCTAAATATTTAGAGCCGTCTGTCACGATTATAGCGGAAGTTGCTAATTTTAAATGTAAGGCCCTATATATTATATTTCAATAGAACTGCTCTTGAGGTTCCTCTCAATATAAGCTTAAATACACTCAGTGTAGACAAATGATCTTTGTAATTATTTTTTCTATATACTCTATAAAACTAATAGTATTATAAAGCCCTCTATCTTCTCTAAAATCTAAGCTTTAGTTACTTTTTGAAAACTTAAAATTTAAGCATAAATAGCGATCAGATATTTAATACCTCAAATTAAATTTAAAGTTAAAACTACCATAACTTTAATTCTCAACCACTTAAAGACCTCCTCAAAGGCTTGAAATTTAGGTTTTGTTATTTATTTTAATAATTCGTTCTTTTAATATTGCAGAATAATCAAACAGATAACAAAAATCATTAACGACCACATGTATTTGTTTACTTATGAAGCAAAAACTTCAATTTTTAGTTGGTTAAAAAAAATAGTTAAAGGTTGAGCCAAGAAATTTACTAAGTAGACATTTGTTGTATATACATACATATATATATATAATATATATATATATATATATATAAATATATATATATATAAGTAAACTTTAAATATTTGGTATGCAGCAATAGGATCTACAGATCCAATCAATTACAATCAATCTACAAACCACAATTAGTGAAAGACTGATAAAAAATGCAATCAAAAACAGGAAAAACTGCAAAAAAACAAGGAAGGCATTAATAATTGGAAAGAAACAAATCATTGCTATAACTAACACCATAATTACAAAAATAATGAAATAATACAACCCATGACTAAATTCTACAGCGAACTGTATACATTTGAAGAAGCAATCAGTAACCCAGAAGTCGTTCCAGAATAGGTAGAAGCCACAATTAGAAAAATGAAAAACGGTAAAGCAGCTGCAATAGATGACATAACAATGGAACTGCTTAAATACGCTGGCAAAAAAAACTGGACAATATTAGCAGACATATTTACAAACTATCTAAGATCGAGATGCATACAAGGCCACTGGAATACAGGAAACATAATTCTCATTCATAAGAAAGTTAGTAAAGAGGATATCAAAAAACTAGAGACCCACAGGTTTACTACCAATCGTATACAAAATATTCACAAAGATCATCAACAACATATTAACAAAGGCATTAGATGCTGCACAGCCAAGAGAACAAGCTGGCTTCAGAAGTGGATTCAGTACCATAGATCATTTTCATACACTTTTGTGCCAGGTATGTTGGTGACACCGGAAGAAATCTGTCAAATCGCATTATTTCCGACAAAAGCCATTGTAGAATTAAAATACCATCTTGTGCTTTAGCAGAGCATGTAATCGACAAAGACCATATTATGGATTTTGATAACATTAAAATTTTATGTAATGAAAGTAATAAATTTAAAGGGACTTTTTTATAAATGGTTTGTATTAGCAAAAGTGATAATAATTTAAACAAAAGGTCAGAAATTCAAAATCTAAGCAAAATTCATAATAATTATGCTTATTATTTCTTTGTAGTTTATTTACAAAACCAATAAAATATCACATTTTGATTTAATTTTCTATATACATGTTACATTTTTTCAGGCATATATCCATGATGGATAAATCTTCTTCTTTTTTATTACGAAATAAAAAAGAATTTTTAAATAGAATTTTATATTTGGCAATATAATTGTCAAAGATAAAAATTTCAAGTTGTCATTTATGACATTGAGGCTTATTTGTAATTGGTCGCTATTTTAACTTATTTATAAATTCAAATGTTTTTGTGTTAAAAAAGTTTTTCAAATTATATTAGAAAATTTCAGAGAAACAGTTATTGGATAAGAACATTTTTAGAATTTTTTTTATTAAATATGTTTAGCAGCATTTTATTAACAAAACTAATTTTATTTGGTGGGTTAATACAAAAAAAATTTCTAGCTCCACTTTGTAAGATATTTTGTATTTTTTAGCAGCTCTTGAAAACAATTATAAACACAATTAAAAGCTCAAGATAAAAAATAGTTAACCAATAGCCGCTTTTAGTGACTCCAACCCATCCAAAACATCCAAAACATATTTATATATTTTTTCCAAACGAGTCACAAGTACTTCTTTTTTCTTACTCATATATACATATATGCAGATCTACTTTAACCTAAATTTTTATGCAATTTCACACTGTAACTCTTCAATATCTCAGTTAGATAAGAGGAGAAAAAAATCAAAGCAAAATGTTACCATTTAATATATAAACGAAAACGTTTTGTTTTGTACTTATATAGCATCAGTTCAAGTCTGCAAAAGTAATAAGTAGAATACGCTGAGAATAATGATAATGATGAGAGAAGCTAAATGATCATAAAGGCAAAAGAAGAGAAAATTACTGGAAAAGCAATTAGAAATAATTAAACCCAACCATGTCCAAAAAGATGTTAGATGTTTATCAAGGAGTTAAAAAGACAAGTGGAACACAAAATAAAAGCAAACTGTTTTGCATAAATAAAGTATTCAGTTGTATTTCGACGAATTATTGATAAGGGCTAAACAAAAACCAAAATACAATAAAGAAGCAAGAAACAGAACAACAACAAACACAAGTATCGATGTAAAAGGAGGCAATAGAAGTAATAAGAGACCTAAAAAATAATAAAGATATGTAAAGTTATGAGAGAAAGCAAAGTGCCAGTAGAAATATCAAAAGTAGGACTATTATACTTTTCAAAAAATTTTCACATACACATTAACTTGAACATGTAACTAATTATTTAGTAACATAAGCTTTTTGTTAGGAAAAATGTCAGTATTTTAACTCTTCTGCTATGTACTTTAATTTTGTGTAAATTAACCAATATGAATTTTTAATCTAAATTTTAAAATTCCCGAAAAAGAAATAAAATTTGCCAAAACTTTTAATCTTCAAATAATAGTTTGCTTTATTTAAAACCCAGTTTGACTTTAATATCCAACTAATAAGTGAAATTTGTTTAAGTCGATTAAGTGAATATATAAAATACAAAATCTCAAAATGACTAAATTATATTATCTGATACTACTGACATAAAAATATTGTACTTATTATTAAAAAATTGTGTAAAAGTACTTACCCTTTAAAATATATCTTGCAGTAGTTCTCAAAATAACACAAATTAACACTAATTAATTAAATAAATTAAAACAAAAAACATTTAAAATAATTTTTATTACCCCAAAACCTGTAGCACAGAAATATTTAATAAAATATTAGCACAGTATCGTTGTATATTGTTATTATAGTTCCATTATTCCATTATTCCAAAAACTGCTGGTTACAAATATTAATAAAAATGATCACTATAGTATCATCAGGCTTGCTCCAAACGTCTAGTGATGGTCAAGGTGGTGTTGAATTGGGCAATCATTTGTGCCAGTTGCTGCATCACAAATGGCACCAAACGAAACAGGCAGCAGATCAAACCAGAAAAAAACAGGACCAACGCCATGACGGTTATCCAAAAGAGAAAGATTAACCACCGAATATCATCTCGGCTCTCAACTGGTACCCGTGGAAATTCACTTTCAGTTATGTTCATGTTGATTATGGAACTCGTATTTTCGCTGATATACATTGAAATAAATCAAACTTGCTGTTGTGCTCTATTTATAAGCTGGCGATTGCTATTAGCGACACTATCTAACTATAAACATTTAGGTGAAACAAACGAAATTACTCACCTAGTCGCAAATCATGAAAATATTGTTTAATAAAATTGGAATTTAAGGTAAGCTTTGTGTTGTAGTTACGCATAAAACTAATAGTCCAGTTTTTGGTCATATTGTAAGTATATATGGAAAAATCAATTGGACACTACTGTTTGGCGTCAAATATCGCTGTATCTTTAAGATACATCTTAAATAAAATAGATTTGAAAGTACAATTTTTTTGTATATTTTATCTACATTAATGGATGTATAGATTAAAAAAAGTGTTTGCTTTTACTTCATCGTTGAGTATTTACTTAATAATAATTGAATAAAAGAACAGTAACTACTTTATTTAAAAGAGTTTACTTGGAGCAAAAAGTAATCTCTGTTATTTTCAAGTAGTTACCGAAAGTATAAGGATATACATAAATTTTTCCACTTCATACTTTTTTTAGTTGAATAAAAAGTAGACTATTCTACAATTAGTAAGTCTTCTTCTTCCCATGCCGTCCTAACTAACGGAGGTTGGCGACCACATTTCTAAAAGTATCTCTGTCTTTTGAAACGTGGAATAATTCATCTACAGTCATGTTTGTCCAGTCTCGAATATTTCGCAGCCATGACTTCCTCTTTCTACCTATTCCCTTTTTGGCATCGACTCTACCCTGCATGATGACAGCAGAAGACCAGAAAACTAAGGTTACTAATGTAATCCATAGAATTAAATCCTTAAAATGGCAGTGGGCTGGACATTTAGCGCGAAGAACTGACAATAGGTGGACATGGCACAGAAAAGCGAATTTTAGAGAATTGTGGGCAGATATGAAGAATGAATATGTAAGGGAGGCTACATCATAATTGGTAGAATATGTTGAGAATGATATATATATATATATATATATATATATATATATATATATATATATCGGAAAAAGGAGTACGACCGTCAATCCAATATATATAAGGATCACTCAGACGAGTGGTGGGTTCTTATATCGGTCTCTAGGTGGAGAAATAAAAGACAAAGTTGATAGGCTACTTTATCTATTTTGAAGACGTTTCTCTTTCGAGTTTTGAAAGCATCATCAGTTCATCTAAAAAAGTACAATATGAGAACCACACAATCATGGAAACGATGTTAATTGTTACCTTAAAAAGACATATGTACGTGTATAAAAGACATACGTGTATATATATATATATATATATATATATATATATATATATATATATATATATATATATATCTATACACTCACCGGCAAAATTAACCGAACACCTTAAAATTGGGACATGTTAGATGTCTCGAATTTCCTAAACCTGTTGTCCGATTTTAGTGATTTTTTTAGTATGTTATAGGTATATTATTTAAGAATATGGATGTAATAATATTGTTGCTAGACAGGTCAATGTCATTTTATACCGGGTGTAACAATCCTACTGTGTTTTTTCCTTAAAGTTCGGAACACCCTGTGGAATATTCTAGCATATATAAAATATTGAAATTAAAACTTAATTATACCCTCAGGCCTTCTTAACATTTTCTTTTTTGATTCATTTGCTTATGTTTGATAATAAAAAAGTTAGGTACGTTAACAATTAGCCATGTTTTTCATCAATAAATCCCCATTTTCTGCTTAGTTTAAAAACAAGCCTAAAGTAGGCTATGAGAAGTTAACAATTTAATGCACACACCGGCAAATTTAAAGGAACCTGTTATTAATGCAATATTTCTTTATATTTGTATTTTATAGACTTATGTACATAGCTTTAAAAGCTCCTTGTCACAAGAAAGTCTTAAATGCCAAAATGTCAAATTAATTTGTTTATTTGTATTGTGTTTTACATTTTACAGTCATTCTGTCTGTTCATAACAACTACAAACTTGTATTTAATTGAGCGCACAATAAGAAAGAGACTTAAAGAAGCCGGTCTCAAGTCATATGTGCCAATAAAAGCTCCCAGGCTCCAGAGAAACCATCGTTTAGCACGACTACAATTTGGTCGAGTACATCAAAATTGGAATGATAACCACTGGAGTCAAATTCTCTTTACGGACGAGAGCCGTTTCTGTGTAAATTACATCGACGGTAGAGAAAGATTGTATTAACGCCAAGGAGAACGAAATGCCCCTTTCAATTTTACTACGATTGAACCTCCTTTGGTGGAGGTTCAATTATGGTGTGGGGCGGTATATGTTTGGGAGCAATAACAGAGTTAGTGGTGATTGATGGTGGAGCATTAACAGCAGATAAGTATATCAGAGATATTCTCCAAGACCATGTGGTACCTTTTTCACCATATATTGGCGAAAATTTTATTTTATAGTGTAAGAGTGTAAGTGTAAGATATTTCTTATTACAAGTGGGTATAACAACGATGAATTGGCCAGCTTGTTCCCCAGACCTAAACCCGATAGAGGATATGTGGGACATGCTAGGCAGAAAACTTAGGGCACGGGTTCCTGCTATTCAAAACAGAGAAGAAGTCATAATTGCAAAAGATTGAGGAATGGGAGAGGCTGCCCAACAACTGATCGATAGCGTTATCAGAAGTATGAGAAGACGAATAACTGCAGTTGTAAGGGCTCGTAGGGGAAACACACGCTATTAAAGCCAAAAAAATGCATAAAAAACAATTTAAGTTCAAACTGTACAATAAAGTTAATGCATTTAAAATCCGTATTTTGTTGAGTCTGACATCTTTGTGTTTTATTTCTTCTTAAACAGGTTTTATATTGTACTACCATTGTAATATATATTCAAAATACTTCACCAACATTCGTATTATGATATTATCTAAACAGTATATAGACTAGAGAGAAAATACTCAGATTTTATGGTTGTTCCTTTAAATATGCTGGTGAAACTAAGAAGAAAATGAGCATTTATTGATGAAAAACATGGCTAGTTGTTAACGTACCTAACTTTTTTATTATCCAACACAAGCAAATGAATCAAAAATGAAAATGTTAAGAAAGCCTGAGACTATAATTGAGCTTTAATTTCAGTATTTTTTATGTGCTAGAATACTCCACAGGGTGTTTCGAACTTTAAGGAAAAAACACAGTATAATTGTTACACCCGGTATAAAATGACGTTGACCTGTCTAGGAACAATATTATTTCATTTATATTCTTAAATAATATACCTATAACATACTAAAAAAATCACTAAAATCGGACAATATGTATATATATATATCTATATATATATATATATATATATATATATATATATATATATATATATATATATATGTATATATATATATATATATATATGTATATATATATATATATATATAAATATAAACTTCATCACAATTCGAGCAGGGAATTTCATATACAACATGTGATCTTTTTAATAGAGGGGTTTTTGTTTTCAATCTTGTAAAATTCCTTTTCAAAAGATTGTGACCTTTATGAGCAACCGTAATATTGGACAAACCAGTCAACTACTTAATTCAAGAATACGTTCCCACAAATATGACAAAAAAAACTCAACCGCCCTCACAAAACATGAAAACGAAAAAAAACATAAATTTGATTTTGAGCAAACCAAGATCCTAAAAAGTGAAGCCAACAGGAAGAAGAGAGAGCTTCTAGAGTCTATACAAATAAAAAAAAATAATAACGCAATAAATGATAAAAAAGATGTCAAAAATTTGAACAAAATATATTTTAACTTAATTTAAATATACATAAGTCAATCTAAGAACGCCTATGATGTTAAAATAACTGATTGTTTAAACGATAAGCTAACATCAATAAACAACACATTAGATTTAAAATACATTTTACTTTTAGTGACTTAGTGGGTATGTCCTATGTTTTAAAATTATTTTAATTGTGACGTCTAATTGTTAACACCAAATCTTTACATGCTTGGTAAGTCAAAAGTTTATTTTTTAAACCATATTATGTCTGACATAGAATGTTTTTTTTTAGTCAATATATATTCTTGAAAAAGGCATGGATTTCCTGCCGAAACGTCGGAAAAAATATATATAAAAATGTCTTAGTATCAAACTAAATTTTTTTTATGAACCTAAGCCCAAGAGAATCCACTAAAAAATATATATTAAGGTTCAAGAACTAAACTCAAACTATATATATATATATATATATATATATATATATATATATATATATATATATATATATATATATATACATATATATATATGTTCGGATAGATTTCCGAGGTCAGATAAATGAAAATCATTAGGTTCTCGGGAAGAACCGCGTTGAGAATTTAATGCTCGACGTTTCGGCTCTCATTTTGGAGCCATTATCAAGAGGGATACGGTTCGGTTCGAGTTCGAGGTCTCAATCTGCCTACTTTCCTCACTCGAAACGTACCAGTATCGTGTTCTGTATTATAAATACAAGAACTGTCTCTCGGCACTGAGGTCTCAATCTGCCTACTCCTCAGTGTCGAGTGACAACCGGTCTTACCCCGTGTCAAATGCAGATCAAACAGACATATATTAAGTTGTATGATCCGTTTTAAATTCGTTCAATCTGTATATATATATATATATAATATATATATATATATATATATATATATATATATAAATTAAGCATCACTCAGACGAGTGGTGGGTTTTTTTATCGGTCAAAAGGTGGAGTAAAAGGACTTGGTTGATGGCTACTTCATCTATTTATTGAAGATGTTTCGATTTCTTATTCAGAAAGCATCATTAGTTCATCTAAAAAACAATATGAAAAAAACCACACAACCATGGAAAAGTAGTTACATGTGTTACCTTAAAAAGATATGTACAAGGTAACACATGTAACAACTTTTCTATACTTGTGTGGTTTTTTTCATATTGTTCTTTTTACATAAACTGATAATGCTTTTTGAATAAGAAAACGAAACGTCTTGAATAAATAGATGAAGTAGCCATCAACTTTGTCTTTTTTCTTCACCTTCTACCAAAAAGAACTTCAGTTGTCAAAAACATTTTAATTGAGAACTCTTATCCTCCAGATATGCTAAATAGGATGCTTTTTTTAATATTTTTAATATAAATAACTTAACACCATTTTTTGCTAGATCTCACAACATCGTGTCTAATAACCAGAACATCTATTATCATTCACTACCTTTTATACCATCATTAACACCTAAATTGAATAAAATACTAAAGGTTACTGACAATATAAAAATAGCAACAAAGAACGTCAAAACTATTTCATTTTTATATTCCAAAACTAAGTACCCTATAGATAAATTAGGTAAAAAAATGTAGTATACAGCATTGGTTGTACTCAGTGTGAAGCTCTGTATGTTGGTGAGACCTTAAGAAATATGTCAAACCGTATAATTTCCCACAAATGTGACTGTAGAATTAAAAAACCATCTTGTACTTTAGCAGAGCATGTAATGAACAAAGACCATATTATGGATTTTACATTAAAATTAAACATTAAAATTTTATGTAATGAAAGTAATAAATTTAAAAGGACTTTTTTAGAAATGGTTTGTATTCTTCTTCTTCAACTTCCACTCCTATCGTAGATTGGAAATCATTCTGGCAATTATAATTTTATTGGTTACTCGCCTGAATAGTTCAATTGAACTGCATCCCAACCATTCACGTAGATTCCGTAGCCACGAGATTTTACGTCTTCCTACGTTTCTTCTACCTTTGATTTTACCCTGCATTATATTCCTTAGTAGTTCGTACTTTTCACCTCTCATTATGTGCCCCAAGTATTTCAATTTCCTTCGCATTGTTTTTCGCATTGGATTCCAATAGAGGTTACAGATGATTCTAATGTCTCTACTGTCTATGTTTTTATTTAATAAAATTTCTTTAAGTCGATTATGCTGCACTCTGTCAAATGCCTTCTCAAAATTAATGAAACAGGCATATACTTCCTGATTAATATCTAAGCATCTCTGCGAAAGAACACTTAATGCAAACAGTGCATCTCGTGTTCCCAGTCCTTTCCTAAATCCCATTTGTGTATTACTTATGCCTTCATCTAATTTCTTATGTATTCTATTGTGAATTACTTTTAAAAACAATTTCAAGACATGACTCATTAAGGCTATGGTGCGATGTTCATTGCACTCCTTTGCATTGGCTTTTTTGGGAAGCAGTATGAATGTTGATTGGAGCCATTCTTTAGGTATTATACCTGTTCTATATATGGTATTGAATAGATCCAAAAGAAGATCAATATATTCAGTATTCACAATTTTAAGTAATTCGATAGGAACTTCATCAGGCCCGGGAGATTTACCACCTTTAGCTTGTTTCATTGCATATTCAATTTCTTCTCGTATAATGTCAGGCCCAGTATCATCATTAAATTCTTTTGGCGCTTCTGTTCTCTCTTTGTCTTCAAAAAGTTGTGCTATATATTGTGTCCATCTCTGCATTTTTTGGTTTATATCTGTTATAAGTGCACCCCTTTCATCTCTTAGTTGCCTAGTTTGAAGTGTTTTTCTCATTCCTGTTAATTCTCTAATTCTTTTATGCATGTTAAAAAAAGTCATATTTTTTCTCAATTTCTTCTAGTTCTTGGCACTGCTCATGTAACATTCTCTCCTTAGCTTCTTTTATTCTCTTTTTTAATAACCGATCAGTTTCATTATATTTAATTGGATTTTTTGTTTTGAATGATTTTCTTTCATTCATTAATAGTAGTATTTCTTCAGTCATCCAATCTTTATGTTTTCTATTCTTTGGTTTTAAGTTTTCATTTGCTGTTTTAATTATTTCTACTTTTATATTTTCAAATTTCTGATCAATGGTATAGCTACTTTTATTCAGTTCTTGGGCATTACGTAGATTTTCAGTAAGAGTTTTTACAGTTTGTTCCTTTGTTTGTTTTTCCCTTAATCTCTTAATATCAATTCTACTTTGTGTGGGTTTTTTAACCAGTTTTAATTTGGTTCGTAATGTGACTACTATGGGGTTATGGTCTGAACCGATGTCTGCTCGATGGTAAGTTTTTGCAGACAGTATAGAATTACGAAATCTTTGTCTAATAAGGACAAAGTCAATTTGATTTCGGATTATTCTATTCGTTGTATCACCGGGAGATTTCCATGTATACAATCTTCTTTTTGGTAGCTTAAAAAGTGTATTAGCTATTACAAATTCTTCCGTCTGGCAAAATTGTATCAAACGGTCACCACGTTCATTTCTATTTCCTAGACCATATTCCCCCACATATCCATCCACTCTTCCCTGGCCAACTTTGGCATTGAAGTCGCCCATTACTATTGTAGTGTGATGTTTCTTCATTGATTTTAAGACTTGTTCCAAATCATGGTAAAATAGTTAGATATCGTCGTCATCTTTATCTGCGGTAGGAGCATAAACTTGAATAAAATTTACTATACCTTTTCTAGACTGTAGTTGTATTGATAAGATCCTATCAGAATAAGGAGTAAAACCTACCACAGAGTAATTGACCTTTTTTGCAACTAAGATACGCAACACCATAGCGATGATTGACCTCGTTGTTACCTGAATAATACATGATTCCATCATTTGTAATTTGTTTGCCTGAACCTGGCCACTGTACGTCACTTATACCTAAAACATCAATTTGGAGGTTTTCCATTTCAAGCAGTACGTTCGTTAATTTACCACTTGCATATAAACTTCTGACATTCCACGTTGCTATTTTCAACGTCTTAAGTCCACAGGGATTTCTCTGGTTTACGACCTGGGAGGCCCTGTGATCTACAGTTATTCCTCCCCTGCCGGATCTTGGATTCCGTGCTCCATAATCAGTAAGTTTATTTACTCTACTTGTCATTTGTTATTCATGACTTTACTAGGGGTACTCTAAGAGTCTTTAATGCAGCGGTTCCCCGTTGCCTTCTGCATCCTTACGCCGTTGACATATTTTTCGATTCATCTGTATTTAGGACCAGTTTCCCAACCCTTGGACAAAAGAGTGCCCTTCTACTTATTATCTCATCCGCCCGCAGCCGTTGGTCATAAGTGGGGGATTGCATATACCGGCAATCATTCGGTGAATTACCTGTTGGTCCACGGGAGGTATTTTATTTCCCTCCTACCCACCGGTAAACCGGGTCGGGCATTCCCCTATCCGCCACCTGGGGACGCGCTCTCTAGAGGTTACAGATTCCTACGAGAGTGGTTTGTATTAGCAGAAGTGATAATAATTTAAACAAAAGATCAGAAATTTAAAATCTAAGCAAAATTTATAATTATATTATTTCTCTATAGTTTATTTATAAAACCATTAAAATATCTTATTTTAATTTAATTTTCCATATATTTGTTACATTTTTTAGACATCTATCAATGATGAATAAATCTTCTTTTTTATTACTAAATAAAAAAAAATGTTTGAACTTGTTTATTTTAATTGAACTAATTTATAAATTCAATTGTTTTTGTTAAAAAAAGTTTTTCAAAATTACTAAATTTAGGAAAACATTCATTGGATAATCTAATTTTTTAAAATACTTTTTTAAACATGTTTAGCAGTATAGATTTATTAACAAAACTAATTTAATTTAGTGAGTTAAAATTTTTTTTCCAGTTTCATTTTACAAGTGTAAGATATTTTGTATTTTTTAACAGCTCTTGAAAATGATTTTAAACACAATTGAAAGCTTGCCATAAAAAATAGTTAACCAATAGCCCCTTTTATTGACTCAACCCATCAAAAACATTATATATATATATATATAATATATATATATATATAAAATATCTTCTTCTTCAAGTGCCCTGTCCGTTGCGAACGTTGGCTATTAACATGGCAATTTTGATCTTGTTTGCGGCGCTTCTGAAAAGTTCGACCGATGTGAGCCCGAACCACTTCCGCAGATTTTGGAGCCACGAGTGTCTTCTCCTGTCTATTTTTGCATGGACAATCAATTGTAGCAGACGGTATTTATCGTGTCTCAATATGTGGCCTAGACATTCAAGCTTTCTTTGTTTAATTGTATTCACGATTTCTTTCTCCTTTCCGATTCTTTGGAGTACCTCTATCTGGGTGACATGTTCGGTCCAGGATATACGAAGAATGCGTCGGTACACCCACATTTCGAATGCTTCTAGTTTTCTTGTTAGCGTCTCCGTCAGCGTTCAGGCCTCCACGCAATACAGCAAGATCGGAAAAATGTAGCATTTAACTAGACGTAGTTTTAGTGGAAGAGACAAATTCTTGCTTATGAGGAGCTTTTTCATATTGCTAAATGCTGCTCTAGCTCGTTCTATTCTCGCCTT
The DNA here is from genome assembly GCA_918026665.1 of Diabrotica balteata. Classification (NCBI taxonomy): domain Eukaryota; kingdom Metazoa; phylum Arthropoda; class Insecta; order Coleoptera; family Chrysomelidae; genus Diabrotica; species Diabrotica balteata. Next base: position 81,224,042 of record OU898285.1, on the reverse strand, counting down.
AATTTCTATTGTCTGTTCCCCATTTTGCATTTACGTTGGTGCCAAGGTACACATAAGATATATATATATATATATATATATATATATATATATATATATTATATATATATATATATATATATATGTATATATATATATATACATACAAGAAATACTGGATATTATTGACTGTCGATATAAACAAACAACACAGTTTATTAGGGTTGCAGTCAGAATATTGGCCGGGATGTTAAAAAAAACACTCTTTTGACTTTTTGTCGAGCTTTCGGAATGAAAAAATTAAATTAGATTGGAAACTGTAAAAATGAAATATTAATTTGTAAAAAAAAATCAATAAACATTAAACCTGTTATTATTAGACAGATTAAGGCAACAAGCATGTTAATGCTTTAGAGACTTTTTTTACGTTTATTTTATTGTAAGTAAACTGAAATTGTAAATTAATGTATTACTTATTGATTTGAATAAACGTATATTATTATTATTAATATTGGATATATATATATTTATATATATATATATATATATATATATATATATATATATATTATATATATATATATATATATGTAGATCTACTTTAACCTAAATTTTTATGCAATTTCACACTGTAACCCGTTATCTCAGTCAGATTAAAGGAGAAAAAAATCAAAGCAAGATGTTACCATTTAATATATAAGCGAAAACGTTTTGTTTTGTACTTACATAGCATCAGTTCAAGTCTGCAAAAGTAATAAGTAGAATACGCTGAGAATGATGATAATGATGAGAGAAGCTAAATGATCATAAAGGCAAAAAAAGAAAAAATTACTGGAAAAACAACTAGAAATAATAAAAGCCAACTATGTCCAAAAAGATGTTAGATTTTCATCAAGGAGTTAAAAAGACACGACGAACACAAAATAAAAGCAAATTTTTTTGCATAAATAAAGTATTAAATTGTATTTCGACGAATTATTAAGCGATAAGGGCCAAACAAAAACCGAAATACCATAAAGAACGCAAGAAACAGAAAAACAACAAACACAAGAATCGATGTAAAAGAAGGCAATATAAGTAATAAGAGACCTAAAAAATAATAAAGTTATGGTAGAGAGCGAAGTGCCAGCAGACATATCAAACGTAGGACTATTATACTTTTAAAAACTTTTTTACATACACCTTAACTTTAACATGTAACTAATTATTTAGTAACATAAGCTTTTCGTTGGGAAAAATGTCAGTATTTTAAGCCTTCTGCTATGTACTTTAATTTTGTGTAAATTAACCAATATGAATTTTTAATCTAAATTTTGAAATTCCTGAAAAAGAAATAAAATTTGCCAAAAGTGTTAATCTTCAAATAATAATTTGCCTTATTTAAGACCCAGTTTGACTTTATTATCCAACTAATAATCTGTTGTAGTGATGAAAATTTTAATTAAGCTATTCAAAAAATGAACACTATTTTAGATATGGTTATTATATATTTAAAAATGAATAAACTGAAATTGGATGTGAAAAATCAACGGCAATAATTTTCACTGCCAAACATAAATATAGCTTGCTTAATTCTGAAATCATAAATTTAAATATTAATAATGAAAAATGTGAAATTGTTAAAACAGTTAAATATTTGGGATTCCAGCTTGACAATATTCTGAATTGTGAGAGTCACTTCGAGTACGTTTATAAAAAAATATCAAAAAAACTTTACTTTCTGAGTAGAATATCAACACAATTATTTAACCTCATTTTGACTATTGTTCATCAATTTTATTATATTTATTTAACCTTAACAAACTTAACGTGCTACAAAAATTACAGAACCGTGGAATGAGAATAATTCTTAAAATAAATCGTCCTACCCCAATTGGGACGATGTTAAATACTCTAAATTGGTTCTCTGTTGAAAATAAACTGTTTTATTTCACCATGATTTTGGTCTTCAAAATAGTAAATGGATTATCACCTGAATATTTTCAAGAATTCATTTCTTTCAACAAAAGTATTCATTGTTATAATACCCGAGGTTTAGATGACATATATGTACCTAGAACTATGTATAAAAGTACGATGAATTCGCTCTTTGTTAAAAGCTTCGTTAAATTTAATCAGTTACCAACATCTATAAAAAAATGTACTAGTCTCAATAATTTCAAACTGTTACTTAAACAATAAATCAAAAATTTATAGTGTAATTTCTTTATATTGTATGTATATTAGGGTTTCTATTATATATAATATATATATATATATATATATATATATATATATATATATATATATACAAACACATAAAGCAGTGAAACGAAAAAAAAATCTCAAAATTACTGAAATATATTATCTGATACTACTGACATAAAAATATTGTACTTATTATTAAAAAATTGTGAAAAAGTACTTACCCTTTAAAATATATCTTGCAGTAGTTCTCAAAATAACACAAATTAACTCTAAGTAATTATATAAATTAAAACAAAAAACATTTAAAATAATTTTTATTACCCCAAAATTTGTAGCACAGAAATATTTAATAAAATATTAGCACAGTATCGTTGTATATTGTTATTATAGTTCCATTATTCCATTATTCCAAAAACTGCAGGTTACAAATATTAATAAAAATGATCACTATAGTATCATCAGGCTTCCTCCAAATGTCTAGTGATGGTCAAGGTGGTGTTGAATGGGGCAATCATTTCTGCCAGTTGCTCCATCGCATATGACACCAAACAAAACAGGCAGCAGATGAAACCAGAAAAAAACATCACCAACGCCATAACGGTTATCCAAAAGAGAAAGACTAACCATCGTAACTCATTTCGGCTGTCAACTGGTACCCGAGGAAATTCACTTTCGGTTGTGTACATGTTGATTATGGAACTGGTATTTTCGCTGGTGTACTTTGAAATAAATCAAACTTGCTTTTGTGCTCTATTTATAAGCTAGTGACTGCTATTAGCGACACTATCTAACTATAAACATTTAGGTGAAACAAACGAAATTACTCACCCAGTCGCAAATCATGAAAATATTGTTTAATAAAATTGGAATTTAAGGTAAGCTTTGTGTTGTAGTTACACATAAAACTAATAGTCCAGGTTTTGATCATATTGTGAGTATATATGGAAAACTTAATTGGGCACTACTTTTTGGCGTCAAATATCGCTCTATCTATAATATATATCTTAAACAAAATAGATTTGAAAGTACAATTTTTTTATATGTTTTATCTACATTAATGGGTGTATTGAATAAAAAAAAGGATTTGCTTTTACTTCCTCATCTTTAAGTATTTACTTAATAGTATTTAAATAAAAAGAACTCCTCTTCCTTCCTCTTCCATTACCGGAGGTTGGCGACCACATTTCTAAAAGTATATCTGCCTTTTTGCAATGTGGAATAATTCGTCTACAGTTATGTTTATCCAGTCTTAAATATTTCGCAATCATGACTTCCTCTTTCTACCTATTCCCTTTTTGCCATCAACTCATCAGCAATTCCCTTTGCTTAACTGCCATAAAGAAGACTTTATTTATCATTACTAAGTATGTATCGAAGGTATGCAGTCTAGCGTACTTTAAGTGTCCTCAACAATTTTTTGTGTCGACCCATCCTTCGCAGCACTTCCTCAATGGTGACCCTGGCAGTCCTTGGAATTCTCAACATTCTCCGGTACACTCAAAGTTCAAAGGCTTTAAGCTTCTTAACTATTTGCGCTTTTAACGTCCAAGTTTTTACCCCGTACAATACTTGGGACCAGACGTAATATTCAACAAACCTAAGTCTCAGCGCAGTATTTGGATTTTTGTCATAGAACAATTGCTTGAATTTTAAGAACGCTGCCCCTGCTATTTCTATTCGGACTCAGATCTCTTGGTCTGGATCTAATTCTCCCAGTGTTGATTAAGCTCCCAGATATTTAAATTTTGTCACTCTCTCTATTTACTGTCCACCAAGGGTTAGTTGTTTATTATTTATTGGACTCCTTGATACTATCATAAATTTGGTCTTATCTGTGTTTGAATCCACTCATCTCATTTGAATGCATTCACAATTTATTGCATCTAATAAAGTTTGTAGTTCTTCTATACTCTCAACCATAATTACCGTGTCATCTGCAAATCTCATTAAGAGATTAATAAAAAAATTGTTACTTCGACTTTTTTTTATAAAATCTAACACATACAATTGTTTTGGGGTTTGAAGCATTACATATTAATCTCTTTAATAAAAAAGAGTTTTTATATTACTATAATAGGTTCACAATTTGTCGATAACTCACTACAAGTTTAATCCGATGTAATAGTAAAAACCAACCTCCAATATTTAAGATTTTTTCGACTAACCCACCTTGTATCTGAAGGAATAGCGGTCAATCTTGTGTGGACCAGTGTTTTAATAAACCTTCTTTATTTTATTCAAAAATAAAAATTTTCGTGGCATTTATAAAAGATACATTTATTTAATTAAGGGGATAGGCGCCAAATGTTGCCTGGCCAAATTTTCAATGTGTTGAAAATATTGCATGCAGAAGAAACTTTTTTTTATTCTAATAAATATTTCATTCTGCCTTTAAATTTTTCAAAAATGCTTTTTAGTTTTCTCAGGATTTGAAAAAAATGGATACATTTAAAACACATTAAACATTTTTACAGGCGACATTTTGGGTCTTTCCCCTTTAATACCTCACGATTACAACTACTGTTACCTACCTCATATAATTACGATTAGAAAACTATTCAAATTCAAAATAAATATGATCAACTTCGGAATTCGAGTCGTTTTGAGGGTTAATAATTAGCGATTGTGTCTCTACGGTCGCATCAATTATGTTATCAAGATTCCACATTTTTTGTTCTTCTTATACTACATGTCTTACTGCATCTTTCCAGTTTTGTTCTGTAATATGTTGTAAAGACTCGTATAATAATTCAAGTACAGTTTGTATTTTATATGACGTATTTTTTCTAGCCACATAGCTTTTCATTTGTGCCTAAATGAGTTCAATTGGATTTATTTCGCAGTGGTAGGTTGGAAGTTAACTACGTATTTCTTGAACTTAGATTTGTGTTGCCGGGCAATTTTTAAAAGTTCTGCTTTTACCATTCCATCTTCGTAAGGCAGATACTTATTCCGCAGCCAGTCAAGAATATTCTGTTTCTTCCACGCAGTCGTTGGAAGTTTTTCTACTAGTCCTGAATGATAAGGTGCATTATCTAATACTATAATTGAATTTGGTGGTATGTGTTCAATCATCTGCTCAAAATACTCTTCGAAAACATCAACTGTCATCTACTCGTGATAGTCTTTTGTGCTTTTGGACTGAAATTCCAACAAACCATGCTTAACAAATACTTTTTCCCTGCCAATGTGAGAAATTATTAATATACTGCCTTTACCAGAAGGTGGGGAGATACCAGTAGACCAACCTTCCATAAAGGCTTGCCTGGAGATTAATATATTTTTATACCTGACCAGATTTTTTTTAGAGTATGACCTGAGTTTACTCACGTATCTCCTCCCGGTCAATCAAAAGTGATTTTTTGTCTGATTTCTCCCACCGGAAATTTAATTCTTTTAAAACTTACCACAATTTAGTTCGTCCGATATGAGGCAACTCTAGGTCGTCTCTAACTTCTTGTAAAATTTTGTTTAGGTTTGGTATTTCTTTTTTTTTAAATCCTGAATTTTCCTTCGAATACCATTTTTGGCAAATTCATCAATTTCAATAGGCTTTTTCCCTCTCTTTAAGTGTTCGTTTGTGTTTGGGTTAGCTATACCGTGTTTTTTTCTTTCTTATGGGAACCTATATATAGTTGACTCCCCTATGCCAGTCATGTTGGCACAACTTTCGACTATGTTGCGAACAGTGTTTGTGGGATTCTGAGAAACCAGAGCATCGTGAACATTCAGGACAATAGTCTCCTCTCTTGGTGAATAGACAGACTTATTGACTGTACGCAACAGTACCGGTGTAAAACTTGATGATGTTGATGATGAAGAAATCACAAAGAATCCAACAAAACGAGTACAATTGAAAGCTACGTATATGTTCGTAGATATATGGAATAAAAAATCACTCACGCACTGCATATAATTCGCAAAAGGAATATTCGAGACTCTAATAACTGCAGTAGACGCGGAAACACCGACGAGCCGTAAATTACATGCGATCAAAAACGTACTAAACAAAAAAATTGTTTTCGTTCGTAATAACTTCACCCTTTCAAGTTAAGTTTCGAATATAAACTGAACAGACGAGGCACGTGGCCAAAGCCGGCATCTTTATATCTATTATATGATTAAAAATCTGGGATATTCCATCCTAATTATCTTGCAACGAATAGTACCTTCGGATATGAATTCCAGGTTTTCTAGTAAAGTGATTAAACCCGAAGATTAGTATTGAAATATCCAAAGAGATAAGGTATTCTTATTTACAAAATTGTTAATGGTTAAATTCTTATTTTTATTAATATAATTTAATAACCAACATTATTTGTGAAAGTTTTAATTGTTTTTTGCTAAATATATTAGTATTAAAACATTATTAATATTAATAATAATTTTAATGAATAAACACCTCAGGAACGTCTATGCTGATACAAATTTTACGACCGTTTTATGACTTTGAGGCACATTTCGTGCTATAAACAATTTGTGAACGGATAATAGCAATTCTGTAAATTAACTTATACAAAAAGATAACTCTTCTCGCCTCTGATGAAAGAATATAAGTTTTAAGGACTCTGTAAAATGTTTTATTGCTGTAAGTTGAATGCACTGAATGCAATGAATGAAAAGTAGTACGTTTTCTATATTACAAAAATCCACGATTATCTTTGATTTTATGACAATAATCCATTTTATTAACGTTATCATAATAAATGTTTTCCACAAACTGTGTGTGGTGTGGAGGATTAATTTAACTTCTAGCGTTGTGTATTCAGTTGTTGTTTCTGTAAAAATTTAAAAAATACTGGTACGTTCATCAAAATCAATCCTTTGTCCCGTGCAACACTTTATTTTCATTTCTACCCCTACAAAATGCGGAATCGTATCCCAACGATCGACTGTTTTATTTGAGGTGGACCGATAAGTCGTTCCCATTAAACAAATAACATTATTTGATGAATGTGCCATTTACAAATATACTAGGACAAAAGTATTATAAATAGCTTGATTATCCGGTACAATGGGAAGTGATTTGTAGAGGAATATCTCTGATTGTATCTGCTACGTAAATTTTACTTCAACTGTTATACACGCAAGCTTCATTGTAAAATTTTTACTGTGTGGATGATATACTGGAGATATTCTGCTTGAACTACATTCAAATGAGAATACAATGAAATATTATACTGGTTGATAATATATGAGAACTATCCGGCTCGTATAACACTTGCTTTTTATCTTAGCGGGTTTTAAAACAATTCTTTGGTTAGGAAATATAACGCTTATTAAACGTAAGACAGTCTTGGTTACAATGTATTTATTGGAAATTATAATATACTCAAAGAAAATGACTTTTAAGATAATAAATGTTTTCTTCTTCCATCTTTTTCTTGGTCTGCCAATACTTCTTCGTCCATTTGGTGGCTTATCTCGTGCTATTCGTACTATTCTATCCTCTGCCATTCTACTGATATGTTCGTTCGACTCCTGTTTTCGTTTTGTCACCCATCTATGTATGTTTTACATATTGCATACTCTTCTTATGTTTTCGCGTCTCTACCTATCCAACAGACTTCTCCCTGATATTCGTCGGAGTATTTTTATCTCTGTTGTTTCTAGCAGTCGTCTCGTTTTAGATGTGTCAGGTCTTGTCTCCGCCGTCTATGTTAATATAGGTCTAATTGCTGCTTTATAGATTCTTGTTTTTGTGTCTTGTCTTAGGTGTTTGTTTTTCCAGATTGTATCATTAAGAGAACCTGCCGCTTTACTTGCTTTTAAGCTCTGTTGTCGTACTTCTTCTTCAACATCTCCGTAACTAGTTATATCTAGTCCCAGATATTTAAACCTTGCTTCCTGCTTTATTATTTTCCCATTAATTTCGATTTTACACCATAGTGGGTATTTAAATATAGTCATAGATTTGTTTTTTTTCTGCTGATTTTATCATATTGTATTCCTTAGCTGTTGTATTGAAGATATGTGTTAATTTTTGGAGCTCGTCTTCTGTCTCGGCGATTAATACGGCGTCGTCTGCATAACATAATACATATTTGGATTTATTTGTTCCCCATTCTGTATCCATGACCTTTACGTACTGTTTGTATTATTTCGTCCAATATTATATTAAAGAGAAGTGGGCTCAACGAGTCACCCTGCCTGACTCCGTTTTATACTGGTATACACCGTGTTAGTATTCCATTTATCTTTGCCTGTATTCGATTATGGAGGTAGATGTTTTTGGATGGTTTGTATAATATTGATTGGTACCTATATTTCCTTTATACAAGAGCTGTAAGACGTCTTCGACTTGGATGCTATCGAAAGCCTTTGTCAGATCTATAAAACATAGATATGCTGGTTTATTGTACTCAATGTCCTTTTCTGTGATTTGTCTTAGTACAAATACGGCGCAGAATCTTCCGGATCTGAATCCTTGTTGTTCATCTGATAAAGTTGTTAGTTTATTGATTTTATTGGTTAAGACTTTTGTCGTAAGCTTAAGTGCGGTGCTTAGTAGATTTATACCTCTATAATTGTTGGAGTCTTCTTTATCTTCTTTCTTGAACATTGGTATTATTATGCTATTTTTTCATGCGTCTAGTATTTTGCAGTGCAATATTAGTGTTTGTATAAGTTTTGTCATCTCTAGGGTTATACTTTCTCATCCATATTTTATAAGCTCGTTGGTTATTCCGTCTGGTCCTGTTGACTTTCTATTTTTAAGCCAATTTGTGGCTATTTCTACTTCCTGAAAACTGATTTCTATTTCATGTCTTAATTCAGGTACGTTATTGTGTTGATTATTATTTTCCTTTGCTTTAAACAGTTTCTTCAGGTATCTTTCCTATTCGTTTGATGGTATGTTATTATATTCCTTCAATTCTGCCACTTCTTTCCGTTGGTTTTCTTGTAAATCTCCATATTTACATTGAAAAGCTTAAGGTGAACCAAGTGGTGTAAGTTTAACTATGAGAGAAAAGACCTACTCAGGACAAAATAGTTTAAAAAATTTGTTAGACCATGTAAGAAAGTCCTAATACAATTTGGAGAAAGATGGCCAGTATCACTGGAGATACTGATATTGAAGTGCTTGAATACTGATATTGAATAAAAAATACAATAGAACTAGTTAATTCAATACAACATTTTCAATTACCTAACAACTCCTGATTAATTTCATTTGACGTAAAAATTTTTTTTCCTAGTGTCCCACCTACAGAAACTGTTATTCTAGTAAAAAGCCTTTTAGACCAAACTAGTACAAATCCAATAATTACATCTGAAATTTTACATCTTCTTGAAGTTTGCATAAACCAGAACTACTTTGAGTTTAATAACCAAATATATACAAATAACAGTGCAGGACTTATAATGGGCAATCCTCTAAGCCCATTGCTATCAGATATTTTTATGGATCATCTAGAGACAAAGATTTCAAAACATCCCGTATTTAAATAGTTTTTGTATATTGGTGGAGATATGTAGACGACGTTATAGTACGTTTCACAGGAACTAACAGGCAACTCGACCAATTTTTATCGTATATTAATTCACTTCACAGTTATATTGAATTTATCATAGAAACAGAACAAAATCAATCCATAAATTTTTTAGATTTAAAAATTATAAGACTTTAAAACAAACATGACTTTCTCATATTTCATAAACCTACCCATACTGACACGACTATACACAATTCATCATCCCATCCAAGACAACATAAACTGGCAGCATATCATAGTATGTTACATAGATTAACAGAAATTCCGATGTCAAAATACAACTTTGAGACTGAATTAAATATCATTAAGAAAATAGCAGTAAACAACGGACACAACGAACAAACAATTAATAAAACTGTTAAATCAAAAACTACACAAGAAAGCCCTGAAATTATTATCTAGTATTTCCACCACCACAGCAAAAACCCAGTACCTTCTGCTCGATTACATATACAGGCAAAATATCAACAAAAATAGCCAAACACATAAAAAAGAAAGGAATAACACCAGCTTTCCAAACAAATAACAACTTAGGCAAATATATTAAAAACAACAAGAGTCAAAATAAAAAACACTTACACAGTGGTGTGTACAAACTTAAATGTGGCGACCGCCCAAAAACTTACATAGGTCAAACTGGTAGAAACTTTAATAAACGAATAGCAGAACATAAAAGGGCTTTCAATAATAGAAAAACAGATTCTACATACGCAGTTCACCTTCTAGATCATAATCATTCTTTTAATGGCAAATTTAAAATTCTTCACATTCAAAATAAAGGCCTTAAGCTATCTTTGTTACCTTTGTTAGAATCTAAGGAAATCAACAAATTAAAAAACACAGATATAATTCTGAATGACCAACTTGAGACAAACAGTTCTCCCCTCCTTAACCTATTTCATTAGAGACTATAAAGTGTAAACGCATGCCAAAAATAGATCACCTGAGAAAGGTAATCAGCCGAAACAGCTGTAGTGATAAGAGTTTAAAATAAATTTTGTGGAAGTTTTGAAAACAAAGTTTTCAGTATTTTATTGTTACATGAAATGAATTTCCATCAAGTAACGGTCGAATCCTTCAATTATTTAGATTTTATTAAAAACCTGTTCATAAAAAAGGCACTTTTTATAATACCCCGTTAAAATAACAAAAAATATATAAATTCAATATATTTGTATAGAGAATAATATACACAATTATATTATTACAAATATTTACCTCACCTACAGCTAAATTTTTATTTTTTTTTTAATTTTAGAAAAAGTCGGTTTGTTAAACCGACGTTAATCAAAAATTTTAAAAATTTTCACGTTATCTGCGGTAGGTTAATTACACTTTGCACTATTTTGTGTACATATTACACTATAAACCACCCAAAAAGAAGAAGAAGTTTAACGGTATTCAATACTAAAGTCCACGAGATTCAGAATAAGTAATCATCTACCAATATTATCTAAAATAATTTATTAATAGAACAAGCAAATGACTATCATATAACCCTGTATATGACACTCATAAACGACTCCAATACTTAATAGTAATCAATACATGTATATATTAAAATCATTTCTCAAATATTTTAAGGTTTAAACAAACTCATTTACACCCTAATATATAGTGTCGAATAAATAGCTTAGTTTTAGTTGTGTTCGTTATACACACATAGGTCTCATGAGAATTTATTTAGGGCTAGTTCCTGCGGGAGGTTTATGTGTATCCGCCTATGTCGTTTTTAGTAACCCAGGGAAGTTGCAGAGCAGCGGTTGGACTTTAATTTACCGTCTTCGATTCGAATCCTATACCTGCCGCTGTTGTGTTCTTGTGGCGCACCGTACTTCGTAGGGGCACAGAGTACATGAATGCAAACTTCACGCAAATTGTTTTTGTTTTTGAAGTTGCCCGTAAAGCGGCCTACACACGGGTAATAACTACGACTCCTTTAGGTGTCTTCTCCTCGTCAATGTCTTAAAATCATCAAAGTATCCGTAGTTTAGACAGCCCGCTTTGTACGTTATTGTTTCTCAGTACATTAGAGGTCAGTAAAATGGATTTGAATCCTTGGAAGTCTAACAAATTGGAGTATGCAGATATTTAATAAAAAGATTATGTATAACAATCTAAAATAAGACGAACTAACTTTTATAGTATACTTTTTATATATAATAACTTTTTATATATACTTCTACGAAGATTACAAGAGCATTAGAAGAAAATGATACAAAGTATACCATAATTATGGAAGATTCCAAAGCAAAAACAGGTAAAAAAGAAGAAAATACTGAAACCAAAATAGGGATGCATGATTATGGCACACGAAATAAAAGAGGAGAAAAATTATATAACTTCTTAGAACAACAAAATACAGGGTGTTTTAAAAAAGTCTGTCATAAATTAAATCGCGCAATCCGGGGACAAAAATAAATTGATTGAATCCGACTTACCTTACTACAAAGGTGTACCCAAATAAAGTTACAGCCCTTTGAAGTTACAAAATAAAAATTGTTTTTTTGCATTATCTCCTAATTTACTTTTGTAATAAAAATTGACACGTTACTTTCTTGTTTTGAAAGCATTTTTCATACAAAAGAAACAACAAAATCTAAGCGCATAGAAAAATTTTGAGGGTGCTGTGCAGCTCTAAATCCCCCCAAACTTTTGAGTACATTAAAATCAAATGAATTTTGTGGCATAATTAGTTTAACAAATTATTTTTAAAACTTTTTTGCTTCATCACTTTTTCGAAAAACTAGTTTTTTTCTAGTTGGCCATAAAATTACAATTAGTTTTTACGAATACAGTAATTACAAACAGTTCCATCAATAATATTCAATAATTTGAAGCTATCGTTTATTCTGTGAATAAGATTAATATTAAAAAATGTGATATTACAATGGCCTACACATTTCAGGAAAGGGCAGATATCCATTTAACTTTGGGTAAGTTGGATCAGATTGAATTATGATTTCAATAAACTATCGGGAATATCATAGGTGAATGTCAAGGAGCAGGTGTGTGCAGCAGCCGCAAGGGGGTATGCAGTAAAATACCCCAATTGAAATACACCTGATAGACGATTACTTCTGACCATTAGTAACCTGGTAACGCTAAATGAACTAGCACAAAAGGCGCCAGACAATCTTGTATCTCCTGGCAATTCAAATATCACAGAAAACTTTCCAGAAATGACACTTGTAAACGGACCTTATCAGGACCATTTGACCAAAGAACTCGGACCAAGCATACGAGTTTGCCATTTTAACATAGAAGGCATAAGCAGGGCAAAATGTCAAATCCTGCACATACTTTTAAAAGACAACGAAGTTGACCTAGTAGCACTTCAGGAAACGCACACAGAAAACGAAGGTCAACTAAGCTTAAGAGGAAAAATCCCCGACTTTCCACATAGTAAATATAGCCCACGCCCCAGATGGAACAAGAAAGCTAACTGGTCTGCTTTCACCAGTAACCTTGACAAATGCCTAGGATGGATTCCACCAAAGAGCCAGAACTACGGGAGACTAACAGGAGCAATAATCACCTCAGCAAAAGCGACAATCTCTAAGCGGATAGCGCAAAGAATATATTCCTGGTTGGACAGAACAGAGCGAAAAACTGTATGAAGAATATTGCGAAGATGGAAAGCAGGAGATTGCAGACAAACAACTCCACAGCATTGATGCTGCCAGGCGTGAAAAATGGACCCAGACAGTAGAAAACCTAGACTTCCAGAAGTCAAGTCGACAAGCTTGGTCCCTACTACGGAAACTCGGACGTAGCAACCCACCCGTTCGCCAAACCAACCTAGTAACTCCAGACCAAATAGGTACGCACATAGTGTCAACCTCTAGGGCACCTCAAAATCGTTAACATACAATTAAAGTTAAAAAAGACGTTAAAACCATAAAATCTGGTCTTGCACACTCAACAGAATATTCCAACCCATTTACGCATGAAGAAATATCGCAAGCCCTAAATGAAATGAAAACAGAAAAAGCGCCGGGTTTCGATGCCATTCACGCTGAGTTCCTCAAACATAGCGGCAGATTCACTAGTTAATGGCTCGCAGAATTCTTTTCTGACATTCTTCAAACGGGAAACGTCCCCCACCAAGTCAAAAATGCAAAAATCGTCGTCATTTTAAAACCAGGGACAAGTAATAGTTCACCGAGAAACTACCGCCCCATCGCACTCTTAAGTATGGTATACAAATTGTTCGAAAGACTGTTGTATAATAGAATCAGCAAAAACCATATTCCAACACTTACCAGTAGATCAGGCAGGATTTCAGCCAAACCGCAGCTGCACAGACCATGTACTCGCCCTAACCAATTATGTGGAATCAAACTTTCAAAAGCAATTAAAAACAACCGCTCTCTTCATCGATCTATCTGCTGCTTACGACACTGTGTGACGACAAGGGGCAATATATAAATTAATGCGAATAATCCCATGCAGAAAGACCACTGAGGTTATTAACGCCATGCTATCCAACAGATGTTTTAAAGTTATATTGGGAGACAAGACTAGTACCCAAAGAAAACTGAATAATGGACTTCCACAAGGATCCGTGCTGGCTACCATGTTTTTCAGCCTCTACATAGCAGACATGCCAGAAACCACATCAAAAAAGTTTGGATATGCAGACGACTGGACGCTTGCCGCAAGTCATAAAGAATTCGAGGTCATTGAACGCATTCTAACAAACGATTTAAATGCCCTAGGAAATTATTTCCGCAAATGGTGATTGCAACCCAATCCAACTAAGACAGAAGTGCCCTGCTTCTATTTGAACAACAAGCTATGGCACAACTAAAGAACAATAAGGCTCCAGACCCAGATGAAATACTTGTAGAAATGTTGAAGGAGGAAAGTGAAATTATTCTCGAAGAATTGAAAAATTTTTTCAACGAATGTCGAAATCTGTGTCTTATCTGTGTTAATGTCAAGTCCCATTTGAATGCATTCACTATTTATTGTATCTAGTAAAGTTTGTAGTTCTTCTATACTCTCAGCCATAATTACCGTATCATCTGCAAATCTCATGGTGTTTACAATTTCTCCACCAATTCTTATTCCCTCTTTTCTTTTCCATAAGGCTTTTCTGAATATGATATGTTGAAAAGCGTCGGAAACAAGCTTGCCTGACCTCTCTCGCAATCCGTAGGTTATTTGTTTACATATCGTTTACCTTTACTACTGCTTTCTGGTTCCAGTATATAGCCTTAATAAACTCAATGTCTTTTTTGTCTAAATTGATGTTTTTTAATTCATCTATTAACTTCATATGTTGCACCTGGCCAAAGTCCTTCCTAAAGTCTATGAAGCATACATATGCACTCTTGTTATATTCCCTACATTTCTATAAGAGTACCGTCAAACAAAATAATGCCTTTCTTGTACCCATGCCTCCTCTAAAGCCAAACTGCGTTTGTTCTCTCTGCTCCTCACACTTTTCGGCTTTGAAAGATTTTCAAGAGAATCTTTAAAGGGAGGCACATTAGGCTTATCAATCTATAGTCATTACATGGGATTTTGGATTGTTGTTTTTTGGTAGAGGTAATAATATAGATTTAGCCATTTCTCCGAAATGTTGCCCTCTACGTATATGTGGTTGAGAATTCGGGTGAGTATCTTCATATTACCGTCATCTAAGGCTTTTAACAGTTCAACTGGAATTTGATCACGACCCAGTGCTTTTCCTTGTTTTGCATTCTGTAGGGCATGCTTTACTTCTGAGGGTAAAATTTGTAGGTATTGTTCTTCTTCACCTATATCTTGTTCATTTTCCCTCTCGTCATGGAACAGACGGATTATTGTTTCCATACTTCCTTTGTTTTGCTCTCTTCAGTAAGTATTTCTTCACTATGATTTCTTGTTATGAGTGTTTTCCTTGTCTGGTGTTGCCTGTAAAACTTTCATTTTTTATGTAAGTTTGAGGTGTCATGTTTGTTGCTGAGTTCTTCCAGTTCCTGGCATTCCTTGTTCATCCATTACGCCTTAGCCTTTCTGATTTCATATTTGATTATATTCTTGATGGTTTTATAGTTATTTCCATCTTTATTTTTGTATTTTCTTTTTTTAGTTATTAGCTCAACTATTTTCGGTGTCATCCAGTCTTTTTTAGTGGTTTTCTCTTCTTCGCCTAGGACCTCTTTTTCCGCTTTTAGTATGGCTTTTTTTCATATCTGTCCATTCCAAGCTTCCTTCCGTTAATTTATTTATCTCTGCGTTTAGGTGCTGTTGGCAGTTGTCGTCTTTTAGGTTTTTAATGTTTATTTTGGTGGTTTTTTTTAAAAAAAGGTTTTTTGTTTAGGTTTTAAAAAGGTGTTTGGTAAAAGGTTTTTTTTTACACTTTGCACTCCATTAAGAAACCTTTTGTTAATCGTTATAAAATCTATTTGGTTTCTGATTATATTGTTGGTGTTATCTTTTGGAGAAGTCCACGTGTATAATCTTCGTTGAGGGTAGGTCGTAGTATGTATTTGTGATGACTAATTCTTTCTCCTGACAGTACTGGACTAGTCTATCACCTCTTTTGTTTCTTATACTTAACCCAAAATGTTCTACAATATTTCCAGTTTTTCTTCGACCGACTGTAGCAATAACGTCGCCCATAATTATATTTACCTCCTGCTCCTTTTTTCTTAAGTTTTTACTCCTTCTTTATTTTTTATTTTTTTTTTTTTTTGTTAACAGCTCTTAGTCAGCGTAGAATTTTTCGACCTCAACATAATTGCTATCAGATTTATGGAGTAGATTTATGTTTAGAGGTTTGATTTTCAGCTAAAGTGGCTTCATACGTTCGTTAAAGGGAATGAAATTTGTTACTAACTCTTTTAAATTGTTGTTGATAATAATACCAACACCATGGCTGTGTTCTCCAGTGCTTTTGCCTGAGTAGAAAATAGTATTATGTTCCTTGGAGTAGTTTCCAGAATTTGGCCATCGAACTTCTGAAAGGCCCAATACTTGTATGTCTAATCTTTCCATTTGTAGCATGACTGTTGTTAATTTTCCTGCTTCATAAGCTGTTCCTATATTCCACGTTGCTTTAAAACAGATTTAAAGCAATGATAATATAATACTTAAAAACCGAATATATTAGAAGGGAGAACATAAATGGTCAAACACTGAAGAGAGTCAGAAGAAAAGAATAGAAATTCATATAAATAATTTACAGATGAGAGGGAGACTCATCTGCAATAAAAATAGAAAGTCGGTGATTTGGAGGGTACAAGTCCGCTTACCGCTTTCTCGTTCCTATTATCTACTCTCAAGGGTCTAGTTGTGGTAAAGGATTTTTTAAAAATATTTTTTTCCAAAATTGTTGTACCTTTTTAGGTATTATATATCAGTTATGGCAATATAAAATTTTAATATCCAAGTATCTCATAAATAGTACCATGATCTCTATATTTTTCTATTTTCCAGAAAAAATAGAGTGGTCGATATATCTACGCCAATGCAGCAGGCAGAACTGCTAACAGAGAAGGAGGAGCTCCTCGCTATATGTTATTTTCAGCGATTATTGTGGTTTTTACAGTGATAAAAGATACTATTCTGTATTTCGGTAACATCCAAATGTAGTGCCTTTCCTTTTAGCCATTTATTATTTATTTCTTGATATTTTAAGCCACAGACAAGTTATACGAGATAAAAAAGCGTACAGTTTTCTTTCTGCGTTGCGGAAAATATGGATATTGTGCAGAGCCGAATTGGAGACACTCGTATTTTTAGATATATGAATAAGCATATAGAATATTGCAATACAGAATCTGCTCTTAATAAATTATTTCTTTATCCCGGAATAAAATTGTGAACTCATATTTTACTACAATGGAATGTACTGACTTTTTTCTTTATTTAAAATACTACAGCTTTTGGACCAGATGCTGACGCTGATCAATGAAAAATGTGTATTCTGTTTCGCATAATGAATATGGTTATTAGGCCATCAAAACTGACTTTGGATGCAACTTAATCACCAAATTATAGGAAATCAGTAAATAAAATAAACCAACATCTATATTGTTTATTTTCTGTAGTCAATTATTCATAATGATATAAGGAAATAAAAAATATGAAGATAATAAACAATGTTTATTACGAACAGGAAACTAGACTAAGTATAAATAATTAAATTATTGTAATTATATATTATAATGTGATAGATAGTATCACACAAAATATAGGTAAAATAAGTGTCAGATAGGGCTCTGTTTTATGGCCACCATTGTTGAAGTTCTAAAGAAAAAGCTGTGAAAATCAATCAACTGATCTACAATATATACACCCAATCACACTATCCAATCCAATTAACAGTACAATCGCAACACCTACATCGTCTGAGTCATCCTCTAATACCCAAAAACATAAATTAACCTCACCCGAAACAAGTCAACACTTAACTTCAAATAAAAATACACATATGAATTCTCACGAACACCAGATAACTTCGAACAAAGCAATCAGAAAAACAACATTGGAATATGCAATTACGCCACCCGCCGAAGAAAACTTAAAACTTAAGCTTTAATTAAATAAAAATCCAAAACTGATAACATAAACTTAAGAGATAAGATACCAAATCTCCAAACATTACTAGAACCAGTTAGAGAATATGTAGAAAGGGAAAAGTAATTGTTAAGCTTCGGTCAAGTAGTGGGTCTATTCGAAAATACACAAGGATCAAAAGACAAAATTAGCGTAACAAAATTGTACTCAGAAGACTCACATGAACTTATAAAGTTTCTAACGGAATTACATCCATACTACATCGACAAAAGAATGAAAACCAAAAGCACCAAAATAATACGAAAACTTAACAAACAAATAGGTTTACTCTCTGCAGTGAAAACTTCATTGTCGGAAGAAGATTCCGACTCATCGGTTAATAATTCCTCCAAAGAATACTAAGATCACTGTTGACTTCATGTTTGTTTCAACACATTCAGGTATACATGGACATGAAGAGGCAGATGAACTAGCCCGCTTAGCATCCTTTAGCCAGGACTTCATTCTTATTAATGAGGTTTCTTCTAGTGACTTCAAGTCAGAAATAAAATATAAAGTGTTGAGTGCGTGGCGGAATAAGTGGAGTGCATTGCAAGGTATTATGCATTCGCTTAAAAGTTTGTCTGAAAGAGCAGGATTAAAGATAAACTTTGAGAAAACTAAACTTATAACAAATCTCGTAATGAGTGGAAATATAACTATTGACAATAATAACATTCAACAAACAGACACTTACAAATATCTGGGACACGAAATCAAAATAAGCAGAGACAATCGCACACATGAAATACAGAGGCGAATAGGCCTAACTTGGGCAGCATTAGGCAAATTAAGCCATATTCTAAAAAGTTAAATTCCCATGTGTCTCAAGCGAAAGGTTTATGATCAATGTGTTGTACCTGTACAAACTTATGGAGTGGAGACTTTAACACTCACGCAAAAATCTGCGAGTAAACTCAGAGTTACGCAACGAGCCATGGAACGTGCAATGCTAAACGTGAGCCTTCGAGACCATATAACAAACCAACAAATCAGGCAAAGATCAGGAGTTCAAGACGTCATCGAAAGAACCACGTCGCTTAAGTGGAACTGGGCAGGGCACTTAGCCAGAACACAAGATGGACGGTGGACAAGACGTATTATGGAATGGAGGCCCAGAAAACTATAAAAGAAGCCGAGGACGACCACCGACTAGATGGACCGATGATATAAAACGTGTAGCGGGAAACTGGCTACAAGCGGCCCAGTGTAGAGAACACTGGAAAGAACTGAGGGAGGCCTATGTCCAGCAGTGGACGCGATTGGCTGATTGATGATGATCGCAAGGTAAACTCAAGAAAATCGAACAATTAGTGAAACCGTGGCTCCAACCCACAACGAATAGACACGACCATGTGAAAATAGCGCGTTAGCGGCTGGGACACACTGATTTGACACATAAACGCCTCTTTGCACGGACTGTGACGCCAATATCAGAATTTTCAAGTAACACTCTCTATGGAGTATATACTATTTCGGTGCAAAACATATGACGCAGCAAGAGGGAAGCACACTATCCCAAATAATACACTACTGAGCATAAAATTAGGATTTTTTGAAAAAAAATTGTTGTCGTTGTTGTCTCGACAAGCGTTTGAGATAAAAAGGGCCCCTTAGCACAATTCCTAAAAACCGTTATCAGCACAGTTTTTGTTTCTATGGTTTTAACGTCAATTGTAAATTGTTTGTGTATTGTTATCACTGTCAGTGTATTGCAATGAGCATAAATTCTGTTGTGGCGGCGTTAGAAGATGGCCACGGTCAACGCGAAACTGCGAGAAACGTTGGTGTAAGTCTCTCGAGTGTGCAACGAGGATTGCAACGGTACGAAGAGACAGGTCTGCTTACTCGAAGGCCTAGTTCAGGTAAAGGCAGGATTACAACAGCTAGAAACCAAACGGTCACGGCAGTTTCTCTTCGAAATCATCTGCAAGAAGTGAGAAATGTAAACATAAGTGAATGGACAGTTATGAGACGACTTCATGCTGCTGGTTTATCTTCTCGAACTAGAGTAACTGGACCGCCGCTTTCCCGTGAACACCGAATTGCCAGATTGAATTTTGGACTTGGCTTGGATAATGCAGGATTTTAGTCGTGTATTGTTTTCCGATGAATCGAGATTCTGTCTTACGGGCTCAGACAAACGTGTAAGAGTGTGGCGACGTCCAGGCGAGAGGTAATCAATCCATTAGTAAACTTACGTTACAACCGAAAATAATTACAACAGAATAATAATTTCTAAAATAAATTCAAATTACGGGGTGACCCTAATTTTATGCTCGGTAGTGTATAAAGGAAACCTTAGGAAAAAACATGAACATTAAAAAATAGAATAACAAAAAAGTTATCTTAAAGACTGAGAACTGTATCAATTATTGTAATTTTTTTAAACTTTACCTGTATGATATTTTTTAGGTCGCTAATAATCCTTGTGGTGGCAGGCGTAAATAAATAAATAAAAAAAAGGTATTCTTCTTCTTCTTCTTCTGGTTCCTATCCGTTTCGGATGTTGGAAATCATATTGGCAATCATAACCTTGCTCGCTGCAGCTCGAAACAGCTCCGTTGAGGTTTTTTTAAACCATGTCGTTAAATTCCGCAGCCATGATATTCCTCTTCTACCGGGTCGTCGCTTACCTTTGACTTTACCTTGCAATATAGACTGCAGCAGGGAGTAATGGTGCTGATTTCTCATAACGTGTCCCAGATATTGCAATTTTATGCGTTTGATAGTAAACACAAGCTCCGGTTTCTTCTTCATTTTTGCTACAACTTCCTTGTTCGTGATCCTTGCTGTCCATGATATTCTCAGCATTGATCTATAAAGCCACATCTCAAATGCTTCAAGTTTTTTAATAGTGGTGTCTGTAAGCGTTTATGCCTCTGCCCCGTACAACAACACAGAGAAAACATAGCATCTCAAATGTATCATTTTGTATATATGAACGAAGACCGTTCGTGCCTTTCCTATGCGGCACTTTATTTCCTGTACATTGCTCCACTGTTCGTTTATAATAGTTCCCAGGTAGCAATACTCTCTCTATCTGCGTCCCATTAATGTATAGATGAGCCTCGTTTATATTCTCCTTGTTGAGAATAATTTGATGATAAAATACCTACTGATGAATTGATGATAAAATACCTACAAGAGTTGGGATTGGATGCAAAGGATATAAGAATCATCGCCAATCTGTATTGGAATCAGACAGCAACAGTACGTCTTCAAAATTCCAACGAAACAGAAGATTTCTTCATTAAAAAAGGAGTAAGGCAAGGTTGTATACTGTCCTCAATGCTGTTAAATTTATACGTAGAAAAAGCCTTCGCAGAAGCAGTGGAAGACTCTAATAAGGGTATTAAAGTTAACGGCATATTTATTAATAACATCAGGTATGCCGATGATACAGCCATAGTGGCAGATAACATCGAAGATCTTCAATGCCTTTTAAATGATCTAACTCTTGCAAGTGAAGCTCGGGGTTTGAAAATAAATATCAAGAAGACAAAATCAATGATTATAAGTAGAAATGATTACCCCAACGCAAAGATATATGTCTCTGGAGAAGAAATCGAACAAGTCAGGCAATTCAAATACTTGGGATGTTTGCTGAATGACTGTTGGGACCCCGAGAATGAAATAAAGAGCAGAGTTGAACAAGCCAGAAACGCTTTTTGAAGCTTCGTAAGTTTCTGACTAATCGCAAATTGGACTTCAACCTCCGATACAAGATGCTTAAGTGTTACGTGTGGCCTGTTCTCCTGTATGGAATGGAAGCATGGACGTTAAAGGCCAGTTCCATTAACAAACTTGAAGTGTTTGAAATGTGGTGCCTGCGTCGAATGCTCAGAATATCATGGATGGACAGGGTCAGAAATGAGGAAGTACTTAGAAGAGCGGGCTTATAGGATAGGGAACTTTTTAATTATGTAAAAAGTAAGAAGACTGCATACTTGGGGCACATTATACGAGGAGAACGATACACTTTTCAGCAACTGATACTCGAATGGAAGATAGAGGGTAGGAGAGGTCTCGGACGTAAAAAAATGCTTCGCAATGCTGCTAAAAACAGAATTATTTAATCCAGAATATTTAACATCTCACCTGACAAGACGATGTACGGTGGACGCCTACGCAGAAATGCACGGCACCTTAAGATGAAGATAATAATTTGTTTCGTTTTGTGGGTATCAACGGTGATAGGATACATCCCTGTCTAACTCCACCTAGTATTTTTATGTGATCTGTTAGAATTTTCTAAATAATCTGAAAGCATTAATCGATAAAAATTTTGTTCCGGACAATTTATTAGGTTACTTAAAATATTTAAGTGTTTGATTAAAATTAATTTAAATTTAATGAACTAATCGCTAGAAATGTAATTTTTTACAAACTGTAATTGATTGTTACATGAACACATAATAAATTGTTACAATGATTGATTGTTACAAATGTCCTTCGGGTGGATGCGACTTTGTCTCTTTTCAATAAAAGACTATTGTCGCAAAATATTCTTAAGATTTTATTGCTAAACTAGATATATCTGAACTATTGCGTGAATGTATCATTAATTTATTCCATTCTGTTTTAAAATTCTACTTGCAATGAAAATGGGTTCTTCAGAATATTTATGATTATTGAAATCGTACCGAAACAATTTTTATTCTACCCGATCCCGCGAGAATTACATTTTATATTCCCCTTCAGATGTTATTCCCTGTCCTATACTTTCTCTTCGTCCTCCTACAACATCCGGCATTCTTAATGATACTCGCCTAATTCCGTTTAACTACGCTATACATATCCTTGAGTGTACTCCCCATCCAAATAATAAATTTAATTGTTATTGAAATCGCAGTGATTAGAAGGTAAACAGTTTTTGTGGTATATTTACTTTAGGTGGAGATAATTGCTTGGAAATATAAGTTTCATGAGTTTGGGGTTTATTGGAATATTTCCACACTATTAAAAAAAGATTAGCAACAGCGACAACTTTTAATGGAACTTTAAAACTTCGAACTGATATGAAGCCGTTGTGAAAGAACACAATCGTCTCTTAATGGAGATTTTTAAAAGTTTCTTTAGTAATAGGACTAGCTGCTCAACATGGTTTTCTTTAAGCTATTATATTTTTAATATTTATAAATATTACAACAAGGAACCCTTGTGTATTTTAATAATAAAATTACAAGTGGCTTTCCTAATTAATTAAGAAAAACAAACTTCTTCTTCTTTAAGTGTCATCTCCACGACGGAGGTTGGCAATCATCATATAGTCCAGTTCCATCATATTGATAGCACATTATGTATGCAAATCCCTAAACTGTTGATACGGGTGACCCAAGGAGAAATAGATATTTGTCAACAAGTTTACAGAAGTATATAGAAAAACAATTTTAAATTGAGTATGACCACCAGGTATAAAGGTTGAAGCAGAATAGAATACAATAGTTTTGAGGGTTACTAATTCCTAAATAAAGTTGCCAGTATCGAAGTGATGGAGATTAACAGGTACTAATGAATTTGCAAGAGATGTAAGATGTTTATTTTATTGGTTATATATAAAATAATTTGTGGCCGTAACAGGGGCCGATTTGTAAAAAAATTAATATTATTTTAATCAAATTCCATTTCAGATTCACTGCTTTCTTAGAATCTAAGGAATCTTCAACTTCAATGTTAATTATTACCGGTTCCAGCATTGCATCAGTCATATTATCCAAATTCCACATTTTATTTTCTTGCTTGTGAGCATGACTAACAGCATTTTTTCAATTTTCTGGAGTTACTTTTGATAAAGGACTGTTCTAATAATTGTTGTAAGTCTTCTCATTTTAACGTTTTGTTGATGCGTCCGACTTCACCCTTTACTTGAGACCATATATTTTCTATCGGATTCAGATCACAGTGGTATGGGAGTAAACGTAAAATAATTACATCACGGTTTAATGTCATTTCATCAATTATATATTTTTTATAAGCTGCTTTATATTGCCTTACAATAGGTAATAATTCCTTTTGTGTCGAATTCTCCATGTACTGAATTGCGTGTTTATCCAACCATTCGATTATCTCTCCTTTTTTTCATGCCGTTGTTGGCAATTTTTCTGCTAGTTTTGAATGGTAACTAGCATTATCCATGATTATGACAGAATTTTTTGGAATTAAATCCAACATTTGCTCAAAATATTCTTCAAACACGTCAGCAGTCATTTCCTCGTGGTAATCTTTGGTTGATTTTGAGGCAAAACTTAATAATCCACCATTGACAAAACCGTATTCGTTTCCAATATGGGTTATTATGAGTCTGCGTCCTTTTCCAACGGGAATATTGTTTATTCCAGTAGATACACCTTCGATGAATGCCTGACGGGAACTTTTCACATTTGTATCAACCCATAGATATGGTACAGTATGACCTTCACTTAGCCAAGTCTCGTTCAAATAAAAAATTGTTTTCCCTTCTTCTCGGTACTTTTTAATAGTTCTTAGATAATCCCGTCTCCAACATACAATGTAACATTTTTCAATTAAAACGGATTTTCTTCTATTCTTTTGCCAACGAAATCCCATCTCACTCAATAGTCCCCATAATTTCTTGTTGCTTATGATTGGTAACTCTTCGTTTTTTCTCATTAATGTTTGGATTTTGTCCAATGTTGGAAATTCTTTGTTAAAAAAAAATGAGTGGACGCTGCGTCTTATCATGTTTTTATGTATTTCTTCAATTTCCAAGGGTTTACTCCCTCCACTCTTCTTGGGAGGATGAAACAGTTCCTCCTTTTCTTTCTTTTAGGAATCTATAAATTGTTGCTTCTCCAACCCCTGTCATATTTGAACACATGTTAACGATTTCACGAACATTACTTAGAGGGCGTTGATGTACAAGTGGATCGTGTACATTTGATATTATATTTTTCTCTCTTAGTCTGAAGGCACCTTTAAAACTACACTTAACCGGGATAAAACCTGTTGTCGACGTCATTTTTAAATGCAAATAACAAAATATCGACACCAAAAACGTAGGTAGGTTAAGACATGAACAATGTACACCTACAAACTACATGGAAAATACAAACAATTTCTAATTTATATTATTGGCATAAGCTCTAATGTGGCATAAAACTACTTAAACTATCATTGGTGAAGCCTTATCAGTAATTCCAGGTAATCGTTCAAAGAAGGTATTTTTTGTCTCAGGCAATAACTTTTATAGAAAACAATAATCACCTTTAAATTACTGTTTACATTAATTTATTTCGTGAAACATTGAATTCTCTTGTTAATCACCCTTGTATAATTAACAATAATCGTGTGGCATATATACTGACGTTTTTTACGCACAAAAAAGGTATAGTGAGATTAGTGGACACTTATTTTACAGAAGATTTTTTAAAAAATAATGAATTGTTGACAACATTTTAAAATATTATTTTTTTTAATTTATTTCAAAACAAGTGTAGGGTGACGCCTATGGTTTTTTTGACCTGTTGAGGATTTGCATACATAATGTGCTATCAATATGATGGAAACTATTCTGACCTTCGAGGCAGCTACTCTGAACAATTGCCTTGAGCTGAAACCAAACCACTCTCTCAGGTTCTTCAACCAGGACACGCGTCTTCTTCCTACGCTTCTCCTACCCTCTATTGTTCCTTGAATTATGAGTCTCAAGATGTTGAATCTCTCGCCTCTCATTACATGACCGAGATATTGCATCCTTATGCCTTGGTTCGTCCGCCTTCGAGATAGATTTGTCTATCTCAGGACAAACATCTCCCAGCTCCTCCGCCCGAAAAGAAACTAAACACATTAAAATTCCTGGGGTGATTGCTGGTTGGATTAAGTAGCTCTGCGGATACTACAGCCGGTCCCAAGCCTGGCTAAAATGTGGAGAGTGATTGGCAAGGTTAGCAACCTACCAATCGTAAAAAATAAAAACTGCTCAAAGAAACAATATACAGTCACGGAACCGGATTGATACAATGAAGGACTACGGTAAGAAATAAGGAGAAGCGAAAAACATCCAAAACCCAGATGAAAATCACTACTTGGAATATCAGACCACTAAACTCAAGGGACCAACAAATTACCTAAGTTCTAAAAGAGAAATAAATAGACTTTTTGGCTCTAAGGAAAACAAAAAAGAAAGAAAAAATTCAATCAAAATAAGGTGAATTCATACTAATCTACAGTGGAGTAGCAAAAGAAAACAGGGCCAAAGAAGGTCTAGCGTTACTAATACACTAAGGCACCAAAATCACATCAAAGAGTATCAATATATATCAGAAAGAATAGTAACAGTAAAAATAAGAATGGAGAAGGAAGACCTGAACATCATCGGAGTATACGGCCCAGATAATAGCAAGCCTCAAGCAACAAGGGAAGCAGCTTACGAACAATAACAACAAGTAATAGATCAAGTCAGAGAAATAACAAAAACATAACGAGAGAAAATGGAGAACTGACTGATTTTATTTTCTTTTCCCATTGTTGTTCTTTATTTTTATTTCAACATTTGGGCTCAATACTTTTGGTTATTTCGTTTTTACATATTCGTTTTTTAACCTATGTATTTTTGTTTTCAGATCTCCGCATTCTGCAAGTATTATTATACCATATGCCAATATGAGTTTGTTTATCCTCAGACCATTTATATTTATTTTGTAGCCGCCCAGTTTAGCGTTTGAACTTCAGATTCCGCTGAAGTTGAAGAAGTGCGGTGACATTATGTCTTTTTGTCGAATACCTCTTTTTATTATAAATGGTTGGGTCTTCTCACGAATGTGTATTTGAAGTTTCTTTACCATAGATGTTGCTTTTGAGAATTTTTTATCTGTAATCTTTACGTGCTTTTTCTAACTCTTCTATGATTGCCCATTGTTCTATTGAGTCAAACATGGAAGAGAAGGAAAATAAGAAAATAAAAGCCTTAAAAATTGTTACATGGGATGTGAAAAACTTAGTATTGGAGAAAAAAATGGACAACAGGAAATTGAGAGACCTTAAAATAACGACTAAAATTTGGCGATACTTTCAGGTATAATGTGGATTCTCTTATTTGAGACTAATATTCCGGTGGATTTTAAAACTGAAGATTGAAGACGTATATTCCAGTGTTCTGTTTCTTTCTCAATACTTTTCTTTAACGTATACTAGCTAAATCAAAGTAAAAGTAAAATTTTAATTTTTTTCAGTGTGGAATTTTCGAACCAGATAATGTAGCTTATGAATAATTCTTAATTTTAATGAAGCAAGTATATTAGTGGACATTTTTTATTTCTAATGAAAAAACAAATAGGTAATTGTTGAAAAGAAAATTGAGTCAATCTGAACTTTTTTCCCGATCAGTCCTTCTTCAGCATAATTGAGAGCTGTAGTTCGATTTTTTACCGTTTGTTGATTGGTTGTGCATGAACAATGACCAAATATTTAAAACTTAAACCGATTGATATATGAACAAAACGAAACTCAAAAAACCAAAGTTTATTGTATGTTTATCTAAAAGAATCTATCGAATCTGTGGATTAAGAGTATTATTCTGCCGTAATAAATTAAACGAGTCGAGAAACCATTAGGAGCTATTACGAAGGAAAAGGTGAGAAGTATTTATAGCAGGGTCATATATTGGAAGATTATCTCCACTTCGATTCTAATCAAAAGTAAGTATAGCTTTAATTTATTGTTAAAATATACGTGAGGGACTGATTATTACGATAAGGGAAATTAGAAAAGAGTTCAAAATAATTGCCGAACATCTAAACATTTGGTTCAATTTAAAATTTATTAGTTTGATATTGGTAGAAATTATACAGAATCCCTAACATCAACACAGTTTTTCAATTGAAAATATTTTTTTGTTTCAATGAATATTCCATTTTAAAGTTGGGTTTAGCTGAGTTTTAATAAACGAGTGTTACTTAGTAGATATAATTAAAAATATACAGTATTGTGCGAATTAATGGAATCATAGGCTGTTTTAATGAAAAAACAGTTTATTTAGTAAAAAATTATATTTGACAAAACTATAAAGGTAAACTTACATCATTCAGTAGGAAATATGTCCCCGTTTGGCAGCAATTACTGCTTTTACCCGTTTTGGCATAGAATCAGAGTTTCTGGCACTTGTCAGATATCCTTTCATCTCGATACCAAACCTGAATGGCCGCTTCTATCATTTTTGTTTTAGTGGTACAGTCGATTTTTCGCAGTCTAGCTTTGCAAATGGCCCATAAATTTTCAATGGGGTTGAGGTCGGGCGAATTACCGGGCCAATCCAAAAAATTAATCGTCTTATTTTTGAAAAATGCCATCATTTCCTTTGATTTGTGACAGGGAGCAGAGTCCTGTTGAAGAATCGCTCCTCCTTGGGGTTGACATTTTTGGAGTTGTTTGTCCAAATACTTTTCCAACATGGATTTGTATTTTTGGCTGTTCATCATGCCATCAATTGTCACCAAAGATCCAACCCCCATGTATAAAAAACATCCCCAAAACATTTTCTTGACTGGATGTTTTACGGTTTGATCAATATGAGAAGGTGTAAACTTTTCATTGTCAGACTTCCTGACGAATTTCGACCGCTGTCCCTGAACTATAAAGTGGGTTTCGTCTGTAAATAGGACTTTTTTCCAGTCGTCTACAGTCCAATTAGAGTATTTTTTGGCCCACAGTAGCCTTTGTTTCTTCATTCGTTCAGTTAGAAGCTGTTTTTTCTGTGGACGAATTGCCCTTCTACCATTCTCCAAAAGTCTTCTACGAACAGTTGAGTCATGAATCACTATAGCTGATGCTGCTAGTTCTTGTTGTAGGTCTTGGCTTGATTTTCTTGGGTCCAATTTGCTCTTTCGAAGTAAAAATCTATCATCTGCTGGTGTTGTTTTTTTCTTCTTTCACATTTTCCTAACCTTTTCACATTCACTAATCCAGTTTCTCATTTACGCTTCAAAATTTTGCTTACTACCCCCTGACTCACTCCACACGTTCTAGCAATCTCTTTTTGTGACATACTAGTGTGTTCACTCAACGTGAAAATCTTTTCACGCTTCCTAGGCGTAATATCCATGTTGGAATAAAACCAAAAACAACACAA
This sequence comes from Diabrotica balteata, assembly GCA_918026665.1. Taxonomy (NCBI): domain Eukaryota; kingdom Metazoa; phylum Arthropoda; class Insecta; order Coleoptera; family Chrysomelidae; genus Diabrotica; species Diabrotica balteata. The sequence continues at coordinate 81,194,738 of OU898285.1, read as the reverse complement.
AATAGTAAAAAAACCACCAGAACAACACAAGCTTGGTAAGAAATGACCTAAAACACACTCAAACACACCAACACACAGTAAGGTTATGATTTTCAATGCTTGGTCAGCTGTCAACTGTGTAGGTAGTGTTGCCAACTGTGAATATTGAAAAAATGAAAAAAAAATTCACAGTGATTCCATTAATTCGCACAATACTGTAGAAAACAGGGATAGAAAGAATTGTTCAAAATGCAAGTGTCATAAATTCACCTTCAAGGCTCTATGGAAAAATAATCTTCTTCTTCAAGTGCCCCTTCGCTACGGAGTTTGACAATCGTCATTGCTATTCGTATCTTTGAAGCTGTTGCTTTAAATAATTGGTTAGATGTGCACTGGAACCGATCTCTTAAATTGCGCAGCCAAGATATACGTCGTCTCTCCACGCTTCGTTTGTCCAGAATCTTCCCTTGGATAATTAACTGGAGCAATTGGTACTTTTTCCTTCTCATCACATGATCAAAAACTTTCTTCCTTTGATTGTGATTAACAGCTCCCGTTCTTTGTTCATTCTTCGAAGAATTACACTATTTGTTATTTTGTCTGTCCAAGGTATTTTCAAAATTCTTCTATATATCCACATTTCGAAGGCCTCCAGTTTATCGGTATTGCTCGTGTTTAAAGTTTAAAGTCTCTACTCCGTGCAGCAGTATCGAAAAGATGTAACATCTAACCAATCTCATTTTCAGGTTTAACCTTGTGCTACCGAAGGGTCAAGTTATTTTGTAGTTGACGGAGGGGTACATTATGTACCCCATGCATTTTTATAGATTAAATATTAACATAATGCAATAATTTTAGTTAAAACATAATTAAAACAAATGAAAGTATTTTTTATTGAATATAAGTAACAATAAAAAAATATATGGTGTCTTGAAAAAATTAATTATCGTTTTTTTGATTAGCTTTACATTTTGTACATATTATTGTTTGAATTGTTGTGGTTGTTTGATGTTCAGCACAAACAAAGAATTTACAAGAATTGCACGTTTTTCTGCATTTGTGGTTCTTCTTGCGTGGACAAAGTAAACATCGCCCTGAGGATTTCAAGATGGTGGCGTCGTTTTCGCGATTCTCCCTTGGTGGCGGTGGGCATAATTCGTACATCGCGTTTATATTTCGCTTATGGAATTTTTGTGGACTTTGTAGTCGCCTCTCAACATGGGGCTTTATAAGTTCTTGACCCAGGTTTAGTAAAAATTCTCTGCGTCTGTGAGAAGCTTCATACGCACGAAAGGAATTCTTTGTCGTCCAGAGTACGTATGCATTCAGACCTGCAATGTCTAGAAGATTTTGAAACAAAACAAATGGCCATCTTTTAGAGGCTCTTTTACAAGAATATTCATTTACCATCTGGTTAGTATCTACGGCACCTTTTGCAGAATTATAATCCAAGATTATGTCTGGCTTATAGTCCGTCTCTTCTCCCCTAATTGTATCGTCGTTATATTCTGTACTCAATAAAATTACTGGCTTATTATTTTTAGGAACGTTAGACGCCAGTGTTATTTCCTCAGTGAAGGCAAAAACTGAGGACTTTTCTTGTCTAGAAATATTGGGTAGTAGGGCTGGAGGGATATCCTGCTTGTTTTTTCGAAGTGTTCCACATAATGTTATTATGTGGAACACTCGATCTAGGAGTTGTTTTGCCTAAGGAACACTGGTAAAGAAATTATCAGTAGTAATGCCATAACCAGATTTTAGAAATAAGACCAAATCAAGTACTACTCTTTTGCCCTGGCCTTTTTCTGGTTTGTTACCATCTTTTCCAGTATAAATCTGAACGTTAGCAGCATAGGTAATTGTTGCATCAAATAGAGCCCATATTTTGATGCCATACTTGGCTGGTTTTGATTTCATGTAGACTCTAAATGGACACTTACCTCTAAAACTTGCAAGTTGTTCATCAACAGTTAGATGAGAGTTTAAAACTTTCTTGCACTGTTCTACAAACTTTGTAAACACTTCCCTAAAACCTGCTAGTTTGTCAGAACTTCTACGTTCTTCTCTAGTGTTCAAATCATCGAATCGCATAAGTGAAATTAAATCTAGAAATCGGTCGCGTGACATGGCAGCCGGAAAAATAGATCGACTGTACAAAAGGTTTCGACACCACAAAAAGTGCACTGGCTCCCTATTGGCCTTTAGCGCACCCGCCGTAATCAAGAGTCCCAAGACCGCATAAATTTCCACTGAATCAGTGGGCAACCAGGTTCTTGTTTTATTAGGATTTTTTCCTTCCAATCCAATGCTCTCTACAATTTTCTCATCTACAAATAATTTGAAAATCAAAAGACTGATATGTTTTTTGTACACACTTATGACAAGTCAAAAGAAAAGGCAAAAGTATTTTTAAAGTGTGTATATTTTTTAATAATTCCTAGCTGAGCGCTTTCGGCTTTACAAAGCCATCATCGGAGCTATGGTCAATTTATAAATACCACTACAATGGAGAGATCTCATTTCCTTATTTGTTGAAATTTTGATTTTTTTAGTATTCTGTCTAATAGCTCTATTCTGTCAACTTCCTTATAGCAAACAATGGTCGGGTTCTTACACCCGTACCATGACAAAAATTTTTTTAATGTGTCTGTGAAGTCCAGTGTCGGTTTTTTGTATGTTTTTTTAAGAATTTTTAACAACTAGGTAATTAAAAAAATCAAAATTTCAACAAATAAGGAAATGAGATCTCTCCATTGTAGTGGTATTTATAAATTGACCATAGCTCCGATGATGGCTTTGTAAAGCCGAAAGCGCTCAGCTAGGAATTATTAAAAAATATACACACTGCAAAAATACTTTTTTGTCTTTTCTTTTAAATAATTTGAAGCAATCACTAATTTTAGCGACATTTTTAGATTTTTCTGTAAGCCCTGGTTTTTCGAGCAAGTTTTTTGTGCGACATCTAGTTTGTCGTAAAGGACGATTTTTCCAAACTGTACCATTCTTGGAAATAAATGTGGAATCTACTGCCCCCAAAACTGGTTTATCAGAATCATTACTGTTGCTCTCAGATGGCTAAAATATAATAAACTCAAGATAGAAAAATATCGTACATAAAACAAAAATAAAAATTAACTACAGAATTTTAGGCTCACATCCCGCTACTTCTAAATTATCATCTAATTTTCAATCATCCGATAAACTATCTCTTTCAGAAATCAGTAATCATCATCACTTTCCTCTAACCACTGCACTGCAGTTTCACGATCCTGTTCTTTCCGAAGGCCTAACTTTATTTTTTTCGACATATCGGTAAATCGTGTAATCACAAATGGATAAACTAAAACGGTATATTAACACTAAGTCATCCACAGACCTGATTTGTGTGTTATTGCAATTTGCAAACAACAGGTTTGTGATGCCGTGTGCAAAACGTCTGGTTTAGTCAGAGGCGTCGACCGCAATGAACTGTACCGCGGTTGACGGAGGGGGTACAACTTGTACTGCACTTTTCATAGGTAAAAATATCTCAAATTGAAAACAAATGGTTGGATATGCTTTTATACATCCCAATGAAGAAGTAACTAGAACAGTTAAACAAAATTCCAACATTTTTAAAAATTATGAAAAATCGAATTTGGGGTACAATCTGTGTCCCCCCCCCCCGGTAGCGGAAGGTTCAGTTAATGTCAAGACTTCCCAGAATGTCCTTTATATTAACAAAAGCAGCTCGAGCCTTTCCAATTGTAACACTTTTGCATTTAATCTTTGTTTTTTTGAAATAATCATGAATTTCGTCTTCTTGACATTCATTATTAACCCTTTCTCGTCACTAGCTGTAACTACCTTTTTAAAATGGCTTGTGGGTCTTCTACTATCTTTGCCATTAAAACCGTATCATCTGCGTATCTAATATTATTAATTGGTTGGCCGTTAACTTTTATTCCAATCTCTTCTTTATCCAATGCTTACTTCATAATTTCTTCCGAATAGAGATTAAATAACATTGGTGAAAGCACACATCCTTGTCTAACTCCTTTTTTAATTTGAATTTTATTTGTTGTAATATTTTCGATGCGTGTGACTGCCTTCTGATTATAATACAGAGTAGATATTATTCTTATATCGCGAGTGTTTTCTCAGGCGAGCTTTCAAGATCTCTAAAAGTTGGTCATGCTTGACGTTATCAAACGCCTTGTTGTAATCAATGAAACAAGCAAATACATCTTGATTCACATCCAAACACCTCTGTGTCAAGATGTTAAAGGCAAATAATGCTTCGCGAGTTCCATATCCCTCCTGGAATCCAAACTGAGTTTCTCCGATATCTTCTTCCAATTTTCTGTAAATTCTATTGTGAATGATTATGAGGAATATTTTTAAGGTATAGCTCATCAGACTGATCGTGCGATGATCACTGCCCTGCTTAGCATATGGCTTCTTGGGAATAGGGACAAAAGTTGATATTAGCCATTCTTCAGGAAATATACTGTTTTCATAAATCTTGTTAAATAAGTCTACTAACAAATGGATTCGATATTCGTCTATCAACTTTAGTATATCCGCTGGTAGCTCATCTGGTCCTGGAGCTTTGCTTTGCTTTCCTGGAAAAATAATAAAAAATAAAATTGAAAAAGAAATGGCATATGTAGAAGAACAAAATGGCTTTCGTGCAGGCAGATTCTGCATAGACAGATTATTTATTATTATAATATATTATAGTCTAAATTGTACCACCGCTAATAAACTTCTATGGTTGATGCAGGTTATTCCCAATAAAAAAAATATTTTATTATGCCATGATATTGAAATTATTTTAAAATTACCTATCCAAAATCGTGTTTCAATAAGGCGAATTCCAATAGTCGAAACACAACTTTCTAGGAAACATCTAATTTATTGTCAGATTTTTATTTACAAATCGCCTGTAGGACTGTACTATACGATTACTAGCTTTTCTACAATAGGTGATTAAAATCACAAAGAATGTACATTACTAACATGTAAATTATTAGAAGGTCATCTTTGTTTAAACTAGAGTGACTTTTATTTCTTTGTTAAAAGGAGAGACATTTTTTCGTTATTAGTTTTAGAAACACCTGATTTGTTTTCAATTCGAATGTTTTATGATTCTATAAAATACTTAATAAAAGACTTGATATTTTTATCGTAGAAATCTCCAAAAACGTCAACTCTAGCCTTCAAGGGCTAGACATATTTCTTGTTCTTCCCATTAATAAGAAATTTTTGTTATCACTCTAGTGACTAATTTTATCTATCAATATTGTCGTCTGGGTAACAGAAGATTTTGTCTTCTTCGTTTGTAAATGTTTTTAAATATTTCTATTTAAAATAAATCAATCTCCATATACTTAATTCCTATAGCAGGCTTCTTTAGCTTCCCGATCAGCTTTTTCATTACCTATTATGCCTACATCAGGTGGAATCCAAACAAATTCTACCATTTTATTCTTACTGTAAAGTTTTTCTAGATCAATTTTAATTTGGCATAGTATTGGGTGGTTTGGGTAAACCCTTAATATTTCTTGTACTGCGCTTAAAGAATCTGTGAAGTATCAGATTTAGGATACAGTAGAAGATTTGTATTACATGTGGGGAGTTTTATGGTCCAAGGAGGAGGGTAGTTTATTTCATTATTGGGAATAACTTTCGGGAAATTGAAATTGAACTGATGCAGAAAGAAAGGGTTTTAGTTCAAAAATTAAATAAAAATTGTTAGAAAATGTGTAGGAGTAAGCAGGGTTATTAGAGTTTGCTCCAATTTTAGCTATATATTGTAGGTTTAGTCTGTGTCTTCTAATTGAAAGAGGTAGTTCATCAGCTTCTACATAAAGACATCCTACGGGACAGGTCCTGTAAACTTCAAGTGTAAGGCTTAATGGGGTATTTTGTATGATGTCCAATTGCTTTAATAAACTATCTTTAGCTAATCTGTAGACTATTGATCCATAATCTAGCTTGCTACGAATCTGTGTTTTATATATATTTAGTAATTGTGAGGTATCAGCTCCACAACTATGATTGGATAATATTTGAGAATGTTCATATTTTGGCATGCAAGATTTTTTTAGTTGTTAAATGTGGGTTTTCCAAGTGAGTTTTGTATCTAATATCATTCCCAAAAATGGATGTTCTTCTACATACTGCAAATTTTGATTATATAGTGTTAATTTTGGCCAACTTGTTTGTTTCTTTCGTAAAAAACACATTGCTTTTGTTTTGTTTGTAGAAAAACGAAGACCTGTTCTCTCTGACCACTTTTCTTATTTTATTCTCTAGCTTGCTACGAATCTGTGTTTTATATATATTTAGTAATTGTGAGGTATCAGCTCCCCAATTATAATTGGATAATACCTTGAGAATGTTCATATTTTGCATGCAAAATTTTTTAAGTTCTTGAATGTGGGTTTTTCAAGTGAGTTTTGTATCTAATATCATTTCCAAAAATCGATGTTCTTCTACATACTGCGAATTTTGATTATATAGTGTTAATTTTGTCCAATTTGTTTGTTTGTTTCTTGAAAAACATATTGCTTTTGTTTTGTTTGTAGAAAAACGAAGACCTGTTCTCTTTGATTACTTTTCTAAAGATTTGATGGACTCTTAGAGAATAGTTGCAGCTATCCGGCTATTTTTATTGCTCATATAAAGAACAAGGTCATCTGCATATAAACCAATTTGGACAGGAGTATTAATGTTATCAACAACTTCATTCATTGTAATCAAGAAAAGTGTTACACTAAGTGTTGATCCTTGGGGAGTTCCGTTATCTTGATTATACGAAGTTGACAAATGAATAGTAAGTTTAACTCTAAAATTTCTATCATAAACAAAATTTTTGATAAAAGCTAAAAGATTTCTGGCCACACTTCAGGTGCGGGGGTATCATCGGTTATTGAGGATAAATATTGTTTCCATGCCTTACGCTTATTCGTTTTGATTATATATCTCGCCTTAGCTCTATGTTTTTTTAAATTAACTAAGTTCTCTTCTGTATGGTGTTTTTTTAATACGTTGAGGTCATGTTTACTAAGTTTCAGTGCATCTTGACATTCAAAAAGTTGAAAAAAGATATTTGTAGTAGATTGTAGTAGACTTGATTGTTTCGAATTAGAAATTAAAAATTGCGCAGATAACGAAAAACTAATCAAGTTAAAGGAAGAAAAAAATGTGCACTTGGAAGAAGTTGAAAATGCACAATCTAGATCTAGAAAAACCACAAGTGGAAACCTTTTGTTTTAATTTAGAAAAAACTCTTTCTGTTCTGAGAATTTCAACAAATATCGTATATTATAAGTCAATTATGTATTTACAACCTTGGTATCCATAGCAGCAAGGATAACAAAGGTCATTGTTATGTTTGGATAGAAGGTGAAGCTGGTCGGGGAGCCCAGAAAGTAGGTAATTGTTTTAAGAAACACATTGAAGAAAATGTTACTTCTGCAAATCACGTAAATTTGTGGTCAGACTCTTGAGGTGCCCAAAACTGCAACATCAAAATAGTTTTGATTCTGAAAACGATTTTGGAAACTTATCCTACCATTAAAAAAACTACTTTACGCTATCTCTTTCCTGGTCATAGTTTTTTACCCAATGATAGTGATTTTGGAGATATTGAAAATGCCCTATAATTTTAACAACGTTTATATACCGTTGATGATTACTTAAACATGATGAAGAAATCCCGTAAAAAGAAACCAATAGTAGTTCACAGAATGAAAATAGAAGAATTCGTTGGAACAAAAAAGTTGGAAATTATGATTACAAACCGTAAATTGAAATTGAAATTAGAAAGAATAAACCACTGAGTATTTTTATAAAAACTGATTTTAAAACTAGTGAAGTTGAAGTAGATCTTCACAAGACACTTCAAAAAGGTCGGCCCGTTGCAATGCAATCCTAAGTAACCACTTATTCCTCTTTGGTCCACAGGTAAGCCACTTTCTATGCTTAAGGTTAACGAATTAAGATCTTTGATGTACCTAATACCAAATGATGCAAAACCTCTGTATCGCTTCCTTTTCAGTAACAATACAGTAGAAGATGACATTGACGGATTTGATGGAGACAGACTTTGGTATACAAGATGAGTAATGTTTTAGAAAATTGTACCTACTGTTAACACTGAGTTCAAGTTTTTTTTTCTATTTTTGATTAATTTCTTAAGTAATATAAAATATTCAAAACAACGACTTTTATCCACACCCAAAAAGAAAAAATATCTTGGGGCCTACTAATAAGTCACTAAAAGTGATGATTATATACTTATTTATTATGCCAATTAAAAAAACAATTATTTGTAGTTGTAAAACATAAAGACACTTTACATTTATCGCACATTATGGTTTTTTGCATCTTCCTTTTTTTCAGAAAATACTGGCCAGTGAGAGGTTTGGTCAAGCCTAACTTCCTGGTACAATAGCAAATAGCAGTAGGTCCTCTCTTCTGTTTTTTACAATTTCGTTCTCAATTTCACTGAGCCTGGGATGTCCTCACATAACAATAACGGATATTTACTGCTTTTTCCGTATAAAGTTTTTGTATCGAACCTAAAAAAATAATTTATATGATATGGCCCAGTGTGGATTCAAAGCAACATAGCTGTTTTTTTATCACAGTACTGAAACAACACAATAAAATAAACAAATTTCAACGGCAATCAATATCTAAATGCTGATATAATGCCTCTATGTATTTTTATACATTTCATGTTCTATGACATCTTTTATACATCTATGTTTTCTGCATCAAAAACTCCTTTGTTGCCTTGAATACACACAGGCCTATAGAGGGTTAAAAAAACTGAACGACTATGGCTAAGGTAGATTAATTTAAAATGATATAATATTAAAAGTTTGCTTTATGTTGAACTGAATAATCGTTGTAACAAAGAGGTAAACTCTTTTTATAAATATTCACATCATTTCTGCTTTATATAAATGTTATAGCGATAGTCATTACAGGACTGCTTCAAAATAATTGGATTTAATATATACAACTACCCCACTCGTAGCAGAATAACCAGGAGCACAATAAGCTCAGTTTACCGTTATTGCTATCATAATAGACAGATTATAATATATTATATTCTGAGTTGTTTATGTCTATATTACGTGGACATTAAAAATCGAAAACGTAAATAAACTAAAGCTGTTATAAATTTATGTTAATGTCTGAAAGTATTATAAAGACATTAAATACCAACGTATAGGTGCTTTAAATTTTAAAACAGCTAACCATAAAAGACTAGTAGCAAAAATATTTAGTGCAAATATGAAACACTCGATAATATTATAAGAGAATAGAATAGAGATCAAATTGTGAGAAAAATTTAATTAAAAATTTTCGTTTAAACTCGCGAATGCGAACTGTCGCATGGCAAAGCGGTATACTTACTTAAGTTTTATTTCGCATACTTAATTTGAGAATGCATGATGCCACAGTTTTATAACATGCTATAATAATCTTTATACAGGACTAGATATTTAAAAAAATAAATGTGATGATATATTATATAATATATATATATATATATATATATATATATTACTGTGTCGAAAGTAGGAAGTCCCTTGTTGCAAGATGTTCGCTTTATTACATTTCTTTTATTTGTATTTATTGGATTCGCCTCTGTGATTGTATCCAAGTTCATACTGGTAATAGTGGATTCGGTTTACTTTAATACAATTGCGGAAAGATTTTACGAGAGTTGAACATTCAATTAAGGTAATCCGGTTAAAGCGTGAATAAGTAAATTCGTTTGACCCGCACGGTCATATCTCTTCACCAAGTTCTTTTAATTGCCACTAGCTTGTGCTGTTTTTCGATGCATTCCCAATACTTTTCTGATTGTTCTGCTGTTTTCTTTAATGCATTCTCAATACTTTTCTGATACTGTTCTTTTCATAACTAGTACTGTCGGTGCTGTTTCTTTATTTTCAGTATTATCTTGAGGTTCTTTGTGTTGTGTTGTCAACAGTGCCCTGTTAGTTCTAGTATTTATTTTATTGTATTATTTACTGTTTGCTTTTAACGTGTGTATTCTTTTGTAAATATATATATATATATATATATATATATATATATATATATATATATAATATATATATATATATATTATAAACCTAGAGCTAAGATTAATATTATTAATAAAATTAATATCAAACTCACCAGTCTTCCGGGTTGAACCGCGTCGATGTCCATTTTGCCAAGCATCCTCTCTGATGCCTTCCTCAGGGCTTCCGAGGTCTCAGTCTCCCGAGCCTCCAGACACTACTACACTGTTCACTATTTACGGCACTGTCACTACTGCCGTGAATCTTCTAGATCTTCATTGCATTGCCCTTTACGACACTAATATGCTGTTTCCAAGTTAGCCTACTGTCAAATGTTAAACCTAGTATTGATGAGTAACTAGTTGCAATGGAGTTTCATTAAGGGTGATAATTGGACTTTTGCTAAGCCGTATTAATTTTGATTCAGTGGTTGAAAGAGCTAATCCGGTTGTTTGAACCATTCGTTAAGTTGTTTTATAGCGGTCTGGAGCACGATGCATGTGGCAATTGTATTTTTTGTATATTAAGTGCTTGACTGGGGGACAAATCTTGGAACAAATATCATTTATTGCAAGAATGAACAGTGTTGTACTGCGTACTGAGCCTTGTAGGACTCCATTATTTTGCATTAGGTCGATGAAATTTGTTATTTTGATCAGATCTTGTTTATTTGAAATACCGGAAGCTGTTTGTGTTTGTAATAGCACTAAATTGTCAAGGGTTGAACGGTGACGTCTAAAACCGGATTGCAATGCGTTAATTATTGCATATTTTTCGAGAAGCCATGTTAATCTTGAATTAATCATTTTCTCAAACAGTTCACATAATGAACAGGTTAGTGAGATAGGTCTGTGTGATTTTGTTAGGTTTCAGGGTAGATCCAGAGTTCTGTCTGAGTAATTGTCCAAGTATGCCATATCTTATTATGAAAATTCAGCAGTGTTGCAAGGCTGGAATGAGATAAATTTTTGATAAATATAATTAGGATATTGTCTGGTCTAGCGGCGGAATTCGTACAAGAGGATAGTTCAAATGCTAATTCTTCTTGTGTAAAAGGAAGGCTGAGAACGTCAATGTCGTGTCTACTAATTTGTGGAGCAAGAGGAATTTGTATAATCTGGTCATTTGGACTTTTATTCTGTTCGACTCCAGACCTCAATTTCCATGCAAAAACTTTCAGCCATGATTAATTCTTAACTTTTCCATTCAGTGATATTACTGGATGGTTTGTAGGAATTTTATGACCTATAATTTAAATGTAAATACAAAATGTTGGCAGAAATCTTTTTGGTTTTTTTAAGGACATATTTCGCTTTGGCTCTTAGCTTTTTGAAATAGATCAAGTTTTCTTGAGTTATTTTTTTATATATGTTAAGGGTTGTTTTGTATTGACGTGCAGTTAGTTCACATTCTGAATTCCACCATCTTTTTACAAGATATTCTGGACAAATAATAATGCAGTTATTAAAGAGTGTTATTGCCTGGTCTATATTTTCAGATTGTTTCGTTAGGTGTTCGTTATAATTACAGTCGTAAGTGGATTTACCATAATTCTGAATCGTTTTTTGGATTTTACTTATAATAGTTGGGAAACTATTGCTTTACAATTGACTTTGAATTATTTTTCTTATAACTGGCTGAATTCCATAAAATAAGGACTCAGTTACGTTTCCGTAATCCATATAAACGATTTATATAAATATCAATAAAGGCTTAAAAATGGCCTTTAAATAGTTGGGCTAACCCAACTGTGGCAAGCATATTCAGTAGATTAAAGTATAATTAGTAAATATAAAAATACAAAAATGACTATAGCTATAAAAATTCTACTTTTCGTTTTCCAATGAATCTATTAATATTTCAATATTATTATTACAGTATAAAATGTTTTCCTGTGTGCTCCCAGGAAAAGCGATTTTCAAGGAAAATTGAAAGCACATTATTACTCTCTTTATTTTCATGCCCTAACCACACACTTAAAGTTGCAAAGATGTGAAAATAGTTTTCCCAGAGCTCCATATAATCTAAGAAAAGTCCATGAATTTCAGATTTTATCTATCCACCCTGTTATTTCCGTATTTTACCTCGAGGAAACTGAAGTCAAGAAAGTTTTGCAAAGATTAAGATGAAGTCTTGTAAAAAATAAATTATTATTATTACTTGACAAAACTTATTAGAATAACTAAATCCCTACGAGAACAACAGCTTATTCGCAAGTTGTAAGAAAATCAGAGCGAAAACAAGAAGAATATGTGCGAGCACTGCGAGCTACCCTAAATATGGTAATTCGCACTCTTCTTATTTTGCCTTCTCTGTATTAAAGTTCCCGCCTGGCATCGCCTCTACTCCATTTTACACACTACGTCATTACTGCTGCGGTTCTTCCAAAGTGCTTGCGCTGCATTCCGCTGCCTCGCTGCCAACTCTACACTATACAACTTCAAGAAGAATATGAAACAGCAAAGAGAACGGGAATGGGAACGGGAAACCTCGCGCCGCTGTTTCCACCATTACCACGACACCTACCCCGCTACAATTAGAGCGGACTCTCAACTAAACTCAATTCCAGTTAAATCCGTTCTGAGAAAGACCTTTTCATATTTAAAAAAATAATAATAATATTGCAAAAAGACTGTCAATTCAATTTCGTGTTGAAAAATCTCTGAGACAACTATATCGTCTCGTCCACCTATTATTTTTGTTTATTAAAAGAAAACAAAACACGTAATCCTACGTTTTACCAACATTTCATATTTAACTGAATTTGCTTCATTTCTGTCCCAGGAATTTCCACTAGTTTACCTTAGAAATATGATTTTTTTTTATTACAACTTTAACGTGCTCGGCTACTATGGCCACTTACACAGGTACTATAACATGAGTTTTCATTACACAAACATTAAGTGTTACATTAAGAATCTCTCTCTCTCTTGTCGTTTCCTCATTGCTGAGGATCGTGATTCCCTACAATGCGGGCTGTCAATTCTCTCCATCTCTTGCGATTTTGGGCTGCTCTCATGGACTCGGAAAACGTCTCTCCAGTGGCTTTCTGTACTTGATCTGACCATCGGATAGGTGAGCGTCCTCGGCCTCTACGTCCTTCTACGTTTCCGCACACAATTAGTCTTTCTAAGTTGTCATTGTCTCTTCTCGCAATGTGGCCAAAAAACTTTAAAACATTTGCAAGACACTGAGAGGAGAGTCTCGTCTGAATGTTTATCTCTTCGAGAATCGACTGATTGGATCTGTGCTCCGTCCACGAGACGCGTAGCATTCGTCTCCAGCACCACATTTCGAATGCGTCAATCCTTTTCCTATCCTCTGATTTTATTGTCCATGTTTCGGCACCGTACCTAAAGATTGAAAAAACGAGTGTCCGTACCAGTCTCATTTTGAGTTTTTTGGACAAAGAGCGGTCCTTCTATATTTTTGACAGTCGACTCATCGGGTTCTGGGCCACTCCTATTCTTCTGCGAATTTCCGTATGGCAGGAGGCTGCATTGCTTAAGGAAGATCCTAGATACGTGAACTCGTCTACTTTCTCGAATTGATTTAGGGCGCCTGTTGTTTGGAGGATATTCGCGTGGTCCACAATCATGATTTTTGTTTTCTGATTATTAATCTTGAGCCCACACTTGTTGCTTTCGGTTTCTACTCTCTTTATCAGTCTCGACATCCCGACATTAAGAATATGTTACAATAATACGGAATGATAATAATATGTTACACAATGTCTAAATTAAATTAAAATCTAAATCTAATTGTGAATGTGTTGCTTGTGTGAGTCCATCAAATAAAGAACTGGATTATCAAAGGGCAATAAGCAACAGATTTCAATTGCTGGGAAGGGAAGAACATAATGTAGAATTAGAACAAGCATCGCAGCAGGTGGCATTAGTTATAGAACAAGCGGCCAAAGAAACCATTGGAAAAAAGAGGACTCGCCCAAAACGGAAATGGTTTGACAAAGCATGCGAGGAAATTCTCAAAATAAAAGCTACAAGACCCCACAGATGAGAACAAAGCAGATCATTGTCGTATGAGATACGAAAAAAAAGATTTATGTAGAAGTTGGAGCAAAGATAGGACCATACTATAAAATTATCTTTTTTAAATTGAACACGTTTTTAACTTTTTTTTTTGATCCTTATAATTGGTCACGTTAAATGCTAAACGTCCTCGAAGATTTAACATTTTATACAAGGTAGTTTAAAAAATATCTTTGAATGCTGTAACCGCAGAAGAATTACGCTTCTAAATGCAGCGTATAAAATTTTTTCTTCAGTACTATGTCACCGTATGGCACCATATGCAGAACGGATAGTAGGAAAACACGGGACTTTTGGATTGACACTATTGACCCTGATAGTCTAACCTTGTTTAGCCTGAGCCTAATTTGATATCAGCTCCTGGGTATGTCTTAAATGATGTTATGCTGTTCCGGAATCTTTTATTAATCAGAATGTAATCTATGATTTCTCACTATGCGGCCTGGAGTATCTTGAGGTGATTTGCATGTATATAATCTTGTGTGTGGAAGTTTAAAGTAAGTGTTAGTAATCACAAATTCTTCTTCTGCTACAAATTCACCCAGTCGGTCTCCTCGCTCATTTCTTTCTCCAAGACCAAATTGTCCTATGAGTTCTCCCGATTGTCCCCTACCGATTTTGGCGTTTAGATCACTCATAATCAAAGTTAAATCCTTTCTGGGGAGGCGCTTTAAGGTGTTCGATAGTTCGTTATAAAATGCTAACAAATCGGTGCAAATCCTGACCTATGCTGATGGTATCAATATTGTTGGGAGAAAAGCAGGACGAAAGGTGTATGTAACATCGAAAAAATCAGCTACAAAAATACGTTTAATAATAAACACCAACAAAACAAAGTATACGAAAACAAGCACGCAACCACAAATCCTACGTACACTTGTTATAGAAAATGATGTCATCGAAGCAGTAAACAAATTTGTATATCTGGAAGCGCCCCTTAACACTGAAAATAATACAACTGCGAGAGTGCAATAAAAATTATTAATTTTCTTATTAGCAATGTGATATTTGTGCTTTGTAATTTTGCTTGTATATCTGTATACAGATTGAACGAATTTAAAACGGATCATACAATTTAATATATGTCTGTTTGAACTGCATTTGAAATAGTGGACCAATATAAAACTTGGACAAAAATAAATCCATACCTGGGTACAGACACTGTATAAAATATCGTTCAACTATCTGCCTCGCAACAATGTTGTTTGCGTAAAGGAAGCGATAATAGTTCAGGAAATGAAGCTCGAAAAAAATTAAAACTTCGCAATTTTTTCGTCCCGCATGGATTGAGTTGAAATCTTAATAGAAGGTAGGTGATAGCCCAAGGATCAAAATCTATATCCAACCGAAGTACGCTGAAGGGTTTTAGGGTGAAAATTACCCCTAATTGTCAAAAATTATAAAATAACATATTAAACTTGAATATGGGTAAAATTTGATTTGAAGTAGTTAAATAATAATTATTTTATACTATTGAATAGAGTTCCATCATATTTCAACCCTTAAAAAGCAACCCTTGTCAGAAATTAATGTAAAAAATTGCTAATTCTAAAAAAATGATTTCGCCTTGGATCGATTTGGATAAAAATTTGGATTTAAGCTCAATTCACCCACTGCTTTATAGTTTATGTCATGTCGACGAACCCTGATTGTTCTTAGAGGTGAAAACTACCCCTAATTATCAAAAATTATAAAATAACATATTAAACCTGAATATGGTTAAAATTTGGATTGAATTAATTAAATAATGATAGTTTCGTGCTTTTAAATAAAGTTTCATCATATTACAACACTTAAAAAGAGACCCTTGTTAGAGATTAATGTAAAAAAAGTAGT
The DNA here is from genome assembly GCA_918026665.1 of Diabrotica balteata. Taxonomy (NCBI): domain Eukaryota; kingdom Metazoa; phylum Arthropoda; class Insecta; order Coleoptera; family Chrysomelidae; genus Diabrotica; species Diabrotica balteata. The sequence goes on along the minus strand of OU898285.1, from coordinate 81,178,798 downwards.
AATGCGAAGAAAATGATTTCGCCTTAAAACGATTTGGATAAAAATTTGGAATTAAGCTCAACTCACCCTCTGCTTTATAATCTTTGTCATGTCGATGAACCCTGATTGTTCTTAGGGGTGAAAACTACCCCTAATTTTCAAAAATTGTAAAATAACATTACAAATCTTAAGATGAGTGAAATTTGGTTTGGATTAGTTAAACAGTGATTTTTTTATACTTTAAAATACAACTTCATACATTTTCAACCGTTAAAAATCAATTGTTATGAGTGCTATAGGTGAATACAATTTTTTGCCAAAATTTTGCAACTTTTCAACTTTTGAAAATCACCCTTTACAACATTGCAGTTTTTATAAACTAATTTAATAGATATAAATTGAAAAAAGTAGAATTAAATTATCAACATAAAAAGGCACCATATATTGTTATACATTTACATAAATAGTTGAAAATATTTACATTTGTAGGTAAAACAATTATAATATTAATTTTATTCGTCATCAATTACATCTTCATCGTGATCTATGTCATTCCCTTCTTCTTCAATTATTGGTGGACTATTATTGCACTCTTCACCCAGCACCCAGAACAATTAGAGTTACAGTGTAAACCAACTTTTCTGTACCCACATGAAAGGCCGGAAAAGGAAATTTTCAAAAGTTCATCGGGTGCAGGTTGTTTGTTCATGCGTACGGGTAATAACAAACCATCTTTGGAATACCATCCCCAATCTGTTGCTCTGATATTTTCATTGCCAAGCCATAGACATATGAGCAGATGTTTTATTCTGTTGTATGGAATTTCAAAATAATAACGCTTAAAATTTCGAATGTATAACGCCCCACTACCTAATATCGGTTTTGTAGATTATTATGCTCCGAAATGTACTGTACTATACTAATGGAATTTTCCGGAAAAAAAATTAATTGATTTTTTTAACGTATTTCCTTCATTTTTAACGATAGATGTTTCTTCAAAAACGACTTTTAAAAGCTACAAGTATCTGTGAATTAAATCTTTTTGAAACCCTTGGTTTTTAAATGGGGTGAGTTTAAAGGGATCGAAAAAGATGGTGCTTGATCGTAAATCGATGCTTTAAACGGCTATATCTCGCCAAATATTCATTGTACGACAAATCTAGATAAAGGAAAATTTTAGTCATTAAAAAAGCTACAATTTAGTACATTTTTGTTTTTTTCATATATTCAGTATTTTCGGAGATATTTAAAAAAAGAAGGGTAAAAAATATGAAATTGTAAATCGTTTCTCGCTTTATGCTGTACTTTTTTTAAAAATAAGCATTTTAAATGGGTCAAACTTCTTGGACGTATTAACAATACATGTACAAAGAGAATTGCACGAGGGTGAAGATCGATTTTAATTATGGTAGTGGTTAGGGGGTTGTTTTCATCGATTTTTTTGTAAAAAAATGAGGTATTGACCTTATTTTCATCATAACTCACTCAATTTTTGAGTTATAGTCTTTTTTTATGATAGGTCTATTTATGCTCTTTAAAAAATGTTGTGTGAGTTTTCTTCCAAAAATGCATCATTTTCCCGATATTTGACTTTGAATCTTTCAAATTTGGCATTTGAAGAAAACCGCTGAACATTGATAGGACGTATTTCGGTTCATGTTATATCGCAAAAACATTTTAAAAAATGAATTGTATTTGTCTTTGTAAAAGCTACAAATTTGTTCTTTACAATTTTTTTGATAAAATGCACCATTTTCGAGTTACTCGCGAAAAATCGATTAAAAACGTCGATTTTTTCGTCTAAAAAATGTTACTTTCAATCGCGAATAACTTGAAAAATATCAGTTTTACAAAAAAAATGTGTAGAACATTCTTTGTTTAGAATCACTTTTTTAATCGAAACCTGTAGTTAAAACGTAAAAAAAATTTCACCCCTGAGATAGGGTGGCAACCACCCCCAAGGCTTTGGCGCACTTTGGTTCGATATAGATTTTGATCCTTGGCTATTACCTATATATATATCCGGTTTTTTAGGCGTTACGCCTGTCCGGTAGGGATCTATGGAGGAGTATCACCGAGCCGCAAGCCCTTATCTCTTGCCGTACTGCTCCACCATATGCCGATCAGATCCCAGCATATCCTAGTCTAAGCCGCAGATTCATCTAGAATTTTAAACTGCTGCGTTAGACTTTTTGTTTTCTGTACACCGAGCTTGGGCTCGATCCCACATCCACTAAACCATTCGACAGTGAAGCGAATGAGAGGCAGCCGCACAGCCCGCTGAGCTATCTGACCGACGGCTATTACCTACCTTCTGTTAAAATTTAAGTCAATCTACGCAGGACGAAAAAATTGCGAGGTGAAATTCTTCATTTCCTGGACTATAAGTGGTTTGACAGCATAATAAAATCGTAGATTTATGTGTAGCTTTCAATTTTTCTGATTTCAGAATCCAGCAGCCCGCTGAAGTATTGGATTTTTATAATATAATTATTTGACAACCTTTTGTTTGTCAACCACCTACAGCAGAATGGACCGCAGGAGTGTGACGTCACGACTGTCACATTGACATTATTACTTTCCAAACAAAAGTTGAAATGTCAAATCTCAAGACTTTTTATTTTCTATAAAGTTAACATTTTGCTTCCTCTGCTGCTTTTTCTTGTAAGCATAGTGTTTTTTACGATAATACCATCATAATTCAGAATTCTATTTCTATGAAATATAGTTTAAAAGTTTAAATAAAGAAATTGTAACCTTACTTTATTGATACATGCATTTTATTGCTATTAGCATAAAACAATGTGCTTTATTATTTACACAACCTTGCAAAATTGTTGTAGTAACTATCAGAATACTTAAATATTGCAATAAGCGGAAAGATTCTATAAAATAAATGAAAAAATAACGAAAAATACAAATTATCCACACTAAACCAGGTTTGTTTGGAAAGTGAAACTGATGTAGGTCAGTAAAATCTACGTCATCACTCCTGTGGTCCATTGAGCCGAAATACATAATATTTCGTATGTTCCGAATTTATTTCGTTCAATCTGTATATCAATGAACTAGAAAAAACTATATAAATTCCAAAATGTATTGAAACAACTAACACAAATATTCGATAATTGGAAAAAAATCTAGAGCGTATTATCTGTTTCAAACTCCATAAATTCAAACCAGTAGACTAATCTTTAAAGGAACATAACCGGCGAATGATATAAAGCCCTTCTGTTTTGACAGACTACGAGTATTATAACACCGTATCGATATTTTCTAAACACCCCCTTTATTTTCTGTTTCCAATAATTAAGATTAATCGTGTTTGAAGCTACAGAGTGAAAGTTCATTAAGTACAAAATAACATATATTTCTATTTAACAGGTTAGTGTATGCGGTCGAAAGCCCTCGGTAAAACTTGATTACAGTCGCGCTACATCGGTGCCGACCCATCTGTTTTCACGATCTCAATTGGACGGTCGGAAAACAAAAGCATTTTTCCGACGCGACTGCCAACATATAAGCAAATTATCAAGTATGTACGGGAGCTTTATATGAATTTACTCAGAAAAACTTTTATAACATAATGCAGAGTATAGGCAAGGAGAATTAGTTTTTTAATTATTATTTACTATAGAACCTCTTCTATAAAATATGGGATGAAGGCTAGGAAAATAAAATTTCTAAGAAAACGCAATAAAACTAATATAAAGTTAAAGAAATCAGGATATTGACGTTTATAGTTTATGGTGCAGTAATTGCATTAAAGCATGCGCAGCATAATTTTGGTTAAAAAAAGTTTTCATTTAGAGTTTCAGAAACTTTGTCCAACAAACAAGAACCACATCTTGGTTCTTGTTTGTTGGAAAACATGTAGCCATTCGTTAGTCGCGTATGGCCCAGTTGAAGTCGCGTTAACCCTGAACTACTATCGTGGGGTCAAACTTGACTCCAGGACTTGAAATTTCGTGCGCCACTGGTAGACAGTTTGGCGAACGACCTTGTTATTCTATGTATTCTCCCTATTAAGTACGTAGTTTAGCATGCCGCTTAGTAGCAAACGATCAGTGGGATAGTGCACACATGCTGCTAAGTTCCGGTCGGATTTGACCCCACCATAGTAGTTACGTTATTATTATTTAAGATAATACATTAAAATGGCTTTAAGAATTAGCGGAAGTACGGTGACAAGTGAAAATGTTTTTGACTTTCTCGAATCTCTGGAGGAACCAACCGAAAATATTGACACTTATAGTGACTCTAATAACAGTGATACTGACACTGAAAGTGAACATTCGGTTCACGACACAGATTTAGAAATTGACGTAAGTGACTTATCAAGCGACGAATGTGAAACAGCATCTAATAATGAAACAAATTTTTACTATGGACGGAACAGATATAAGTGGGCTAAAAATGCTCCGGCCCCGTCAAAAATTATTATTAAAAAATTAACAATACTGTGCGTGGTTGAACCTCCTTCTATTCAAGAAGATCGGTTCTTCTTCTTCAAGTGCCCTGTCCGTTGCGAACGTTGGCTATTAACATGGCAATTTTGATCTTGTTTGCGGCGCTTCTCAATAGTTCGACCGATGTGAACCCGAACCACTTCCGCAGATTTTGGAGCCACGAGTGTCTTCTCCTGCCTGGCCCTCGCTTACTGTCTATTTTTCCCTGGACAATCAATTGTAGCAGACGGTACTTATCGTGTCTCAATATGTGGCCTAGATATTCAAGCTTTCTTTGTTTAATTGTATTCGCGATTTCTTTCTCCTTTCCGATTCTTTGGAGTACCTCTATGTTGGTGACATGTTCGGTCCAGGATATACGAAGAATGCGTCGGTACACCCACATTTCGAATGCTTCTAGTTTTCTCGTTAGCGTCTCTGTCAGCGTCCAGGCCTCCACGCCATACAGCAAGATCGGAAAAATGTAGCATTTAACTATACGTAGTTTTAGGGGAAGAGACAAATCCTTGCGTATGAGGAGCTTTTTCATATTGCTAAATGCTGCTCTAGCTCTTTCTATTCTCGCCTTAATTTCTATGGTCTGTTCCCATTTTGCATTTACGTTGGTGCCAAGGTACACATAAGACTCTACATGGTCAATTAATATGTTACTTATCCGTAATTGTCGAGCAGGTTGTTGCTTTTTGCTTATCAGCATCCACTTTGTCTTCTTGAAGTTGAGGCTCAGGCCGTATTCCTCACCAACTGAATAAAGTCTTTCCATTACTTGTTGTAATTCGTCTATGGTACTGGCAAGGATCACCGTGTCGTCGGCGTATCTTATATTGTTCGTTAACTCGCCGTTTATTTTAATGCCCTCATTTGCATTTTCCATACATTTGTTAAATATTTCCTCGGAATACATATTGAATAGGAGTGGGGATAATATACACCATTGACGGACACCTCTTTTGATCTGCACGCTTTCAGTGAGTTCGTTGCCAATTTTTGCTCTTGCTGTTTGACCCCAGTATAGTTTTGCCACAATTCGAATGTCCTTGTCATCAATACCTGTCTTTCGCAGAATACCTATCAATTATTGTTCATGATTGACATTGTCAAATGCTTTTCTAAAATCTACAAAGCACAGATACACGTCTTTATCAACGTCTCTACACCGTTGTATAAGCACCTGGAGAGCGAAAATTGCTTCTCTAGTTCCAAGTGCTTTCCGAAAACCAAACTGCGATCTATCAATATTTGACTCACATTTATCATATATTCTTCTGTGAATGATCTTAGTCAACGCTTTAGTGACATGATTGATCAAGCTTATAAGCCGGTAGTCATCACAAATCTGGGCATTTGGTTTCTTCGGGATTGTAATAAATGTTGACTGTAGCCAGTTCTCCGGGATTTTACCGCTATTATATATGTTGTTAAAAAGTACAACTAGATTATCAAGGAACTGTTTGTCTGATTTACATAGGATCTTTAATATTTCGCAGGGTACATTGTCCGGACCTGCTGACTTATTGTTTTTTAGTGCTGCAATGGCATCTTCTATCTCCGATTTAAGAATTGAAGGTCCTGTTTCTCCTTTTCCATATAGGTGATCATCAGTCCTGTTAGATGCAAATGATTTTTCTATGTATGCTTTCCATGTTTTTAAGATCGTTGATGGCTCCGAGATAAGATTTCCATCGCTATCTTTTATGCTGTTGGGTGGCTTATTGAATTTCCTCTTATTTGTCATCGATTTTATTTTTTTGTGCATATTGTAACTGTCGTATTTTCGTTCGTATTGTTCTATTTCCCTGCATTCGTTGGAAAACCATTTTTCTTTGGCTTCTCGAATTTTCGTTCTTATGGTTTTGTGGATCTGCTGGTATTTTTCTGCATTTTTATTCTTGAATTTACGTCTTTCATCCATCATATCCATTATCTCATCAGACATCCATTCTTTCTTTTTTCGTCGGTCTCGCTTTAATAGAGTCGCGCATGTTGTTTGGATTGCTTCCCTCGATTTATCCCATCTCTCTATTATGTCCGACGTGTTCTCGTTAATGTCCTTTATTTTCTTTCCTAGTTGTTCTCGTACTTTTATTTCGGTTTCTGGGTTAGTGAGTTTTTTAATATCGATTGTGTTTAAATTAGATCTTTTCTCGAGCCGTTTTACTCTCATGACCATTCTGCATACCAACACATTGTGGTCCGTATGAACATCGGCACCTGGGTACGTTTTTGATGATTTTATCATGTTTTTATATCTTGTTGGTACTGCTATATAATCTATCTGATTTCTAATGATGTTGTCAGGTGAGTCAGCGGGGGATTTCCATGTGTAAAGTCGACGTTAGCAGATCGTAAAGAAGATCGGTTAGCAGTTCGAAAGTATTGCTACATTTGCCCATCAAAACTTCATAGGAAGACATCTTATTTATGCGTCTGTTGTAAAAAACCAATTTGCTTGATTTGTTCTCATAAAATATGCAGAAACTGTAACGTTCAAAAAGAATAAAAAAAATAATCCCATTTTTTTGTCCTTATTTACCCCCTGCACGTTCCGTTACGTTTAGACTACTGATGATAATTTTTATTACCATAGATTATTCAATATTTGTTATACCTAATATTAAAACCATTTGTACATACCAAATTTAGAAATATTAAAAAAAATTAAGTTTTCCGACGTAACACCGTACTTTATTTATTTGCAACTTTTGACAAAAATGTTAATAATAAGAATAGTCAGTAACAGAAAGAACTAAAAAGGCAATAGGATATTGCAAACATGCCTAAAGAACAGATTATTATAAACAATGTGATAAAATAATTATTTAAATTTGAATGAGACCAGCATATTTATGATGAGTCTCGGAGACTCCACGTCACCGGTTATGTTCCTAAAATCGGACGTCACCGGTTACGGGTTAATCCTTAGTTGACGGACGGTACTTTAAAGTACCACTTATTTAAAAATATGTCTAAAACACATCTTTATATATTTACCTTGATTTTTTCCTATAGCTACTCCTATAGGTAGTAACTTATAGAGAATAATATAAATTTCAATCAGCCTGTTTTAGCGCTAAAACAATAAAGATATTAGTGTTGTGATTTGTCATCTGTAACACATGTGCCGATAAATTGAAAATTATCAACATATTTCGGTATGACTAATTATAATATCGTAGACGAAACATTTGAGTGCAAACATAAATATTTACTTTTAATGAATAATTACTGGTGTTTAAGAAAACTGATACTTTTCGCTGCGGACTTAAAAGTACCGCCAGGCATTTGAAAGTAATTTATTACTGGATACTGGACATAAATTTGTTTCGCGACTATCGTTTCTTATTATTTTCTAACCCGTTTTTTTAGATGGAAAAAACTCTAAGTAATGCGGAATTATTAAATATTGTTGACAATTTTTTGTTTGAGGATATACCGGGTGACCTAAACTTCCAAACTGACGAAGAATCAGATAATGATGATGAGGTAAAAAAATATCCCAGTAATGTGAATACATCCCAGAGGTACTTTTCAGTGCGTCATTAATTATGACGTCATATAATGAATTAAGTGTGTCGAGCATTATTTCATATAATTATTGAAGAATCTGACAGATTCCAGGATCGTACTGAGCCACAGGGGGTAATCCCGTATATTAATAAAAATAAAAAATATTGTGTATTAAATTTATAAATATGGAAACATTTGGGCTGTCTGCGCGTCGAAAGTTGGGAATCATCACAGCGATTTTTAATTTTGAGACAACGGCTCTAAATAAGTCGTTATAACATCATAGGTTACGTCTTCTTCCTATGGATCTTTTTCTCCGGATTTTTCCTTGCATAATGACCTGGAGTAGTAGATATTTATCTCCTTTCATCACATGACCCATATATCCCACTTTTCTCCTCTTAATTGTTAGTACTTCTCTTTCCTTATGCATACGTCACATTACCTCAACGTTGGTTATTCCATCTACCCATGAGATCTCTAGTACTCTTCGGTACATCCACATTTCGAATGACTTCAGTCTCCTCACGTGAATTTTTTTCAGTGTCCACGCTTCCATCCCGTATTATATTACAGATAGCACGTAGCACCTCAGCAGTCGTATTTTTAACTTAAGGTTTAAATTTCTACAGCAGAGAAGCCGTTGTATTCTTGTAATTGCGCTTCTGGCCTGTTTGATCCTGATTCGTATTTCTTGAGAGCTGTCATTGTTTTCATTAATAGTTGTATCTAGGTATTTGAATTCTGTACATATATCTCATATACTGGACATATATCTGTACATATATCTCACGAATGTCCTGAGTTGTCTTTGTTATTATCATGTATTTCTTGCTCTGTTGAGTGATGGTCCATATTCTTCTTTGCTTACTTCGGTCACCTAATTAAGAAGTATCTGTAGGTCTTCATGTGATTCGGCTAAAAGAACTGTATCATCAGCGTATCTCAGGTTATTTATGATCATGTCATTAATTCTAATGTCTACGTTTCGTTCATCCATTGCCTTACTTAATATGTCTTCCGAGTATACATATTAAATAATACTGGTGTATGTATACACCCTTGTCGAACAACTCTTTGTACTTCTATTTCTTCTGATGTTATTTCTTCTATTCTCACTACTGCTTTTTGGCCATAGTATAAGTAACACATAAAAGACTGTTTTCAAAAATTTATTACGTAACTTCTAAATTAATTACATAAATAAAATATAATTCTAACCATAAAAACTATGTATTCACTAATGTGTAATCATTATAGTTTATTGAAAACACTGAAAAGTAGAATTTGAATATCAGTGTAATAGAAAATTATAGAAAAATACTGCCAGTGGAGAGTTTTCTTAAAGATATATCCTTAGACAAATTCATGGTGAAATATTTCGGTCATAACCTAGCAAAACATTAATTAGAGAGGAACCCGTCAGATTTGCATATAAGAATTGGATGAGAACTGGTTCCACTGGATATGATTATGGTTTTCACGTTTGTTGCGAAAAAAAAACGAATGATATTGAAGATAATAAAAAAATACCACGTTTGTTGCGAAAAAAAAACGAATGATATTGAAGATAATAAAAAAATACCACTTTGAGCTAAAGTAATAGTTGATCGTTTGAAATATAGGCCTGAACCATCTAGAAATAAAATTAGATCAGGTCATTGGATGAGCACCTAGGAGTTTCCTGTGTTTACAACGTTTTGAGCAGAGACAAGTATTTATAAATAACAAAGTTTGTTCATCTAGCGCATAATGTCAAAATAGGTGATTCTACAGTTTGTATACAAAATTAGACTTTTATCAGATACAATTATAGAAAAATACTGCCAGTGGGGATGTTCCCATAAAGATATTTCCTTAGACAAATCCATGGTCAAATATTTTGGTTATAACCTAGCTAAACAGTAAATTAGAGAGAGGCCAGTCAAATTTGAATATAATAATGGGATGATAACCGGTTCCACTAGATATGATTATGGTTTTCACGTTTGTTGTCGAAAAAAGCAAATGGTACTATTAAAAAAGACCACCTGGAGCTAAAATAGTAATTGATATTTTAAACTAGTTGCCTGAACCATCTAGAAATAAAATTGATCAGGTCATTGGTTGAGGACCTAGGAGTTTCCTGTGTTTACAACGCTTTGAGAAGAGACAAGTATTTATAAATAACAAAGTTTGTTCATCTAGCGGATAATGTCAAAATAGGCGATTCTACAGTTTTGTATGTACAAAATTAGACTTTAAGCAGATAAAATTATAGAAAAATACTGCCAGTGGGGATGTTTCCATAAAGATATGTCCTTAGTCAATTCCATGGTAAAATATTTATATATTCCAATTGAAAATATTTAAGCAATTTTAATATTAGAACTTGTTCTTTTTCCGTATATCTTGTCATCTTGTACAAATACAAATAAAACCACAATCACAATACTATGTAAAACAAAATACAAAATAAAATTATACAAAACAAATACCAAAGAATATAAATATATTATATAGCGTCTATATTCTTTACAAATACTGACCTGAACGACAGCCGTCACGTGCTGTTGGAACACTTGGAAAGAATGGCCAGCATGGACGAAGTTTTACGTCAACTGTCAGTAATAGGCGTATTTGATTGGCTAGAGAAAGCGCGCATCTAAATATCAACGAATCAAACGGAGGTTAGGAAAGAACCGCTTATGTATGTAAGCTTATTCTAACGCTGCAATTTAGTTCTGTTTAATTACGGAACTACCGCTTTCTCCGTCACATCCAACTTAATGCATTAGAAAGAAATCGAAAAACTGTGACGCACTGAAAAGTACCTCTGGGATGTTCTTATTCTAACACTTCTACCACAACCTTCAAGTACATTAGAAGTAGATGTTACTCAGTCCATAGAAAGTGGTATAACAGAAGATGTCGAGGTAAATTCAATTCATGAAATTGACTTGAGTCAGCAGAATGAGGCAATTTTAGACAAAAAGTGGCGTAAAAAAATAACTAATGCATCTCCAGAATATAATATGTACCCAACACGTACAGTAGAGGATATTTTTGCTGGTTTGCGAAACTGGAACTGACATCTTTATTTGCCTCTTAGGTTCCATAATTGATGATATAGAAATTAAATTTTAACTGTCTTTTTTTATTCCGATATACTCAGTACGAGTACTAGAAACTTAGTCGAGGAGATATGTTGTGACATGCAAATTTTAGATTCCCCATGTCTGTAATACCATCTTTATCAACGTCTGTTTAGCCTTGCAATTTTTAGAAGGCACAGATTAAAGCAAACATCTGAATTTGGTTTCGAAAATTAGTTTACGGATTTAATACTGTTTATTGTTTTGTAAATTGTAATACAGATTGCAGTAAATAAAGGAAGTTAAAAAAACATTTCCTATTATTTATGAAAATAAAGCTATTAACCTTGGGAAAATTTTAAATTGGCACCCTTTATACAACCTGACATTGGATCTAAATATATTTGTGTTGTCTACGTATATTTAAAATTAAACTATTATGCAAATTCGTGGAGAACCGGAGAAAATACAGTTGACCATTTTCTTTGTATTTTCACCATTGAAAAAAATTAAAATTTTCATAAACCACCGGTTTCCTTAAATATTACGCTGTGAAACAGAAATAATGGAGTCATCTGTTAAAAACACAAAGGGCAAGCCGTTGTGTTGATAAACGTATGTAGGAATGTGGAGCTGGAAATTCAAATTCAGATTTCATTCATGATGGCGGAAATAAAATTAATTAACAATTTTTCCAACCCTTAAAGATGAGAATAGAAACACCTATAAATTATCTTTCCCTGCTTGCTTTTACAATACTGGTAACATCAAGATGGTAGTAAAATAAATGTGTAACGACTGAAAGTTAATTAATTAAGGAACCCTCTATGCGCGTATAAATCTTCTTCGTACCACCACCGCGTTAATTCAAATCATGTAATATTTTCCCTTTATAACGATAAAACAAATATTAAGTCAAATTCGTTTGTTAAGTTTTGGGGATTTAGCTTTTTCGAATCTACAGGGTCCGTTATATTAACCACAACTTTTATAAGGTTAAAAAACCATTAAAGATATAAATACGTGGGGAGTTTATGTTAATTTTTTTCAAATGGGATTTTGGTGAATAAAGTATCTTTTCACACATATATATATATATATATATATATATATATATATATATATATATATATATATATATATATATGTTATGGACAAAGTTATGTATAATGCCCCGGCATTATTAATAATGACTAACTTCAGCGGGCAATTTGATAACTTTTTATAATTTATCATATTGTCTGGTCATTCTGAAAAATGCTATACTATGGCCGGGCAATGTGATGAATCGGCGTTCTTAATAAATCATGCGATCTTCAGCAGCGAATCAATGCGCTGTATCCAAGGTTACAGTCACCGAAGCGCGTCGGCCATTATTTATAAATCATATTGCAGTTGAATGTTAGTAATGGTATATATGACAAGTGGTTTGTTTGTGACATATCTTTGTTAATTCTTTGTTTATAAAGTATTGCATTGTGAACTATGGAAAAAGAAGAACCATTACGGATATGAAAAATTGATTTAACAATCGGTTAACTGAATTAATTTCAGCAAAAAGTCAAAATTCACAAATTTTCACAAAAACAGCCTACATGGAAATGATACAGAAGGTAAAAAACTCTAAAAGTAAACAGACAAATAAAACGCCAAGTGATTATCAGCGCTTACGAAGATTCGACGTTATGACGATTAGAGAAGTAGAAAAATTGATTGTTCCTGTGAAAGAAGATAATGTACTACGTCCATACAGAAGAAATATTTGATACATTGCGCGATCTTCATATTACTATCGGGCATGGTGCTAGAAACCGAATGGAGAAGGAAGTACATTCTAAATTTAAAAATATTACAAGGGAGATGATTGTTATCTATTTAAATTTATGCATGACCTGTCAGAAAAAACATAATGTTCCAAAGAAAGGCTTGGTGGTGAAACCAATATTGAGCAAGGAAATGAATTCAAGATGCCAAGTCGATTTAATCGATATGCAGTCACAAGCCGATGGCTGTTATAAATTTGTGCTTGTTTATTAAGACCATCTTACCAAATTTGTCCAACTTCGACCTCTTACAAGTAAAAGAGAGAAGAAGTATCGCATCTACTTTTGGATATTTTCACAATATTTGGGGCGCCGAGTGTGCTTCATAGTGATAATGGCAGAGAATTCGCTAACCATATTATCAAAGGGCTGTGTAGCATGTGGCCCGAGTTAAAAATGGTACATGGCAAACCCAGGCATTCTCAGAGTCAAGGATCTATAGAAAGGGCCAATCAAGACGTAGAGAATATGCTTAGTTCGTGGTTAAAAGACAACAATACAAACAAATGGTCTGAAGGCTTACGTTTTGTTCAACTAATGAAAAATAGAGCTCATCACACTGGTATAGGTTGTAGTCCATATGAAGCCATGTTCGGCACAAAGTTGAAAGTTGGTTTAAAAAGCTCTCTACCCCAAGAAGTTCTGACTGATGCAAATTCGGAGGAAGACTTAGAGGTCCTGTTCAAAAATCAAGAGGCTGGGCTATCTACAGAACCGGATATAATACAAAATAATAATATAAATGTGGACTCTTCAATAATGTTGCCCGAATCAAGTTCCATATCATCTCGCTGCACCCTATACGTTCAAAAAATTGGAGCAATTTTAATTGATGAAAATTCATCTCGTGAATCTAGTCAAGTTCCAGAATTTTTAACAAATGCGAGCCACCAGACACTACTACACTGTTCACTGATCACTACTGTAGTAGTGATAGCGTAGTGATCAGTGAACAGTGTAGTAGTGTGTGGGGGCTCGGGAGACTGAGACCTCGGAAGCCCTGAGGAAGGCATCAGAGAGGATGCCGAAAGCTCGGCAAAATGGATATCGACGCGGTTCAACCCGGAAGACTGGTGAGTTTGATATTAATTTTAGTAATAATATTAATCTTAGCTCTAGGTTTTATATATATATATATATATATATATATATATATATATATATATATGTCTGTGTGTGTAGGTGTGTGTGTGTAACGTATAGTGTGTATAAATGAATGGACACTAAATAGAAAAAAGACTGGAATAACTACATAGGCAGAATGGGGGAGACACGTGTGGTCAAAATAGCACGAGATAAATCATGAATCGAAATCATTTACGATATGCTGATGATATTGAATCGACAAAAATTGGACTCAAGATGAATTATAGTAAAACAAAAACCATGACTAATCAACCAGAAGAACTTATAATTACAGTGGCACAAACAAAAATACAACAAGTAAAAGAGTATATATATCTAGGCCAAATCACTAAATTAAATAAAGAAAAATCAGACCGAAGAAATAAAGAGAAGAATAAGATTGGCCTGGGCATCATTCGGAAAACTGTCTTATATTCTAAAGAATTCAAAATACCCCCAATACTTAAAAACGAGAGTCTTCAATCAATGTATACTCCCTGTCCTCACATATGGCTCTCAGACATGGACGTTTACAAAGGAAAATATGGAAAAAATAGCAAAGACAGAAAGATCCATGGAAAGACAAATGCTGAACATTAAACTATCAGACAAAAAAAGAAACGAATGGATCCGTAATAAAACAAAAGTGAAAGATGTCTCAACCCAAGTAGCAAAGCTTAAATGGAAGTTCGCTGGACACACCCTAAGGCAGAAAGATGAAAGATGGACTAAAACAATTATACATTGGAGACCATGGAATCACAAACGTAAAAGGGGAAGGCCACAAATGCGATGGTCAGATGACCTGAAGAAACACGCCGGGTCAAAATGGATGCAAATTGCCCAAGATAGAGAGGCATGGAAGAAGGAGGAGGAGGCCTATATCCAAGGATGGATGTTAAGGGCTGTATAGATAGAGATAGATAGATAGAGAAATCATGAATCGGTAGAAGAAATATCGACCGACCGCGCAAAAGATGGAGTAACAACCCTGTAATTGCGATACCCTGTATATTTCAAAATAATTTGAAAATGTAGCTTTTATCAACTTACAAATTAATAATTTAATTTTTTTACTTTTTCGTTCCGCTAGGGGTGATTCACCCTGTATACAAGGAAAAAATTTTATGTATGTAATTGTTGTTATTACTTACATGAAAATAAAATTAAAACTGCACTTGTTTTTTGTTAGTTATATCTTATTTAAAGCGTTAATCAATATGTAATGTTAAACAATAGTGAAACTTAACTATTTTTATTAGACCTATAATAAACGCATACCTAGGTATATTGTCAATTAAAGAAACAGGTATTTATAATGCATTATTTTGTATTCAACTATACATATCCTTTTATTTGTGAAATTATTTAACTACAACTACACAGTGCTAAATACGGTTTTGATTAGAATGAATCATATATCGACAATCTAATTGCAACGCATTCGTGAGAGTTTTGGCAACACTGATCTCCATAAGCGTAATGTTATTTTGCACAATAGACAACTTCTTTCTATAATATACGAAGATGGATTCTCGTAATCTGAGATTATTTTCGAGAGTGGCGGTCGCTGCTCAGCGTCCAGGTACTCCTGAAAACCAGGAGAATCTACGACCGTAGTACTATGGCAATTATTATGGAAAAACCAAATTAATGACATAAACTTGAATTTAAAAGAACATTATCTGTCTAGAAAGGGATTGATAAACCCCCACCATAAAAATGAAAATCTTAAAAAAGATTGGTATGTGGCAAAAAATCCACATACATTTATCAAGGGCACAGACTCTTTAGGTGATAAGATAACAAATTATAATCCGCTTATTAAAGCAAAATAAATGTTTTTTTTTATTTAAATAATTTTTTTTTTGTTTATAATGTCTTTGGCAGTTTGCCATACAGCCAGTTACATGATCTTTTAATTTCATTAGGCGCAGTTAAAATTATTTACAATCAAATAGACTAAAATAGATAAATATAAGGTTGAGAATTTAGTACAAACATTAATGAAAAGAAAAGAAAAAAAATATATACATATATACATACATATACATACATACACATATTTATCCATAAACATATACAATTAACATGGGTCACTCGCTTCATGTCCAGGGGCCCATCAGGACATTATAATATATACATACACAGGAAAACTAGGCCACGGTAAATAGGATTAAACATATAAAGGAGAGAAAACAAAGGTAAAAAGTAGAAACAATTTTTTTTTAACTAAAGAAAAATATTACATTTGGTCAAAAAATCGATTATGCAATCATAAATTAATCTATTTTGGGTGGCTAGGGCAGATAAAACGTTAAACGGAGATTTACGGGTAATATGAACAATATTATTATATAAAACGGCGGATTCCAAATTATATTTGGCACAACCAAAAAGTACATGATCTAGGTCGCCTTCTACTCCACATTCCACACAGTTTTTACTCTCAATCACATGAATTCTTGCAATATGGGCAGGAAAACAAGCATGTCCAAATTTTAGCCTAGATATAGTGGTTATATAAGGCCTAGGGACATTATAAGTTCTATGCCAATGTGCAACAGGAACAGTTATGTGTAACGAAGTGTATCTATTTGGGTTGGTAAAACAAAACTCAGACCATAGATCACTCCATTTATATTTCAAGACTGCCTTGCGTGTAGCAACCAAATCAGAAATACTGGGCAGATATTCTGTAGTATCCACTGAATAAATACTTAATTTGGCTAGTTGGTCAACATGTTCATTATGTTTAATTCCACTGTGTGCTTTGGCCCATATAAATATCACATTTTTTTTATTTTCTTTTAAGTGTTTTACTAATTTTTTAAATAATATTATGTAAGGATTGGAGTGTGTCGTTGGAAAAAAAGGTTGGTTAATGGCTGTAAGAACTGATATGGAATCTGAAACAATAATAACGGAGGATTCCCTGTTAGAAACAAAAAGTAGGGCTTGATATATGGCGATTGCTTCCGCACTAAATATGGAAATATTTGCTTTTAATTTAAACATTTTTTCTACCTTCTCCATAGGGATGTAAAAGGCACATCCTGTACCGTCTTCTGTTTTGGAGGCATCCGTGTAGATAGTACTGTAGTAATCCCAATTGGATAAGATGCTTGTAATAATGTTGTTGTTTGATCTTCCCGTCTTAACATAATTTGGTTTAATAAATTTAACGCTATAAAAAATAGTTTCAAAATCATTTATATCTGTGTGTGATTTTAAATTAATAGCTTCATCAGCAGAAACTGTGTTTTCTCTAAGAGCTTCACATAGAGTTGGAGAGTTTTTCTTTTTCCAATATTTATTCGTTAAATCATAATTATTTAACTTTATTATTTCGGTATACAGGAAGGTGTTCTGATGTTTAATTTTCAGTAAAAATTTTTCGGCCAAGAAATGTCTTCTAAGAGAGATTGGAGGCTCAAGTGCTTCAACATAAAGGAAGTCTGAACATCTGTTCCCCACCAAGTTTTAGTTGTCATTTTCAGAAAGTTTAGGCCTTTTTCACATCTGTTTAACATATATTCTATGTGAAATTTCCATGTTAGCTTGTGATCCAGTAAAATGCCCAAATATTTAATTACCTTTTTAAAAGGAATTTCTCGCTGTTTTACTATAAGTGTTTCTATATTGGGAAGGTTATGTCTACTGAAAATTGTCATTGCTGATTTTGTGGCCGACAGGTGAAGGTGGTTTTCTTCCAACAATATTTCTACAACGTTGTAAGTATCCATTAAAAATCCAAAAGCTTCATCTCTCTTCTTTGTTTCACAGTATATGCTGAAGTCATCTGCATATTGGATGATGTTAAACGGATATTTTTCCAACTTTAATTTATGTAGGTCAGCTGTGTATAAATTGAAAAGAAAAGGACTTAAGACAGCTCCTTGTGGAATTCCTGTAAAAACATATCTTGGGCCTAATAAACGGTTGTTAAAATCCCTGCCATAAACATGTCTTTCTGAATATAATCCGATAATAGCATATACTATTGCCTTAGGAATTTTAAAATCAGTAATCATTTTTTTACTCAAAATATTTAAGCTTAAGGTGTCATATGCTTTCTCAATATCAATAAAAATTGTTGGAAGAAAATTATTTCTAGAGAAATTATTTTGAATATTTGTCACTAAGGTTGTAAGTGCATCTAGCGTACCCACTCCTCTTTTGTATGCAAACTGACAGGGTGTAAGCAGGTCTTTTTTATGTAGCCACCATTCCAGCCTATGTTTTATCATACGTTCGAAAGTTTTTTGCACGCATGATAGCAGAGAAATTGGTCTATACGAATGGGCCAAATTAGGGTCTTTACCTTGTTTAGGAATCGGTGTGATTATAATTTTTCTAAAATCTTCAATGCATTCACCTGCAAACATCTCATCAAAAACTTGTAGAAGAAATCTTTTTGCTATAATTGGTAAATTCTGTAATATTGGACACTTTATTTGATCAAAACCCGGGGCAGTACTTTTTTTATTTCTTAAAGCATAATTTAATTCATTGATGTGAAAATTATTTGCCAAAAAATGTTTTTTATCTAAAATGTTATGTTCAATATTTACAGTGGAAGGAACAATCTGGGGAGCTACAAGATTAAAAAACTCATCTATAAAATAAATGTTAACAATCTTAGCTCTACTTTTGTATAAAAAACTAACTTGAAGAATACGTAAAAAACCAATGATAATCAAAAGAAGTTATTTTAAATTAAGGAGATACCTATTAATACGTAGGTCAAGAATTATATAATCGTTACTTCGTTATTCTAAACATATCCGTATCCTTATTTTGTTTTCACGGCCGACATTATTTGTTATTTATTTGTCTCGTTGCACACTCAGCAAAAACAATTAAGTGGGTGTCCTTAACAGAAAATATTATATTTTTTATTAGATAAGGTGACATATTTTTAAAAAGTTTCGATTGAATATTACTTTCGGCGTCGCAATGCAAGATTATTTTATGATTAGGTTATAATACGAAATACTAAAAAGACCAAATAGATGGTAGTGAGTTAGGATGGTGAGTTTAATAGGAATTAAAATGATATCCCAGAAGAAGCAAAACAGCAAAAATCTTAATTTTGGTTTCGAATATCTACAAATTGTAAAAATCTTCTGATTTTTACTTTTTGTTTTATTCATAGATGGCGCCATATAAGTCTGTATCAAATTATTTGATCCTTATTTCCTTTACCGGAAAATATTTAATTAACCATTCAAGACTTCTACCTTGACACAGTCATTTGACTCTAATGACAGTCATGGTGGGCGTCTTGATATAATAATCTAAGAATAATATAATTGTATAGGCACTATACATGAAATCAAATCAACTTCTTTTGTAGGAGTTATTTGTATATTTTTGTGTAGACCTCAAATTTTCAAATAAGTTTTGTTAAAAGTAAAAAATATAACAGGAAATTGTCATAGGATAACTTCTTGCATGTTGCCTTTAAAATATATACACAACTTACTCATTGTGATAAGTACATAAAAAATTAAATAAAATCTTGCCTGAAATTTCAGATAGACAAATATAAATAGGTATGATATTGCGTATGACATTTGACAGCTGGCCCAGGAGTGTGACGTAGTCAAGACCGCTCAAAATGGCTGGAACCCATTATTACAGCTTAAGGTACAGATGAATTTTGAAATTATGGTCAAAAAATAATCGAAATCTTTTTTTAATGTTGTGTTTTGGGTATAATTGAATAAAACATATATTTCCAGTAGCGTAAAACCTTTACTTTCTTGGAGATTAAGGCGAAGTATTTATTTTTGTTTTCTTACATATTCCTACTAATAATATAAGCACTCTTTTTGTATGCAAATCCGTTGAAATTTAAGAATTTTGTGCAGAGGAAATAAGTACTGTGAATAGGTAAATATTTTAGTATATTTAGCGTATTCTGGTTCACTGTCACTCACAAGGCTTATATAAAAACAAAAGTTCGACAATTAATATCGAATATGAATGGTGACGATGTAAATTGAAAGTTATGAGATAATAAATACATTTTAAAGAGTCATCTATTTGATAATATAAAAATAATTTAGATATATGCTGACATATTTATGTCTCTTTAAACAAATATCCTCTTCGTAAGTGGTTAAAAAATTTGATGAGTAAAATATAATATCGCCCATATCCAAGACGAGCGCGTAAAACATTACCAGTAAAGCGCGCGTGTGTGAAACTTGTGTGTATTTGTGGTGTTGAGTTACTGTTTATTTATACTGTATAGTATTTTTTTGTAAAACTAAAAGTTTTTAATTGTCATTTTGTATATCTGGTTTATACCTCTTTCAAAATGCGCTGTGCAGTTGCTTGTTGCAATAGTGACAATAAAGATAAAATCTTTAGGTTTCATACATTTCCTAAAGATAGTTTCACCAGAAAACTGTGGACAATATGTTGTTGTAGACAAGATAAGTTTAATTGTAATATGGCAAGAATTTGTTCAAAACTGAAGATTACCAAAGAAATCTACAACAGGAACTTTTAAATTACGTTTCTAAAAAGGGTCTAAAACTCAAGCCTGGGGCAGTACCTAGTCTTTATTTGCCTAAATCAAAATCGGCTACCCTTTCAATCAACCAAAAGAAACGCATACAAAGAGCCGAACACAGAGAGTCCACAAATTATGTTGATCAGCTTCTTACTACTTCTAAGTCAACGACGTAAGTCTAAATTTTTACATTTATTAATTATTAGTCATGAAAAATAAAAAATATTAATGCATGAAACAATCAATTTTTATGCCTAGAAAGGAAAGCATACTTTCCTTTTCAGTAGGTATAATGTTTTAAATTATTCTAAAAGGATATTACTTACTGATCTTTCTAAGAAAATGACAAATAAATTTCACATCAGATCACAACCATCTGCATGGATAGTAGCTTACATCAATTCACTACTTGTTTTAGTCTTAATAAAAAATATATGTTATTTTTTTAGTGGATAGTCATGGATAGTAGCTTACATCAATTCACAACTTGTTTTAGTCTTAATAAAAATATATGTTATTTTTTTAGTCAGCTCAAAGTTCAAGCTCAAGACATATATTGTAGTCAACTTTATACTGAAGATGTACCATCAACATCCAAGACAATAGGGTATATTAATAATAATATTAGTCATGCAAAATAAAAAATATCAATGCATGAAACAATCAATTTGTATGCCTAGAAAGGAAAGCATACTATCCTTTTCAGTAGGTATAATGTTTTAAATTATTCTAAAAGAATATTACTTCTGATCTTTTTAAAAAAATGATAAATAAATCTCACATCAGATGCATCACACCCATCTGCATGGATAGTAGCTTACAATAATTCACTATTTGTTTTAGTCTTAATAAAAAATATATGTTATTTTTTTAGTGGATAGTCATGGATAGTAGCTTACATCAATTCACAACTTGTTTTAGTCTTAATAAAAATATAAGTTATTTTTTTAGTCAGCTCAAAGTTCAAGCTCAAGGAAGATATTGTAGTCAACATAATATTGAATATGAACCATCAACATCCAAGCCAATAGGGTATGTTAATAATAATATTAGTCATGAAAAATAGAAAATATCAATGCATGAAACAATAAATTTTTATGCCTAGAAAGGAAAGCATACTTTCCTTTTCAGTAGGTATAATGTTTTACATTATTCTAAAAAGATATTACTTACTGATCTTTCTAAGAAAATTATAAATAAATTTCATATCAGATGCATCACAACCATCCGCATAGATTGTAGCTTACATCAATACACTACTTGTTTTAGTCTTAATAAAAATATATGTTATTTTTCAGCCAGCTCAAAGTTCAAGCTCCAGAAGCATATTTTAGTCAACTTAATATTGAACATGTACCATCAACATCTAAGCCAATAGTGTATGTTAATAATAATATTATTCATGAAAAATAAAAAATATTAGTGCATGAATTTATTAATTTTAATGCCTAGAAAGGAAAGAATACTTTACTTTTCAGTAGGTATAATGTTTTAAATTATTCTAAAAGAATATTACTTACTGATCTTTCCAAGAAAATGATAAATAAATCTCATATCAGATGCATCACAACCATCTGCATGGATAGTAGCTTACATCAATTCACTACTTGTTTTAGTCTTAATAAAAATATAAGTTCTTTTTTTAGACAGCTCAAAGTTCAAGCTCAAGGAAGATATTGTAGTCAACTTAATACTGAAAATGTACCATCAACATCCAAGCCAATAGGGTATGTTCATAATAATATTAGTCATGAAAAATAAAAAATATCCATGCATGAAACAATCAATTTTTATGCCTAGAAAGGAAAGCATATTTTCCTTTTCAGTAGGTATAATGTTTTAAATTATTCTAAAAGAATATTACTTACTGATCTTTCTAAGAAAATGATAAATAAATCTCATATCAGATGCATCACAACCATCTGCATGGATAGTAGCTTACATCAATTCACTACTTGTTTTAGTCTCAATAAAAATATAAGTTATTTTTTTAGTCAGCTCAAAGTTCAAGCTCAAGGAAGATATTGTAGTCAACTTAATACTGAATATGTACCATCAACATCCAAGCCAATAGGGTATGTTAATAATAATATTAGTCATGAAAAATAAAAAATATCAATGCATGAAACAATCAATTTCTATGCCTAGTAACGAAAGCATACTTTCCTTTTCAGTAGGTGTAATGTTTTACATTATTCTAAAAGGATATTACTTACTGATCTTTCTAAGAAAATGATAAATAAATCTCATATCAGATGCATCACAACCATCTGCATGGATAGTAACTTACATCAATTCACTACTTGTTTTAGACTTAATAGAAATATATGTCATTTTGTTTAGTCAGCTCAAAGTTCAAGCTCAAGGAAGATATTGTAGTCAAGTTAATATTGAAGATGTACCGTCAACATCCAAGCCAATAGGGTATGTTAATAATAATATTAGTCATTAAAAATAAAAAATATCAATGCATGAAACAATCAATTTTTATGCCTAGTAAGAAAAGCATACTTTCCTTTTCAGTAGGTATAATGTTTTACATTATTCTAAAAGGATATTACTTACTGATCTTTCTAAGAAAATGATAAATAAATCTCATATCAGATGCATCACAACCATCTGCATGGATAGTAACTTATATCAATTCACTACTTGTTTTAGACTTAATAGAAATATATGTCATTTGTTTAGTCAGCTCAAAGTTCAAGCTCAAGGAAGATATTGTAGTCAACTTAATATTGAATATGTACCATCAACATCCAAGCCAATAGGGTATGTTAATAATAATATTAGTCATGAAAAATAAAAAATATCAATGCATGAAACAATCAATTTTTATGCCTAGAAAGGAAAGCATACTTTCCTTTTCAGTAGGTATAATGTTTTACATTATTCTAAAAAGATATTACTTACTGATCTTTCTAGGAAAATGATAAATAAATTTCATGTCAGATGCATCACAACCATCCGCATAGATTGTAGCTTACATCAAAACACTACTTGTTTTAGTCTTAATAAAAATATATGTTATTTTTCAGCCAGCTCAAAGTTCAAGCTCCAGAAGCATATTTTAGTCAACTTAATATTCAACATGTACCATCAACATCTAAGCCAATAGTGTATGTTAATAATAATATTATTCATGAAAAATAAAAAATATTAGTGCATAAAGTTATTAATTTTAATGCCTAGAAAGGAAAGAATACTTTACTTTTCAGTAGGTATAATGTTTTAAATTATTTTAAAAGAATATTACTTACTGATCTTTCTAAGAAAATGATAAATAAATCTCATATCAGATGCATCACAACAATCTGCATGGATAGTAGCTTACATCAATTCACTACTTGTTTTAGTCTTAATAAAAATATAAGTTATTTTTTTAGACAGCTCAAAGTTCAAGCTCAAGGAAGATATTGTAGTCAACTTAATACTGAATATGTACCATCAACATCCAAGCCAATAGGGTATGTTCATAATAATATTAGTCATGAAAAATAAAAAATATCCATGCATGAAACAGTCAATTTTTATGCCTAGAAAGGAAAGCATATTTTCCTTTTCAGTAGGTATAATGTTTTAAATTATTCTAAAAGGATATTACTTACTGATCTTTCTAAGAAAATGATAAATAAATCTCATATCAGATGCATCACAACCATCTGCATGGATAGTAGCTTACATCAATTCATTACTTATTTAGACTTAATAGAAATATATGTCATTTTTTTAGTCAGCTCAAAGTTCCAGCTCAAGGAAGATATTGTAGTCCACTTAATACTGAATATGTACCATCAACATCCAAGCCAATAGGGTATGTTCATAATAATATTAGTCATGAAAAATAAAAAATATCCATGCATGAAACAATCAATTTTTATGCCTAGAAAGGAAAGCATATTTCCGTTTCAGTAGGTATAATGTTTTACATTATTCTAAAAGATATTACTTACTGATCTTTCTAAGAAAATGATAAATAAATTTCATATCAGATGCATCACAACCATCCACATAGATTGTAGCTTACATCAATACACTACTTGTTTTAGTCTTAATAAAAATATATGTTAGTTTTTTAGCCAGCTCAAAGTTCAAGCTCAAGGAAGATATTGTAGTCAACTTAATATTGAACATGTACCATCAACATCTAAGCCAATAGTGTATGTTAATAATAATATTATTCATGAAAAATAAAAAATATTAGTGCATGAAGTTATTAATTTTAATGCCTAGAAAGGAAAGAATACTTTACTTTTCAGTAGGTATAATGTATTAAATTATTCTAAAAGAATATTACTTACTGATCTTTCTAAGAAAATGATAAATAAATCTTATATCAGATGCATCACAACCATCTGCATGGATAGTAGCTTACATCAATTCACTACTTGTTTTAGTCTTAATAAAAATATATGTTATTTTTTTAGTCAGCTCAAAGTTCAAGCTCAAGACAGATATTGTAGTCAACTTTATACTGAAGATGTACCATCAACATCCAAGCCAATAGGGTATGTTAATAATAATATTAGTCATGAAAAATAAAAAATATCAATGCATGAAACAATCAATTTTTATGCCTAGAAAGGAAAGCATATTTTCCTTTTCAGTAGGTATAATGTTTTACATTATTCTAAAAAGATATTACTTACTGATCTTTCTAAGAAAATGATAAATAAATTTCATATCAGATGCATCACAACCATCCGCATATATTGTAGCTTACATCAATACACTACTTGTTTTAGTCTTAATAAAAATATATGTTAGTTTTTAGCCAGCTCAAAGTTCAAGCTCAAGGAAGATATTGTAGTCAACTTAATATTGAACATGTACCATCAACATCTAAGCCAATAGTGTATGTTAATAATAATATTATTCATGAAAAATAAAAAATATGAGTGCATGAAGTTATTAATTTTAATGCCTAGAAAGGAAAGAATACTTTACTTTTCAGTAGGTATAATGCTTTAAATTATTCTAAAAGAATATTACTTACTGATCTTTCTAAGAAAATGATAAATAAATCTCATATCAGATGCATCACAACCATCTGCATGGATAGTAGCTTACATCAATTCACTACTTGTTTTAGTCTTAATAAAAATATAAGTTATTTTTTTAGTCAGCTCAAAGTTCAAGCTCAAGGAAGATATTGTAGTCAACTTAATACTGAATATGTACCATCAACATCCAAGCCAATAGGGTATGTCCATAATAATATTAGTCATGAAAAATAAAAAATATCAATGCATGAAACAATCAATTTTTATGCCTAGAAAGGAAAGCATACTTTCCTTTTCAGTAGGTATAATGTTTTACATTATTCTAAAAAGATATTACTTACTGATCTTTCTAAGAAAATGATAAATAAATTTCATATCAGATGCATCACAACCATGCGCATAGATTGTAGCTTACATCAATTCACTACTTGTTTTAGTCTTAATAAAAATATAAGTTATTTTTTTAGACAGCTCAAAGTTCAAGCTCAAGGAAGATATTGTAGTCAACTTAATACTGAATATGTACCATCAACATCCAAGCCAATAGGGTATGTTAATAATAATATTAGTCATGAAAAATAAAAAATATCAATGCATGAAACAATCAATTTTTATGTCTAGAAAAAAAAGCATAGTATTCTTTTTAGTGGGTATAATGTTTTAAATTATTCTAAAAGAATATTACTTACTGATCTTTCTAAGAAAATGATAAATAAATCTCATATCAGATGCATCACAACCATCTGCATGGATAGTAGCTTACATCAATTCACTACTTGTTTTAGTCTTAATAAAAATATAAGTTCTTTTTTTAGACAGCTGAAAGTTCAAGCTCAAGGAAGATATTGTAGTCAACTTAATACTGAATATGTACCATCAACATCCAAGCCAATAGGGTATGTTAATAATAATATTAGTCATGAAAAATAAAAAATATCAATGCATGAAACAATCAATTTTTATGCCTAGAAAGGAAAGTATACTTTCCTTTTCAGTAGGTATAATGTTTTAAATTATTCTAAAAGAATATTACTTACCACCTTTCTAAGAAAATGATAAATAAATCTCACAGCAGATGCATCACAACTATCTGCATGGATAGTAGCTTACATCAATTCACTACTTGTTTTAGTCTTACTAAAAATATATGTTATTTTTTTAGTCAGCTCAAAGTTCAAGTTCAAGGAAGATATTGTAGTCAACTTAATATTGAATGAGTACCATCAACATCCAAGCCAATAGGGTATGTTAATAATAATATTAGTCATGAAAAATAAAAAATATCAATGCATGAAACAATCAATTTTTATGTCTAGAAAAAAAAAGCATAGTATTCTTTTTAGTGGGTATAATGTTTTAAATTATTCTAAAAGAATATTACTTACTGATCTTTCTAAGAAAATGATAAATAAATCTCATATCAGATGCATCATAACCATCTGCATGGATAGTAGCTTACATCAATTCACTACTTGTTTTAGTCTTAATAAAAATATAAGTTCTTTTTTTAGACAGCTCAAAGTTCAAGCTCAAGGAAGATATTGTAGTCAACTTAATACTGAATATGTACCATCAACATCCAAGCCAATAGGGTATGTTAATAATAATATTAGTCATGAAAAATAGAAAATATCAATGCATGAAACAATCAATTTTTATGTCTAGAAAAAAAAGCATAGTATTCTTTTTAGTTGGTATAATGTTTTAAATTATTCTAAAAGAATATTACTTACTGATCTTTCTAAGAAAATGATAAATAAATCTCATATCAGATGCATCACAACCATCTGCATGGATAGTAGCTTACATCAATTCACTACTTGTTTTAGTCTTAATAAAAATATAAGTTCTTTTTTTAGACAGCTCAAAGTTCAAGCTCAAGGAAGATATTGTAGTCAACTTAATACTGAATATGTACCATCAACATCCAAGCCAATAGGGTATGTTAATAATAATATTAGTCATGAAAAATAAAAATATCAATGCATGAAACAATCAATTTTTATGTCTAGAAAAAAAAGCATAGTATTCTTTTTAGTTGGTATAATGTTTTAAATTATTCTAAAAGAATATTACTTACTGATCTTTCTAAGAAAATGATAAATAAATCTCATATCAGATGCATCATAACCATCTGCATGGATAGTAGCTTACATCAATTCACTACTTGTTTTAGTCTTAATAAAAATATAAGTTATTTTTTTAGACAGCTCAAAGTTCAAGCTCAAGGAAGATATTGTAGTCAACTTAATACTGAATATGTACCATCAACATCCAAGCCAATAGGGTATGTTAATAATAATATTAGTCATGAAAAATAAAAAATATCAATGCATGAAACAATCAATTTTTATGTCTAGAAAAAAAAGCATAGTATTCTTTTTAGTGGGTATAATGTTTTAAATTATTCTAAAAGAATATTACTTACTGATCTTTCTAAGAAAATGATAAATAAATCTCATATCAGATGCATCACAACCATCTGCATGGATAGTAGCTTACATCAATTCACTACTTGTTTTAGTCTTAATAAAAATATAAGTTATTTTTTTAGACAGCTGAAAGTTCAAGCTCAAGGAAGATATTGTAGTCAACTTAATACTGAATATGTACCATCAACATCCAAGCCAATAGGGTATGTTAATAATAATATTAGTCATGAAAAATAAAAATATCAATGCATGAAACAATCAATTTTTATGCCTAGAAAGGAAAGTACACTTTCCTTTTCAGTAGGTATAATGTTTTAAATTATTCTAAAAGAATATTACTTACCACCTTTCTAAGAAAATGATAAATAAATCTCACAGCAGATGCATCACAACTATCTGCATGGATAGTAGCTTACATCAATTCACTACTTGTTTTAGTCTTAATAAAAAATATATGTTATTTTTTTAGTCAGCTCAAAGTTCAAGTTCAAGGAAGATATTGTAGTCAACTTAATATTGAATGATGTACCATCAACATCCAAGCCAATAGGGTATGTTAATAATAATATTAGTCATGAAAAATAAAAAATATCAATGCATGAAACAATCAATTTTTATGTCTAGAAAAAAAAGCATAGTATTCTTTTTAGTTGGTATAATGTTTTAAATTATTCTAAAAGAATATTACTTACTGATCTTTCTAAGAAAATGATAAATAAATCTCATATCAGATGCATCATAACCATCTGCATGGATAGTAGCTTACATCAATTCACTACTTGTTTTAGTCTTAATAAAAATATAAGTTCTTTTTTTAGACAGCTCAAAGTTCAAGCTCAAGGAAGATATTGTAGTCAACTTAATACTGAATATGTACCATCAACATCCAAGCCAATAGGGTATGTTAATAATAATATTAGTCATGAAAAATAAAAAATATCAATGCATGAAACAATCAATTTTATGTCTAGAAAAAAAAGCATAGTATTCTTTTAGTTGGTATAATGTTTTAAATTATTCTAAAAGAATATTACTTACTGATCTTTCTAAGAAAATGATAAATAAATCTCATATCAGATGCATCATAACCATCTGCATGGATAGTAGCTTACATCAATTCACTACTTGTTTTAGTCTTAATAAAAATATAAGTTCTTTTTTTAGACAGCTCAAAGTTCAAGCTCAAGGAAGATATTGTAGTCAACTTAATACTGAATATGTACCATCAACATCCAAGCCAATAGGGTATGTTAATAATAATATTAGTCATGAAAAATAGAAAATATCAATGCATGAAACAATCAATTTTTATGTCTAGAAAAAAAAGCATAGTATTCTTTTTAGTGGTATAATGTTTTAAATTATTCTAAAAGAATATTACTTACTGATCTTTCTAAGAAAATGATAAATAAATCTCATATCAGATGCATCATAACCATCTGCATGGATAGTAGCTTACATCAATTCACTACTTGTTTTAGTCTTAATAAAAATATAAGTTCTTTTTTTAGACAGCTCAAAGTTCAAGCTCAAGGAAGATATTGTAGTCAACTTAATACTGAATATGTACCATCAACATCCAAGCCAATAGGGTATGTTAATAATAATATTAGTCATGAAAAATAAAAAATATCAATGCATGAAACAATCAATTTTATGTGCTAGAAAAAAAAGCATAGTATTCTTTTTAGTTGGTATAATGTTTTAAATTATTCTAAAAGAATATTACTTACTGATCTTTCTAAGAAAATGATAAATAAATCTCATATCAGATGCATCACAACCATCTGCATGGATAGTAGCTTACATCAATTCACTACTTGTTTTAGTCTTAATAAAAATATAAGTTCTTTTTTTAGACAGCTCAAAGTTCAAGCTCAAGGAAGATATTGTAGTCAACTTAATACTGAATATGTACCATCAACATCCAAGCCAATAGGGTATGTTAATAATAATATTAGTCATGAAAAATAAAAAATATCAATGCATGAAACAATCAATTTTTATGCCTAGAAAGGAAAGTATACTTTCCTTTTCAGTAGGTATAATGTTTTAAATTATTCTAAAAGAATATTACTTACTGATCTTTCTAAGAAAATGATAAATAAATCTCATATCAGATGCATCATAACCATCTGCATGGATAGTAGCTTACATCAATTCACTACTTGTTTTAGTCTTAATAAAAATATAAGTTCTTTTTTTAGACAGCTCAAAGTTCAAGCTCAAGGAAGATATTGTAGTCAACTTAATACTGAATATGTACCATCAACATCCAAGCCAATAGGGTATGTTAATAATAATATTAGTCATGAAAAATAGAAAATATCAATGCATGAAACAATCAATTTTTATGTCTAGAAAAAAAAGCATAGTATTCTTTTTAGTGGGTATAATGTTTTAAATTATTCTAAAAGAATATTACTTACTGATCTTTCTAAGAAAATGATAAATAAATCTCATATCAGATGCATCATAACCATCTGCATGGATAGTAGCTTACATCAATTCACTACTTGTTTTAGTCTTAATAAAAATATAAGTTATTTTTTTAGACAGCTCAAAGTTCAAGCTCAAGGAAGATATTGTAGTCAACTTAATACTGAATATGTACCATCAACATCCAAGCCAATAGGGTATGTTAATAATAATATTAGTCATGAAAAATAAAAAATATCAATGCATGATACAATCAATTTTTATGTCTAGAAAAAAAAGCATAGTATCTTTTTAGTGGGTATAATGTTTTAAATTATTCTAAAAGAATATTACTTACTGATCTTTCTAAGAAAATGATAAATAAATCTCATATCAGATGCATCATAACCATCTGCATGGATAGTAGCTTACATCAATTCACTACTTGTTTTAGTCTTAATAAAAATATAAGTTCTTTTTTTAGACAGCTCAAAGTTCAAGCTCAAGGAAGATATTGTAGTCAACTTAATACTGAATATGTACCATCAACATCCAAGCCAATAGGGTATGTTAATAATAATATTAGTCATGAAAAATAGAAAATATCAATGCATGAAACAATCAATTTTTATGCCTAGAAAGGAAAGCATATTTTCCTTTTCAGTAGGTATAATGTTTTAAATTATTCTAAAAGAATATTACTTACTGATCTTTCTAAGAAAATGATAAATAAATTTCATATCAGATGCATCACAACCATCCGCATAGATTGTAGCTTACATCAATACACTACTTGTTTTAGTCTTAATAAGAATATATGTTAGTTTTTTAGCCAGCTCAAAGTTCAAGCTCAAGGAAGATATTGTAGTCAACTTAATATTGAACATGTACCATCAACATCTAAGCCAATAGTGTATGTTAATAATAATATTATTCATGAAAAATAAAAAATATGAGTGCATGAAGTTATTAATTTTAATGCCTAGAAAGGAAAGAATACTTTACTTTTCAGTAGGTATAATGTTTTAAATTATTTTAAAAGAATATTACTTACTGATCTCTCTAAGAAAATGATAAATAAATCTCATATCAGATGCATCATAACAATCTGCATGGATAGTAGCTTACATCAATTCACTATTGTTTTAGTCTTAATAAAAATATAAGTTATTTTTTTAGACAGCTCAAAGTTCAAGCTCAAGGAAGATATAGTAGTCAACTTAATACTGAATATGTACCATCAACATCCAAGCCAATAGGGTATGTTAATAATAATATTAGTCATGAAAAATAAAAAATATCAATGCATGAAACAATCAATTTTTATGCCTAGAAAGGAAAGCATATTTTCCTTTTCAGTAGGTATAATGTTTTACAATTATTCTAAAAAGATATTACTTACTGATCTTTCTAAGAAAATGATAAATAAATTTCATATCAGATGCATCACAACCATCCGCATAGATTGTAGCTTACATCAATACACTACTTGTTTTAGTCTTAATAAAAATATATGTTAGTTTTTTAGCAGCTCAAAGTTCAAGCTTAAGGAAGATATTGTAGTCAACTTAATATTGAACATGTACCATCAACATCTAAGCCAATAGGGTATGTTCATAATAATATTAGTCATGAAAAATAAAAAATATCAATGCATGAAACAATCAATTTTTATGCCTAGAAAGGAAAGCATACTTTCCTTTTCAGTAGGTATAATGTTTTACATTATTCTAAAAAGATATTACTTACTGATCTTTCTAAGAAAATGATAAATAAATTTCATATCAGATGCATCACAACCATCCGCATAGATTGTAGCTTACATCAAAACACTACTTGTTTTAGTCTTAATAAAAATATATGTTATTTTTTCAGCCAGCTCAAAGTTCAAGCTCCAGAAGCATATTTTAGTCAACTTAATATTCAACATGTACCATCAACATCTAAGCCAATAGTGTATGTTAATAATAATATTATTCATGAAAAATAAAAAAATATTAGTGCATGAAGTTATTAATTTGTAATGCCTAGAAAGGAAAGAATATTTCACTTTTCAGTAGGTATAATGTTTTAAATTATTTTAAAAGAATATTACTTACTGATCTTTCTAAGAAAATGATAAATAAATCTCATAACAGATGCATCACAACCATCTGCATGGATAGTAGCTTACATCAATTCACTACTTGTTTTAGTCTTAATAAAAATATAAGTTATTTTTTTAGTCAGCTCAAAGTTCAAGCTCAAGGAAGATATTGTAGTCAACTTAATACCGAATATGTACCATCAACATCCAAGCCAATAGGGTATGTTAATAATAATATTAGTCATGAAAAATAAAAAATATCCATGCATGAAACAATCAATTTTTATGCCTAGAAAGGAAAGCATATTTTCCTTTTCAGTAGGTATAATGTTTTAAATTATTCTAAAAGAATATTACTTACTGATCTTTCTAAGAAAATGATAAATAAATCTCATATCAGATGCATCATAACCATCTGCATGGATAGTAGCTTACATCAATTCACTACTTGTTTTAGTCTTAATAAAAATATAAGTTCTTTTTTAGACAGCTCAAAGTTCAAGCTCAAGGAAGATATTGTAGTCAACTTAATACTGAATATGTACCATCAACATCCAAGCCAATAGGGTATGTTAATAATAATATTAGTCATGAAAAATAGAAAATATCAATGCATGAAACAATCAATTTTTATGCCTAGAAAGGAAAGCATATTTTCCTTTTCAGTAGGTATAATGTTTTAAATTATTCTAAAAGAATATTACTTACTGATCTTTCTAAGAAAATGATAAATAAATTTCATATCAGATGCATCACAACCATCCGCATAGATTGTAGCTTACATCAATACACTACTTGTTTTAGTCTTAATAAGAATATATGTTAGTTTTTAGCCAGCTCAAAGTTCAAGCTCAAGGAAGATATTGTAGTCAACTTAATATTGAACATGTACCATCAACATCTAAGCCAATAGTGTATGTTAATAATAATATTATTCATGAAAAATAAAAAATATGAGTGCATGAAGTTATTAATTTTAATGCCTAGAAAGGAAAGAATACTTTACTTTTCAGTAGGTATAATGTTTTAAATTATTTTAAAAGAATATTACTTACTGATCTCTCTAAGAAAATGATAAATAAATCTCATATCAGATGCATCATAACAATCTGCATGGATAGTAGCTTACATCAATTCACTATTGTTTTAGTCTTAATAAAAATATAAGTTATTTTTTTAGACAGCTCAAAGTTCAAGCTCAAGGAAGATATAGTAGTCAACTTAATACTGAATATGTACCATCAACATCCAAGCCAATAGGGTATGTTAATAATAATATTAGTCATGAAAAATAAAAAATATCAATGCATGAAACAATCAATTTTTATGCCTAGAAAGGAAAGCATATTTTCCTTTTCAGTAGGTATAATGTTTTACATTATTCTAAAAAGATATTACTTACTGATCTTTCTAAGAAAATGATAAATAAATTTCATATCAGATGCATCACAACCATCCGCATAGATTGTAGCTTACATCAATTCACTACTTGTTTTAGTCTTAATAAAAATATATGTTATTTTTTTAGCCAGCTCAAAGTTCAAGCTTAAGGAAGATATTGTAGTCAACTTAATATTGAACATGTACCATCAACATCTAAGCCAATAGGGTATGTTCATAATAATATTAGTCATGAAAAATAAAAAATATCAATGCATGAAACAATCAATTTTTATGCCTAGAAAGGAAAGCATACTTTCCTTTTCAGTAGGTATAATGTTTTACATTATTCTAAAAGATATTACTTACTGATCTTTCTAAGAAAATGATAAATAAATTTCATATCAGATGCATCACAACCATCCGCATAGATTGTAGCTTACATCAATACACTACTTGTTTTAGTCTTAATAAAAATATATGTTATTTTTCAGCCAGCTCAAAGTTCAAGCTCCAGAAGCATATTTTAGTCAACTTAATATTCAACATGTACCATCAACATCTAAGCCAATAGTGTATGTTAATAATAATATTATTCATGAAAAATAAAAAATATTAGTGCATGAAGTTATTAATTGTAATGCCTAGAAAGGAAAGAATATTTCACTTTTCAGTAGGTATAATGTTTTAAATTATTTTAAAAGAATATTACTTACTGATCTTTCTAAGAAAATGATAAATAAATCTCATAACAGATGCATCACAACCATCTGCATGGATAGTAGCTTACATCAATTCACTACTTGTTTTAGTCTTAATAAAAATATAAGTTATTTTTTTAGTCAGCTCAAAGTTCAAGCTCAAGGAAGATATTGTAGTCAACCTAATACCGAATATGTACCATCAACATCCAAGCCAATAGGGTATGTTAATAATAATATTAGTCATGAAAATAAAAAATATCCATGCATGAAACAATCAATTTTTATGCCTAGAAAGGAAAGTATACTTTCCTTTTCAGTAGGTATAATGTTTTAAATTATTCTAAAAGAATATGACTTACTGATCTTTCTAAGAAAATTATAAATAAATCTTATATCAGCTACATCACAACCATCTGCATGGATAGTAGCTTACATCAATTCACTACGTGTTTTAGACTTAATAGAAATATATGTCATTTTTTTAGTCAGCTCAAAGTTCAAGCTCAAGGAAGATATTGTAGTCAACTTAATACTGAATATGTACCATCAACATCCAAGCCAATAGGGTATGTTCATAATAATATTAGTCATGAAAAATAAAAAATATCCATGCATGAAACAATCAATTTTTATGCCTAGAAAGGAAAGCATATTTTCCTTTTCAGTAGGTATAATGTTTTAAATTATTCTAAAAGAATATTACTTACTGATCTTTCTAAGAAAATGATAAATAAATCTCATATCAGATGCATCACAACCATCTGCATGGATAGTAGCTTACATCAATTCACTACTTGTTTTAGTCTTAATAAAAATATAAGTTATTTTTTTAGTCAGCTCAAAGTTCAAGCTCAAGGAAGATATTGTAGTCAACTTAATACTGAATATGTACCATCAACATCCAAGCCAATAGGGTATGTTAATAATAATATTAGTCATAAAAAATAAAAAATATCAATGCATGAAACAATCAATTTTTATGCCTAGAAAGGAAAGTATACTTTCCTTTTCAGTAGGTATAATGTTTTAAATTATTCTAAAAGAATATGACTTACTGATCTTTCTAAGAAAATGATAAATAAATCTTATATCAGATGCATCACAACCATCTGCATGGATAGTAGCTTACATCAATTCACTACTTGTTTTAGACTTAATAGAAATATATGTCATTTTTTTTTAGTCAGCTCAAAGTTCAAGCTCAAGGAAGATATTGTAGTCAAGTTAATATTGAAGATGTACCGTCAACATCCAAGCCAATGAGATATGTTAATAATAATATTAGTCATGAAAAATAAAAAATATCAATGCATGAAACAATCAATTTTTATGCCTAGTAAGGAAAGCATACTTTCCTTTTCAGTAGGTATAACGTTTTACATTATTCTAAAAAGATATTACTGACTGATCTTTTTAAGAAAATGATAAATTAATCTCACATCAGATGCATTACAACCATCTGCATGGATAGTAGCTTACATCAATTCACTACTTGTTTTAGACTTAATAGAAATATATGTTATTTTTCAGCCAGCTCAAAGTTCAAGCTCAAGGAAGATATTGTAGTCAACTTAATATTGAACATGTACCATCAACATCTAAGCCAATAGTGTCTGTTAATAATAATATTAGTCATGAAAAATAAAAAATATCAATGCATGAAACAATCAATTTTTATGCCTAGAAAGGAAAGCATACTTTCCATTAAAGAAAGTGATAAATAAATTTCATATCAGATGCATCACAACCATCTGCATGGATTGTAGCTTACATTAATTCACTACTTGTTTTAGTCTTAATAAAAATATATGTTATTTTTCAGCCAGCTCAAAGTTCAAGCTCCAGAAGCATATTGTAGTCAACTTAATATTGAACATGTACCATCAACATCTAAGCCAATAGTGTCTGTTAATAATAATATTAGTCATGAAAAATAAAAAATATCAATGCATGAAACAATCAATTTTTATGCCTAGAAAGGAAAGCATACTTTCCATGAAAGAAAATGATAAATAAATTTCATATCAGATGCATCACAACCATCTGCATGGATTGTAGCTTACATTAATTCACTACTTGTTTTAGTCTTAATAAAAATATATGTTATTTTTCAGCTAGCTCAAAGTTCAAGCTCCAGAAGCATATTTTAGTCAACTTAATATTGAACATGTACCATCAACATCTAAGCCAATAGTGTATGTTAATAATAATATTATTCATGAAAAATAAAAATTATTAGTGCATGAAGTTATTAATTTTAATGCCTATAAAGGAAAGAATACTTTACTTTTCAGTAGGTATAATGTTTTACATTATTCTAAAAGGATATGACTTACTGATCTTTCTAAGAAAATGATAAATAAATTTCATATCAAATGCATCACAACCATCTGCATGGATTGTAGCTTACATAATTCACTACTTGTTTTAGTCTTAATAAAAATATATGTTATTTTTCAGCCAGCTCAAAGTTCAAGCTCCAGAAGCATATTGTAGTCAACTTAATATTGAACATGTACCATCAACATCTAAGCCAATAGTGTATGTTATTAATAATATTAGTCATGAAAAATAAAAAATATCAGTGCATGAAATTATTAATTTTAATGCCTAGAAAGGAAAGCATACTTTCCTTTTCAGTAGGTATAATGTTTTACATTATTCTAAAAGGATATTACTTACTGATCTTTCTAAGAAAATGATAAATAAATCTTACATCAGATGCATCACAACCATCTGCATGGATAGTAACTTACATCAATTCACTACTTGTTTTAGTCTTAATAAAAATATATGTTATTTTTATATGGCACCCAAAAAATATACCAGACACCTCCCTGGACAGTTTCTTTACCAATAGTAGACCTCTCCTTACTTAATCATGATAAGCATTTACACACTTCTGCAGAGATCAGGCTTCAGTATCATACAAATTTACTCAAATATTCCACTCACAAATTATTCTTCACTGATACCTCCAAAACGTGCAACGGAGTAGCAGCTGCTATTATATCAGTTTTAAATCTTTTTAATCATTGTAAAACAATAAATGAAAAATAAATACTAATATTATCAGATTCATTAAGCTCTTTACAGGCCATTAAACATGTTTATCCCACACACATCAATCTATTCCTAATTAAGGACGCGTTGCAACAGCTCCAATTTTCTGGGAAAATTATATCATTTATGTGGGTCCCATCCCATGTCGGAATATCTAGTAATGAGCTAGCAGACAAAACAGCGTTTGAAGCAATAAACAATGTGAACATTCCGACTACAACAGATATACCAATATCAGATACTAAGACGTTATTTAAGACTCATGTAAATAAAATATGGCAAGAAATATGGGATCAAACAAACACAAATCTTAAAAATATCAAACCAGACGTATCCCTAAAAAAATCTTGGTATACCACCAAAACGAAAAGACCAGGTAATTTTCAGCAGGTTTCGACTTTGGCATACACGACTTACACACGGCTACATAATCCCCAAAGAACCACTACCAATGTGCCAAAGATGCCAAACACCTTTCACAGTCAACCATATATTAATAGAGCGTCCAGGGTACACTTCAGCCAAGGCGATATTCAAGATATCCAACAGCCTGAAAGAAGCACTGGTTACAAAATTCAATGTAGTTCTTTCTGTCTTTTTTAAAATACTGTAAACTCTATAATAAATTGTGATTTAATTTTTGTTACATTTACATACATGTACATAATACCATATTGTTGTAAGTCATGACTTTTAAAATGTATCTTATTTTCTCTACTTGTATCATAAACCTACCGCTAATTACCCTAGTGGTTAATGCGGATAAATAAAAAAAAAAAAAGTAGTATCATAATATATATATGTAATTGGTATTAAGGTAATAAGAATCTTTTTAACATGTCCACTTTTTCCAACGATTATTAAAAAGCTTGTGATATCTCCACCGAATTTTTAGTTTTTCAGGAAAAAATATTTGTAATTCTTTTTTGTGAAAAGATATTAAATGGTTTTTTAAACCCGACGTGTTTTAACCTTTCATGTAGGCACAAAATTTACACAAAGCAATTTGGGTTGCATGAATTATTTCTAAAAACTTGTCAAATTTGCTTTTAGGTCTTTTTAACAGTTTTTAATAAAGAAAAACTATTATAATTACATTAGACTTGAAAAAAGCTCAATTGAGAATAAAGTTTAGTACAGAATAATCGATAATTATATCATTACTTCGCTATTCTAAATATTTCCGTATTTTGCTTACACGGCCGACATTATTTGTTATTTATTTGTCTCGTTGCACAATCAGCAAAAACTATTAAGTGGGTGTCCTTAACAAAAAGTATTATTATTTTTTATTAGCTAAGGTGACATATTTTTAAAAAGTTTCGATTCAATATTACTTTTGGCGTCACAATGCAAGATTATTTTATGATTAGTTTATAATACTAAATAGACAAAATATATGGTAGTGAGTTAGGATGGTGAGTTTAATAGGAATTAAGATGATATCCCAGAAGAAGCAAAACAGCAAAAATCTTAATTTTGGTTTCGAACATCTACAATTCTTCTGATTTTTACTTTTTGTTTTATTCCTAGATGGCACCGTTTGCGTCTGTATCAAGTTGTTTTTTCATTATTTTCTTTGGCGAAAATATTTATTTGACGTTCGAGATTTCTACCTTGACTCTCATGTTACTCTAATGACAGTCGAGCTAGAAACTCTCTAGAATAATCAAAAAATAAATAAAGAATTACTATACTACGTTCCACGTTTAGAAAATAACATTGCGGAAATAGGGCCATGTATTTCTTATGGACGATAGCAACGCGGCGTTGCCACGACACACACAAGCACAATTTAGGGTTGTATAATTTGTATTTTCGTTTCCACAAACATAAATTAAATTAATGTTTTTTAACGTAATTGACCAAAAGTGACCATTCGAAACAAAATATGAAAAGTAGGGAAAATGATTTTAATTAGATAAATAGTATTTACAAAAGATAATTTTATTTTATCTTATTTTAATTATAGTAACGACAGTTTATTTGTTTTTCGGTGAGAATACGATATGCCATGAATCATAGAAATCAGTAGAAAATATTGACTGAATGCGTTTATCTAATTACTAATTGCTACTTAAAATAATACGATGTGCGTATGTCAGCTATTTTATGTCATTCTCTGACTACATAATGATAATAAGGCTTTTATTTAGTAGTTATTCTGACTTTACAGTAAAATGTTAATTGAAAATGAAAATTCAAAAATTAAGCAAAGGGAATATCTTGGACATCCGTGCAAAAGAGAGTGTCTGAGAGTTTTGGCAACACTGATCTCCATAAGCGTAATGTTATTTTCTTAACTTGAAACAAAGAATAGAACAATACACAAATTACACCACCAAGACAGTAGCATTTTACGAGCGAGTTAAACGATTACTGTATTATATCAATCAAATCACCTTGGCACCCATAAAAATATACCAGACACCTCCCTGGACAGTTTCTTTACCAATAGTAGACCTCTCCTTACTTAATCATGATAAGCATTTACACACTTCTGCAGAGATCAGGCTTCAGTATCATACAAATTTACTCAAATATTCCTCTCACAAATTATTCTTCGCTGATGCCTCCAAAACTTGCAACGGAGTAGCAGCTGCTACTATATCAGTTTTAAATCATTGTAAAACCATAAATGAAAAACAAATACTAATATTATCAGACTCATTAAGCTCTTTATAGGCAATTAAACATGTTTATCCCACACACATCAATCTATTCCTAATTAAGGACGCGTTGCAAAAGTTCCAATTTTCTGGGAAAATTATATCATTTATGTGGGTCCCATCCCATGTTGGAATATCTAGTAATGAGCTAGCAGACAAAGCAGCGTTTGAAGCAATAAACAATGTGAACATTCCGACTACAACAGATATACCAATATCAGATACTAAGACTTTATTTAAGACTCATGTAAATAAAATATGGCAAGAAATATGGGATCAAACAAACACAAATTTTAAAAATATTAAACCAGACGTATCCTCAAAAAATCTTGGTATACCACCAAAAAGGGAAGGACCAGGTAATTATCAGCAGACTCCGACTGGGGCATACACGACTTACACACGGCTACATAATCTCCAAAGAACCACTAACAATGCGCCAAAGATGCCAAACACCTTTCACAGTCAACCATATATTAATACAATGTCCAGAGTACACCTCAGTCAAGGCAATATTCAAGATACCCAACAGCCTGAAAGAAGCACTGGTTACAAAATTCAATGAAGTTCTGTCTTTTTTAAAATACTGTAAACTCTATAGTAAATTGTGATTTAATTTTTGTTACATTTACATACATGTACATAATACCATATTGTTGTAAGTCATGACTTTTAAAATGTATCTTATTTTCTCTGCTTGTATCATAAACCTACCGTTAATAACCCTAGTGGTTAATGCGGATAAATAAAAATAAAAAAAAGTAGTAAGTATCATAATATATAAGTAATTGGTATTAAGGTAATAAGAATCTTTTTAACATGTCCACTTTTTCCAGCGATTATTAAAAAGCTTGTGATATCTCCACCGAATTTTTAGTTTTTCAGGAAAAAATATTTGTAATTCTTTTTTGTGAAAAGATATTAGATGGTTTTTTAAAACCAACGTGTTTCAAACTTTCATGTAGGCACAAAATTTACACAAAGCAATTTGGGTTGCATGAATTATTTCTAAAAACTTGTCAAATTTGCTTTTAGGTCTTTTTAACAGTTTTTAATAAATAAAAACTATTATAATTACATTAGACTTGAAAAAAAGCTCAATTGAGAATAAAGTTTAGTACAGAATAATCGATAATTATATCATTACTTCGGTATTCTAAATATTTCCGTATTTTGCTTACACGGCCGACATTATTTGTTATTTATTTGTCTCGTTGCACAATCAGCAAAAACTATTAAGTGGGTGTCCTTAACAAAAAGTATTATTATTTTTTATTAGCTAAGGTGACATATTTTTAAAAAGTTTCGATTCAATATTACTTTCGGCGTCGCCATGCAAGATTATTTTATGATTAGGGTATAATACTAAATAGACAAAATATATGGTAGTGAGTTAGGATGGTGAGTTTAATAGGAATTAAAATGATATCCCAGAAGAAGCAAAACAGCAAAAATCTTAATTTTGGTTTCGAACATCTACAATTCTTCTGATTTTTACTTTTTGTTTTATTCCTAGATGGCACCGTTTGCGTCTGTATCAAGTTGTTTTTTCATTATTTTCTTTGGCGAAAATATTTATTTGACGTTCGAGACTTCTACCTTGACTCTCATGTTACTCTAATGATAGTTTGGGTAGAAACTCCCTAGAATAATCAAAAAATAATATAATTATAGAGGCACTATCACTATACATGAAATCAAAATAACTTCTTTTCTATGAGTTATTTGTATATTTTTGTATAGACTTCAAATATTCAAATAAGTTTTGTTAAAAGTAAAAAATATAATAGGAAGTTGTCATAGGATAACTTCTTACATGTTGCTTTTAAATAAATACACAATTTACTCATTGTGATAATTACATAAATATTAAATAAAATCTTGCCTGAAATTTCAGATAGACAAGTCGATTATTGAGTCCACAACTTTTATTGTTTTTGAGCTTCAGTTTATGTTAAATAAAATTGATTCATCACGAATCTGGATAGGGATTCACTCCCCGCCTCTCGACGCGTTAGTGTTCTGAGCTGTTGGACGTGAATCCCTGTCCTGGCATTTGGTGTTCACCTCTGGCTGCGTTAAGTAGTTGAGTTACTGTGACCAAATGCCCATCTTGGTAGTTAGTATTCGCCTCTGGTTGCGTTGAGTAACTGAGTTACCGTTGCTAACTACCCATCTTCCTGTCTTTTGTTTTCTTTCTTTTTCTTTGTTCTCCTGAAGAAGCTACATACAATTGTAGCGAAACGTCGAGATGAACCCACTTTTGGGTCATTCACAAATGACACGGTCCAAACCCGGAAGACGAATAAACTATAAGTTTAAAATATACAAAATAAACTTATTGTAAGAATTAACTGAAGATGACTTCGATCTTAGATTAGAGTTTACTGAGGTAATGATGGATAAAATTGAAAATTATTAAAATTTAGTTAACAGAATATGTTTTCCGATGAAGCAATCTTTACACTGTGTGGAAGTGTAAATCGACACAATTTAAGGTACTGGAGTGACGCAAATTCACACTGAATGCCTGAAAACCATACTCAAAGACCACATAAATTAAATGTATCGTCAGGCATACTAGGTATTTAGTCAATTGGGACATTTTTTATCAAAAAAAATTTAACGTCAGATAGTTGGTGTAAATGTTCGTGGTTTATTTAGATGAGATATTTCCCGGAAGATAAATTGGTAGACAGGGTAAAATTGAATGGCCTTCACGTTCACCCGACTTTTTTCAGCGATTATTAAAAAGCTTGTGATATCTCCACCGAATTTTTAGTTTTTCAGGAAAAAATATTTGTAATTCTTTTTTGTGAAAAGATGTTGGGTGGTTTTTTAAACCCAACGTGTTTCAACCTTTCATGTAGGCACAAAATTTAACGAGAGGATAATTGCCACCTTGCATTCCATCTTCTGATTGGACGACTGGATGACATTTTTGACAACAGTTATTGAAGTTAGGTATTCAGTATTTTTGTGTTTTGTTTATTGTTGTTGTTGTGAACCTCCTGTTAAAAATATTTACTCAATACTTCATTTTGGTTTATTTTGTGTTTTTTTTTACATTGTATTAAAAATGTCTAATGTGTTTCATTTGTAAAAAAACCTTTTTCAACAATATGTGAGATAAACAATTTCCATATTTTACATGACACCTACCAGACACATAACTACTTATCCACTCAAGTATTTTACCTTTATATCCATAGCCTTGTAATTTAGCAATAAGCAGATCATGGTTAACTCTGTCGAAGACTTTAGAGAGGTCTATGTAGATAGCATCAACCGGAGACCCTTATGTTCAATTGAATTAGCAATAAAAGTAGTATACAGTATTAAGTTTGTGCATGTAGACTTTCCTTTGGCAAAGCCATGTTGTTAACCTGAATTTTATAATACCTATATAGAGATATATAGGTTTTTAATATAATGTAATTTAGTTATATAATTTTACAATCAATATATTTATATAATGTTAACATGTAATGTAAACAATATATAATCA
Organism: Diabrotica balteata; assembly: GCA_918026665.1. Classification (NCBI taxonomy): domain Eukaryota; kingdom Metazoa; phylum Arthropoda; class Insecta; order Coleoptera; family Chrysomelidae; genus Diabrotica; species Diabrotica balteata. The sequence goes on along the minus strand of OU898285.1, from coordinate 81,135,032 downwards.
ATACAATATATAATCCATCTTTTCCATGACGAGAGAGAAAATGAACAAGATATAGGTGAAGAAAAACAATACCTACAAATTTTACCCTCAGAAGTAAAGAATGCCTTACAGAATGCAAAACAAGAAAAGCACCGGGTCCTGATCAAATTCCAGTTGAACTGTTAAAAGCCTTAGATGACGGTAATATAAAGAGACTCACCCGAATTCTCAACCACATATATGTAGAGGGCAACATCCCGGAAGAATGGCTTAAATCGATATTTTTACCTCTACCAAAAAACAACAATCACAAATCATGTAATGACTATAGATTGATAAGCCTAATGTGCCACCCTTTAAAGATTCTTTTGAAAATTGTTCAAAACCGAATTTATAAGAAATCTGAGGAACAGATAGATGAAACTCAGTTTGGCTTCAGAGGAGGCATGGGTACAAGAGAGGCATTATTTGCGTTGACGGTACTCTTGCAGAAATGTCGGGAATATAACAAGAGTGCATATGTATGCTTCATAGACTTTAGGAAGGCCTTTGACCGAGTGCAGCATATGAAGTTAATAGATGAATTAAAAAACATCAATTTAGACAAAAAAGACATTGAGTTTATTAAGGCTATATACTGGAACCAGAAAGCAGTAGTAAAGGTGAACGATATAGAAACAAATAATATACCGATTGCGAGAGGGGTTAGGCAAGGATGCGTCTTGTCTCCGACGCTTTTCAACGTGTACTCACAGGTCATATTCAGAAAAGCCTTATGGGAAAGAAAAGAGGGAATAAGAATTGGTGGAGAAATCATAAACACCATGAGATTTGCAGATGAGACGGTAATTATGGCTGAGAGTATAGAAGATCTACAAACTTTACTAGATGCAATAAATAGTGAATGCATTCAAATGGGACTTGACATCAACACAGATAAGACCAAATTTATGATAGTATCAAGGAGTCCAATAAATAATGAACAACTAACTCTTGGTGGACAGCAAATAGAGAGAGTGACAAAATATAAATATCTGGGAGCTTACATCAACAGGAGAATTAGATCCAGACCAAGAGATCCGGGTACGAATAGAAATGGCAAGGGCAGCGTTCTTAAAATTCAAGAGGTTTGTTGAATGTTACGTCTGGTCGCAACTATTGTACGGGTAGAAACATGGACACTAAAAGCGCAAATAGTTAAAAAGATTGAAGCCTTTGAACTTTGGATATACCGGAGAATGTTGAGAATCCCATGGACTGCCAGGGTCACCAATGAGGAAGTGCTGAGAAGAATGGGTCGAGTCAAAAAATTGTTGAGAACGATAAAAGTACGCAAGACTGCATACCTTGGACACATACTAAGAAATAATAAATATAGTCTTCTGCAGGTCATCATGCAGGGTAGAGTCGATGGCAAAATGGGAATAGGTAGAAAGAGGAAGTCATGGCTGCGAAATATTCGAGACTGGACAAACATGACTGTAGACGAATTATTCCACGTTGCAAAAGACAGAGAAACTTTTAAAAATGTGGTCGCCAACCTCCGTTAATGGGGACGGCATAGGAAGAAGATGTAATAAATAAAAATAAATATAATTTAAACATAATTTATTTATTTCATCATTTTATAATATATAAGGTTTAACCTAAAACACTTAAATAAAATATTCTACATTACCGAGATAAAGAGTGTTTAATTACAAATATACACAAATACATAATCTTATTGTTTGGCTCATTTCACATGAATGTCTTTAATCCCCTAGATTTTTATTTTTGGGGACATATGAAGACCCTATCAACCAAACATATTTCTGAAGGTTAGGAGAAAAATTTTCTGATATAATTCAAAAATGTTTTGAAATGAAAGGAGACGACTTTGACAATGTATTAAATTGATTTATTGTTACAGTAGTCTAAATAAATATTTTTTTCAATGGTATTGTCTTTTGTATCCAATCATTTTATTAACGAGATCGAGATCTGAAAACTTACCAAAGAAAATTGTTTTAGTATAATAAAAATTATAATTATGATTTTTTATGAACTAAAACATTAATATGAAAAAATCATTGGAAATGGAATTTACTAAATGTATAACTTTATTAGTGACATAGTTATGACTAGTGGAAAATGAAATATAGCAATAAAATAAGATTTTGTATTTTAAACATAACTCTAACACAAATACATAACTTGAAAACTACTTACTCTTTTACATTGAGACAAAAGGTTGATATTTACGTAAAAAGTAATGAATAATCAAAAAACATGATGTAATGATTATTACAACAGCAGCATAGATATGGGAGGAAAAAGGAAGTATTTAAAATCCATATAGAGAATACCAATATATCATATTGTTGCGAACTGTGTTTTTTATTTTAAACATAACATTTTAAAATAAAAATGTTTATATATTGTTAAATACAAACACATAAATCATGTATGTTACAATTAACTACAAACATGACACAACAAAATAAAAATATATTATAACCTGGTCTAAAAGTTTTGAAACCCCTTAGAGAATATGAAGAAATGTTATTACTGCAAATTTTGTATTATAAAACTTTGAAATAAAAACGTTTTTGATCAGCTTGATCATCAGAAAATTTGATTGATATTTCGCAATTAAGGTATCATTTTATTAACAATATATTTATATATTGTTAAATAAAAAAACCATAAAACCTGTATATTACAATTAATTGCAAAAAGGTCAAAAGAAACAAATTTAAAATATATTACAAAGTGGTCCAAAAGTTTTTTCAAAACCCTTAGAAAATACTACTTTGTGTTATAAAATTGTTATATAAAAATGTTTATAATTTAATAAGCATTATACCATATATATGTTACAATCAATTAAAATTTCAAAAATTAAATCAAACCTAAAAGGTACTACAATACAAATACACCTAAAAGATACTACTACAAAGAACAATGTTTATAACACAGACATTACAACTTTTTAGAAGTTTTATAGAAGCTTTGGGGAACCTGACATAAAATTCATTAATATAGCAAGGCTTACATGGATAGAGCATTTAATCAGGCAAAAGGTAGGTGCAACAGTCAGAAAGGTTTTTGACAAAACAGGGCTGATATGACAATGAGCCAGAGGAAGATCAAGATTTAATTATCGAGACAACCTAGAGGATAATTTAAAATCTATTGGAATTGGAAAATGGAGAAGAGTTGGCAGATACAGGAGGATTGTTCTTGTCAATGGAGGATTGTTCTGAAGAAAGATGTGATTCCACTGATGATGATAATGATACATTGTCAAAAACTATCTACAAATTATTCTAAAGTCCTCAAATCTGTCAGAAGATTATAATATTTTAAAATATTCCCATTTTACTGTGCCCTTATTAATTGCCCTTTACAACTTCTTGTCTTTTTTTCTTCTATAATTGTAAATTTGCTCCTGTCCCAAACTTCTCATGCCTCGTTTACATTTGAGAAAACAAACCTTTTTAGTTTTAGCTAGAGTTTGTCAACTTGTTCCTGTAAGATAAGAATTTTTTGTTAATATTATCAAATGTCTTTAGACAAAGTCAAAGAATATTTAAAATAGTGCATTAAAATAAAATATTTGTACCTGTTTCTGCAATTTCCTCTACTTCAATATTAAGCGGCTGGTACAGTTCAACTGGATCAAAACTGTAATCAAAATAAACAGTTTGTCTTTATCCTTCTACAAATAATTTTTGGTTGGTACTCTCCAATAAAACTTGTCCTCTACTTTGAAGATCCATTATAGATTGTAGTGGGAAACAGCATGTAAAACATATAAAGTAACAGCTTTCTAATAAAACAATCTCTTACCAGCATGAGGTAGCTGTTGATGTAGATGGCCCTTGTATTGGACAATCAAATGCATTAAAAAAAATAAGTAACACAGCTTCTCTCTATAAGACATTTCTCTTTAAGTATAATATTTATTCAACACTTTGCTGCAGCCCGATTGATGTAATCTAACCGGCGACCTGCTATTTCTATAACTCAAGGAAATATCATTTTTCGTTTTCATATATTTTTTTCCTAAACAATTTAAACATAACTTCAATAGGTCACGTGACAAAATAGTCGAATGAAAAGATAGAATATACTAATTACCTAACCATAAATAAAAAATATATATTACTACCTAACTTCACTAACTGATGTCAAAAATGTCATTTAGTCGTCCAATGAGAAGATGGAATGCAAGGTGGAAATTAGCCTCTCGTCAAAATTTACACAAAGCAATTTGGGTTACATGAATTATTTCTAAAAACTTGTCAAATTTGCTTTTAGGTCTTTTTAACGGTTTTTAATAAAGAAAAACTATTATAATTACATTAGACTTGAAAAAAGCTCAATTGAGAATAAAGTTTAGTACAGAATAATCGATAATTATATCATTACTTCGCTATTCTAAATATTTCCGTATTTTGCTTACACGGCCGACATTATTTGTTATTTATTTGTCTCGTTGCACAATCAGCAAAAACTATTAAGTGGGTGTCCTTAACAAAAATTATTATTATTTTTTATTAGCTAAGGTGACATATTTTTAAAAAGTTTCGATTCAATATTACTTTCGGCGTCGCCATGCAAGATTATTTTATGATTAGGGTATAATACTAAATAGACAAAATATATGGTAGTGAGTTAGGATGGTGAGTTTAATAGGAATTAAGATGATATCCCAGAAGAAGCAAAACAGCAAAAATCTTAATTTTGGTTTCGAACATCTAAGAAATCTTCTGATTTTTACTTTGTCTTTTATTCCTAGATGGCACCGTTTGCGTCTGTATCAAGTTGTTTTTTCATTATTTTCTTTGGCGAAAATATTTATTTGACGTTCGAGACTTCTACGTTGAATCTCATGTTACTCTAATGATATTCTGCGTAGAAACTCCCTAAAATAATCAAAAAATAATATAATTATAGAGGCACTATCACTATACATGAAATCAAAATAACTTCTTTTCTATGAGCTATTTGTATATTTTTGTGTAGACTTCAAATATTCAAATAAATTTTGTTAAAAGTAAAAAATATAATAGGAAATTTTCATAGGATAACTTCTTACATGTTGCCTTTAAAATAAATACACAATTTACTCATTGTGATAATTACATAAATATTAAATAAAATCTTGCCTGAAATTTCAGATAGACAAGTCGACATACTTTGAGCTCTACAACTTTTATAGTTTTTGAGAAGAAACAGTGTAAATTTAAATAATAAACCGAAATACAGAGTGGCCCAAAAGTCTGGAAACGGCCAATTATCTTGTAAATTGCTAGTTAAAATTGTACAAAATTTGAGGTACACCTATTTTGGGATACGGAGATTCCATATTTGATATTTGCAATGTTGCCAGATTTGCCGTTTCTCTGATATTATTAGTAACTTTGGTTTTTCAAATGCATCACCCTTTATATTTAGTCATTATTAGAATCTTCTATTCAATACGAGTTGTACTACGAGTCAACTATATGTAACACTTATGATTTTTTATAGTCTGGAAGGTCTTAAATACATAAAACAGAAGTCTGCCAACACCTAAATTGTTTCAATAATTTTTTTTATACTAATTATTTTCAACTACATTAAAACGTAACAATTGATAGATTAGACCATTTTTTAACAATAGTTACGTTATTAAGTGTTCAAAATATGCTCAATTTGTGAGTTGACAGTTGTCAGAACCTAACCTAACCTAATCGATGGTAGAATGCGTCTACCACATTTCTCAATGATTGTCTAGAAATTATTTGAGATTAATCGATAATTCGTTGCCTTTGCTCTTCAAGACTTGGCTGGTTAAGTTTTGTAAGCTGAATTTTTCAAGTATCCCTAATAAAAATAATCTTTAGGATTGAAATCGGGTGAACGTGGAGGCCATTCAATTCTACCTTGTCTACCAATTTATCGTACGGAAAATATTTCATTTAAATAACGCCGAACATTTACACCAACTATCTGATTTAATTAAAAATCTTTTGTAAAAGGTATATATTTACGAATTTTTACAAAGGATTTTTAATTAAATTTTTTAATACATGGTATACAGCCAACTACAGGAACGTAGATTCCTTGTGAATCAACTATCTGATGTTAAATTTCCTTCGATAAAAAATGACCCAATTGACTAAGTACCTACTATACCTGATCATACATTTAATTTTTGTGGTCTGGTATGGTTTTCACGCATTCAGTGTGAATTTCATACGAGTTCAACTATTCAATACGAGTTCAAAAATATGTAACACTTATGATTGTATGTAGTCTGGAAGGTCTTAAATACATAAAACAGTGCAAAATATGTAGATTTTAATAAATTTAAATATTTAAATGTAGAATGCTGTGATATTGACATTTGTTCACGATTTACATTATAAACTAAAACTGACAGTAGTTGTGTTTAATTAATTTAAATTGCTTCTCTAAAATGCCGTTCTCTAAACCGTTCTCCTATTCATAAGGCGACGGTACAAAAAGCTGTAAAGCGATTTGAAACATCTGAAGAAGGTAAAGACAGATGGAAAGAGAAAAGTTTTGTTGAAGATCCACATACATCCTCAGGCAGGGTTGCGCAAGTACATGATGTAGGTCATTCTTCAGTCTTACGTATATTACGTAAAAATAAGTTTAAAATAATGAAATCGTAGGCTTCCACGGCCAGAGTCAGAATTATAGTTTATTCGTCTTCCGGGTTTAAACCGTGTCATTTGTGAGTGTCCCAAAAGTGGGTTCATCTCGACGTTTCGCTACAATTGTATGTAGCTTCTTCAGGAGAACAAAGAAAAAGAAAGAAAACAAAAGACAGGAAGATGGGTAGTTAGCAACGGTAACTCAGTCACTCAACGCAACCAGAGGCGAATACTAACTACCAAGATGTGCATTTGGTCACAGTAACTCAACTACTTAACGCAGCCAGAGGTGAAAACCAAATGCCAGGACAGGGATTCACGTCCAACAGCTCAGAACACTAACGCGTCGAGAGGCGGGGAGTGAATCCCTGAATGAGAAGTAGAAGTGGTGGAATGTGATTTTTTCTTAGATACAAGGGATTGGAATTTCTTTTTGTGAGTTTCGTTGCTTAGAAGAAGGATTTTATCGGCTTGATGATAGGAAATGTGGTCTAAAAGTGACCAATCATCGACACTAAGAATACTGGAGAGTTCAAGATGCAGCTTAAAAAGTTTTTGAGATTGAAAATTAAGGGTTTTTTGAATATGTTGAATCCGTTCACGAAGTAGAGATAGGCTGGCTCGATGTAGAATTCGGGAAGAAGATGAAGAGGAAATGTGATGTTTTAGAACAAGAAAATTGGGAACCAAGTTATTATCACGACATCTAGAGAGGAAGGTGAGCGAAGAAAGTAGAGATGAAACTTTAGAGCGAAGATGGGAGAACTCTGAGGTTTTGCGGAATATAACCTCCCCGTAGAAGTTGGTCAAATGAAATCGTAGGCTTCCACGGCCAGAGTCAGAATTATAGTTTATTCGTCTTCCGGGTTTGGACCGTGTTATTTGTGAGTGACCCAAAAGTGGGTTCATCTCGACGTTTCGCTACAATTGTATGTAGCTTCTTCAGGAGAACAAAGAAAAAGAAAACAAAAGACAGGAAGATGGGTAGTTAGCAACGGTAACTCAGTTACTCAACGCAACCAGAGGCGAATACTAACTACCAAGATGGGCATTTGGTCACAGTAACTCAACTACTTAACGCAGCCAGAGATGAAAACCAAATCCAGGACAGGGGTTCACGTCCAACAGCTCAGAACACTAACGCGTCGAGAGGCGGGGAGTGAATCCCTATCACCGGACCGGATATCACCCTCGCATCTGAAGTGTGGAACAAGATCCGCAGAATTAAAGGTATTCCATTTACTTAAAATAAAAACTCTCTTAATGTGAACGGAAATCAAATAACTGATGAAGCACAAATAACATACAGCAATGACCCTTTATTGAACATAAAAGAAGCTCAGAACAAGAAATAATTATTACCAATAGCAATCATCAACTTGAACTCATCACTACGTATAAATGAATTAAATGAAGCACTTTAGGATGTTAAAAATTGTAGCCCAGGACCTGACGAAATATCTGATGCATTCCTTACAAATCTTCCAGCAAAGGCTAAACAATACCTTCTGGATATCTATAATCTATTATTCTATACAAAACAATTTCCAAAATCTTGGAAAGCAGCAATTGTAATTCTTATTTTAAAACCTAATAAAATAAAGACGGAACCAAATTCATATCGACCTATATCTTTAACATCCACCTTGTGCAAACTAATAGAAAAAATACTTAACAAACGTCTGCGATACTTCCCGGAATCCAATAACTTAATATGCAAACAACAAAGCGGATTTAGGAAAAACAAATGAACAACGGACAACTTGATTAAACTAGAATCAGTCATCTACGAGGCATTTGCAAGTATTCGTCAAGACTGGCCGTCTTCTTTGATATGGTAAAAGCCTACGATACTGTGTGGAAGTATGATGTCCTAAAAAGAATAAAACAATGGGGTGTGGACGGAAATCTTCTAGCTTTTACCAAAAATTTTGTTTATGATAGAAATTTTAAGAGTTAAACTTACTCATCTGTCATGTTCGTATACCCAAGATAACGGTACTCCCCAAGGATCAACACTTAGTGTAACACTTCTTGATTGCAATGAATGAAGTTGTTGATAACATTAATACTCCTGTCCAAATTGGTTTATATGCAGATGACCTTGTTCTTTATGTAAGCAATAAAAATAGCAGGATAGCTGCAACTATTCTGCAAGAGTCCATAAAATCTTTAGAAAAGTGATAAAAGTGAACAGGTCTTCGTTTTTCTACAAACAAAACAAAAGCAATATGTTTTTCAAGAAACAAACAAACAAATTGGCCAAAATTAACACTATATAATCAAAATTCGCAGTATGTAGAAGAACATCGATTTTTGAAAATGATATTAGATACAAAACTCGCTTGAAAACCCGTATTCAACAACTTAAAAAATCTTGCATGAAAAATATGAACATTCTCAAGGTATTATCCAATTATAATTGGGGAGCTGATACCTCACAATTACTAAATATATATAAAACACAGATTTGTAGCAAGCTAGATTATGGATCAATAGTCTACAGTTCAGCTAAAGATAGTTTATTAAAGCAATTGGACATCATACATAATACCGCATTAAGGCTTGCACTTGGAGCCTACAGGACCAGTTCAGTAGAAAGTCTGTATGTAGAAGCGGATAAACCACCTCTTTCAATTAGAAGACACAAAGTAAGCCTACAATATGCAGCTAAAATTGGAGCAAACTCTAATAACCCTGCTTACTGCTACACCTTTTCTGACAATTTTCATTTAATTTTTGAACAAAAACCCTTTCTGTCTGCATCATGTAGTAAAAGAATCACAGGTTTAAATTTTCTGTAAGATATTTCCAGTAAAATAAACTACGCTCCTCCTTGGACCATAAAACTCCCCACATGTAATACAAATCTTCTACTGTATCCTAAATCTGATACTTTATCACATATAATTCTACAACGGTATCAAGCGATTAAAGACAAGTACAAAAGATTCTACCAAATATATACAGATGCGTCAAAATCTTCTGAATTGGAAACGGTATGCACAGCTTTCGTTGACGAAACAATTCAAAATCAGTTCCAGCTACCTAAGGAGTACTCCATATATTCCGTCGAATTGTATGCCATATCTAAAGACCTACAACATATATCAACATATACCAGCCCAAATTGGAAGCAGTCATTTTCACAGATTCTTTATGCACAGTACAAGGAATATTAAGGGTTTACCAAACCATCCAATACTATGCCAAATTAAAATTGATCTAGAAGAACTTTACAGTAAGAATAGAAGGGTAGAATTTGTTGGGATTCCATCTCATGTAGGCATAATAGGTAATGAAAAAGCTGATCGGCAAGCTAATAAAGCCTGCTATATAAATAGACCAGATAAAGAGCTCCTAGAAATTCCTCATTCTGACATTCAAAACACCATCAAAGAATTTTCAATGAGAATATGGCTCGAAAGATGGAAAAAACTTGACGACAACAAACTACAACGTATCAACTCAAATTTGTCACCAAAAGGGATATTGCCACAAAAACGACGAGATCAAGTCATACAACACCACTTGAGAATAGGACATACCAGTTTAACCCACCAGTACCTAATGAAGAAAGAACAACAAAAACTGTGCTATGTTTGTGATATTCCTCTGACGATTGAACACATTATTGTTAGTTGCCCACTCTATCACCTGGAACAACTTCAAAGTGATTTACCAAGTGATCTAAAAAGTGCTCTGAACTATAGTAAATGTAATAAAGTGACTAAGTTTCTAAAACTGACTAAATTGTACAATCTAATATAAAAATAGACTAAAGTAAATTAAAATAATGAAGTGACCGTCATTGTTGCGTTCTGCACATACGATGACCTCAATATAACAATTAATGTCATCCTGAAGGGGGAGAGATATTCTGTTCAATCTAGAACTCGCTGGTTTCCCCCTTTCGAAATGGGTATGTATATTCAAATTAAAGAAGAGAAATGAAAGGCAGCGGACTGTATAAAACTGTAAAATTAAACATAAATATACATAACCAAATATACCGTTATAATTAAAGAAGAATATATTACTTAAAGAAGAAAAATATATTACAAACTTAACTATTAGCTACTAAGGAACACCAACAGACACACCAAAAGACACACCAAAAACCAACCAAAACAAAAATGTCGATTCTATAAAAAATCTCTGACAAAACAAAAGACAAAACCTACCATAGCCGCAAACATACCATACATAAAAAGATAAAAGCCAAATTAATAATCTTACCAACAAAAAATCAACCTAAATAAGGATATAATATTTTAACGTTGTAAACACAAATGCGGTGCATATAAATAATTAATAAGTACAATTATTAAAACAAAACATACAAGAAATAAAATCGGTGTTAACAAAATATACAAAAAAATATACAATACAGTAAATAAACCGAAACAAATGCAAAATGTCCAATTAACAATGTTCAATCTCGATCGCGGCACAAATGCGATGAAGTTCCAAATATCAAATAAATATACCAAGTGCAAGTACTTGATATATGCAGCAACAAATTAATATGGTGTATTGTTTCTTACCCCATGAAAAAGATAGCCCCAACGCTATCGCAAATTATGTGTTCAGCGACACTTTCACTACCAAAATTTGTGATACAGATGTTCATCATTTGAGAGATACTTTTTGACTCTTTTTGTGTTTGAAATGCATCCTTTATCTAGGTACCACACACATGTGGTGATATTTGGCAGATGGCCCGCCTTGCAATCTTTAGCCCTTAAAACGGCTGTGTCACTTACACGCAAATCTGGTTTTAAAATATACGAGGAGAATAGAAACTATTAAAAAGTCTTAAAGTATTAAAAAGTACATTTACAAATGTTTATATACAATTGCGAAACTGCAACAGTCATCTAAAAATAAGGAGATTTAACACACACTACTGACTAGAAAATCGGAATAGATCTGTAAAATTGAATACGTAAACGAGGAACTTGTAATACAGTTTCGTACTTATATGTATGAGTTTCGATAATTTAAGGGAGTAAAAATACGTAAATGACGATTACGTACATTTTTCTGAAATTTACGACAGCCAACAATACGCCTGTAGAACGTTGTTTAACTCATTAAAGCCCAGAACTATTTATGCTTATATTTTTTTAATTTATGAAAAATTTGTTCTAAAAGTCACAAAATTAACAAAAATAAATGTTTAAAAAATAAAAAACTTCTTTTTTGACAAAGAATTAAAATAATACGTTGTTTGGAATATTTTATTAAATCATATAAAAAAGTTTTAAATAAACTGACATGAAAATAATATACAAAAATTATTGCGTATTGCTATGAAATTTAATAAAATATTTTCATGTAATGCAACCTTACATTTAATACATTTTTTATTGGTTGTTGAGTGGCAAAGGACACATCGGGTTCGTTTTTCTTGGGTAGAAATAAGGTTACGTAGGAACCATACGATCAAATAGAATAGAAAAGTGTCCATTCAGTGTAACGTTCAAAAAACCCATCCGTTGAATTTTCAAAAATTGGTACGATGAGAAAAAAGGTGCTTTTATGTAGGTGGAATGACAACAGCGTAAGTACTTTGGCATCGAATTACTCCTCAATAGATACTCCTTTGCCCAAAGCAAAAAAAAAACACAACCACATCTTATTCGGGTTTATAACGACAATAAGGGAGGAACTGATCGAATGGATAATAGGATGTTGCCTATTACAGAACGAATATAAGATCCAAGAAATGGTATTCGCCTTTATTTACCTGGGGTCTTCATGTCTCCATGCAAAATGCTTGGTTAATTTACTGTAGAATGAGAAAAATTATCCCTGAACAACCCGAAATGGATTTGCTGCAGTTTCGTTGAAATATAGCCAAAGCCTTGTTGACGATGTTCGGAAATCCTCCAAGAAGATCTGGTCCATCTCAATCTTCCATAAGCAACATTACACAAGATGTTAGATTCGACGACTATTATTACTATTACGACCGAAACTGGTCGAGCCAAATTGATTTGACATCTTATTTTCACCTTCTAGAACAAAAATCATTTTTGTACTAATAATATGCTTTGTGCCCAGTGTTGCGAAAACGCAACACTAATAATTGGGCAGTTGTAGAAACTAGCACATATAAAATAATAGCACTTATGTGATAATATCCTCTTCAATGTTTTAATAATACGTTGTATCAAAAACCAAATATTTATTTAGTTAATTTATACACAAAAGACTTACTACTAACTAAAAATACGTGTTTACAGAAGTCAAAATTACCCTACCACTTTCAATACGCCATCTGTTAATAGACACCTAAATTTTGCAACCAATTCCATCTACAATATACATAGAAAACTGTTGCGAAAACGCAACCCTAGGCATAAATGGGTTAAATAATTTAGGACATTTTTCATATAGGCGACCTTTTGAACGTATTCTGAGGTATCTCATGAATGTGTTAATGAAGAAAAAAATCTCATGGGAATATTTTTCCTAACGAACCCGGGCTTTTTGCTTTGTCTAAACATATTTTGCTGCATTTTAAATCAAAATCCTATTATTTTTCTATGATTGTTGATTTGCTATTTATTTATTTATTATTTATTAAGAATTTTTTGTTCTTCTCCAAATAAACAAAATCTGTTCGATGTACATATTGTAAATATTTTACATTTTTACATAGCAATTTTGTTCGACAACGAAGACAGGAAGTCGTAAAATTTAATTATATCGTTGGATGTAAGAGATTAAGATGAATGCATCGCGCTGACTAAGGAATGTTCAAGATTATTAGATAAACATAGTATTTATTGGAAAAACTTCATGTAATGTAAACTGTATTTTATACTACTTGCAGATATGACCCTCTCGCGTAATTCAGTATGAAATTATGTTTTTACAATTCATTTATTTCTTCGGGCATGCGTATTTCCAAGGTTCAGGAGATTTTTACCTAACACACATTTTATTTTGATGTGGGTTTATGGGTTTCTCATTCCCATTTTTATTTTTACGCATTTGACATAGCGTACAGTTATTTATTTTTTTTTATTTACAAGTACGCCGTTGCCCCGCTTGGCGGCGCTAGTGTAGTTGGAGGTCAACACATTTTGACAATTCTTTGGGTTTGTATGTTATTTTTGTTGTAATCATTGCGATTTAATAAATTATGACATAAACATACGGATCTTGGTATATTTGCGATTTGATAAAAGAATTGAGAAGAAATGCGAGAATTACTGGAAAAAAGCAAGACATAGACGGTAAACTATATAAATCATTAGAATTTTTTATATTGGTCTATTATTATTAAGATATGTTGTGTGGAAATGAGAGGCAAAGACATTGTTTCTGACAGGATTTTTACTATCTGCTGAAACGTTTGCAACATATGCTAGGCTAAGATATTGTCTTAGATAATGTAATTTGTAATCTAATATATTGTAAGCTATCTGTAAGTGTGGTACAAAAAGCTCCTAAGGCTATTCTGACAGCAGCATTTTGGATTGTTTGCAACTCTATCAAAAGTAATTGACTGGTAGACCCATACACTATTGAATCGTCATCAACTTAAGATCTAGTAAGGCTTGTATATACTGTCAATAAGATATCTTGATCATATCCTCAATTTTTAGTAGATAGGACTTTCATTATGTTCAAATATTGTTGACAAGATGTTTTAAGATAATAAATATGTTGCTTAAAATTTAAATGTTTTTCAAAATTAATTCCAAGGAATTTGATAAATCAACATATTCTATTTTTGATTTGAAGATTGTAAGTTCTGGACTACTAACATTGCGTTTTCTGGTGAAATGGATACATTTACTTTTGTAGAACAAAATTTCATTCCAGATTTCATTGACCATTTTTCTAATGCAGAAATAGTATCTTGTAAGATTTGTTTAACTAGTTCTATGTTTCTTCCTTTACAATAAATTATGAGATCATCTGCGTATAGCCTATTCTTTACTCTTGAAGAATCGTTTTCCAAAATACTGTTAATAGCAATAAGAAAAAGAGTAACACTAATCCATTATCCTTGAGGGGTTCCATTTTCCTGTATTCTTGTTTTAGACATGAAATCATCTACTTTTACTTGGAAACTTCGGTCTTTTAAAAAGTTAGTGATGAAGTTTAGCATATATCTTTGTATACATAATTTCTGTAAAGTTTTAATTATTCCATGGCGCCAAACTGTATCAAATGCTCTGGTTATATCAAAAAATACCGCTATGCAGCATTATTTGCTAGCGCTTCATGTATTTACGACTTGAGAGGTCAACTAAGTTGTCTAGAGTTGATCTAACTTTGCGAAATCCACTATGATTGTTAGGATAAAAAGATCTTTGCTCGAGTGTCCAAATAAGACGTTGGTTAATTAGCTTTTCGAGCACTTTGCTCATTGCACATCTTAATGATAATAGACGGTAGGAGTTTTGATCTGAACGTGGTTTACCAGCTGTAAGGATAGGTATTGTATAAATATTATTTCAAGTATGTGAAAACACTTCTTCAAGCCATATTTTCTTATATATCTTAAGTAAATAGGCAAATCCATTTTTAGGCAAATTTTTAAGAAAAATAATAGGAATATCATCTGGACCAGGACTAGAAGTTTTATTTGAAATTTATAATTTAAGTTAACTCTTTCTCTAGTATTGGTGCATTTATTGCTAGGTTATCGCTTTTATCATAATTAATTTCTTGTAATTCTTCTTTGGTTTTAAATTGTAAAAACTCTTGAGAAAAGTTTTCGTTACTTGAATATGACTCATAGAAATGTATGAACTTTGCTATTATATTCTAAAAATCTTATTGATGAGTTTGTGTGGCGTCCCGAAATTTTGTTAATTTGTTTCCACACTATTGCTGCTGGGGTAGATCTGTTTATTGTTGATAAAAAAAATTTCCACGATTCCTTTGTTGCTTCTTTTACCACTTTTCTACTAATAGCCCTTAACTTCTTAAATTCTAGAAGATTTTCTTGTGTTTTTTGTTTTTTTTTATTTATTGAGTGCTCTATGAGTCTTCTTTCTAGCATTCTGACAGTGATTGTTCCACCATGGTACTCCAATACGATTTCTTACTATTTTCTTTTTTCCAATGATATGATCTGTTGTGGAAAGTATGACCGAGGAAAATTTATTTACTAAGTCGTTTATATTTTATATTGTCATTCTCCACAATTTGTGTAAACGGTGACCAATCCTCTATTTCTCTATTCCATCTAGTGTATGGTTGAATTTTTTGTTTGTTTTCGAAATGTACCACTATGGGGAAATGATCGCTTCCATACAGTTGTGTACTAGCTTCCCAAGTTATGTTTTGTACTAAAGAAGAGTCTACAAGAGATAAGTCAATACAACTAATGTTTTCAGTAAAAGAATTAAATCTTGTTGGAAATCCATCGTTAAGTAGGTTAATATTGGTGTTATTAATGACCGTTTCTATTATGCATCCTATTTTGTTATATCTATTAGCTTCCCAAAGTGGATTGTGTCCATTTAGATCTCCTACTATAATCTTAGGCGACGGAATTTGTTTTATAATATGAGTTATCTCTTTTATACTTATATCAGTATTCGGTGGAAAATAAATGTTACAGATGTTAATAATTTTTGGAGTTTTTATGTTAACTGCTACTGCTTCAAGGTTGTTCTTTAAAGGTATTTGTCTAGATTTCATTGAGTTATTAACATAAATAGCAACCCCTCCACTTGCTATTTTAAAATCACGTCTGTTTTTATGATAACCTGTAAATACCTTTAATTTTGCTAATTTTTGGTCAGTAAAATTCGTTTCTTGGAGACATATTACTGAAGGTGAGTGTTTAGTAATTAATAATTTAAACATTTTTAGTTGTGTATAATCGTTTATGTTTCACTAAAGAATTGACATTTTTGTTCTATATTAATTTTTATTCTTGTACTTGATCGCTCTCTAATTCAGAGGAGGAAATTGTATCCAGCAATTTGGATATTTGCGCTTAATATTTGTGCAACGTGTTTTCATTATTTTTTCATTGAACAGAGGGTAGATGTTGTCTAATAATTTTAGTAACCCCTCAATATCTTTTGTAAAAGTGTGAGCAACACTCAATGGGTAAGGTGAACCATACGCGTTTTCAAACAATGTATCGTTTCTTGTAATTAAGAACACTTTCATTTGTGTCGTCTTCAAAAAATACTTTTGTTGGCTGCATCAATTTCCGTATATCAATAGGATCTATTGTTGTGATATTTCTCTTCTTTTTTGAACGTGTATCCTTAGCAGGCAGTATAAAGTATTCAGGAGTTTCAGGTGGTGTAACTGTTTCCGAGAAAGCTCTTTTGCTCTGTGTTTGCAGTGTATGTTCTGTGCTAATTGGTGAAGTGATCAATGATTCATTAGATTCTAATCAAGTTTCATTAACGTTTATACCTTGATTTATAAGCGGGCTATCCTTTTTTGGCCTTGGTTTATTTACATCTACATCTTTATTTTTGTATTATTTAGATTGAGTGTCTTGTACCAAATAATTTGGTTCTGAATGGATTCCTACTGAGTGTTGTATTACGTCGGTTATAATGTCTGCTGTAGTCACTGAGTTATTTATTATTGAACTGGAATTATTGTTTTTTTGAGGACAGTTTGAGGCGTTATGGTCAATCTTTTTACAAATCTAACAGGAGTGTTGGTCTACAGACATAAAAATTCTATAGTTTGTATTGTCGTGACAAATTAACAAGGATTCAGCAAGTATTAGGTCCACTAAAGGTGAAATATATACCTGTCTATGAAAGCTTAGTACGTGTTGAAATTCGGGACGAGATGTGCCAATTCTAAGGGATGATAGGGAGACATAAGTTTAAAGCCTAGTTTCTGTAGTTCTGATTCTAAAATACTATGTGGAATTGTTGGACATACATTGGATAATATTTGTCGTTCATTAGAAATAATTAATCTTCTTCTTTGTATTATTTGTTTGTTTACTATGATTTTTCCTTGATGAACATTTATAAATTTGTTAAATAATTATTCCTTAGATAAATAAATACAAATCTTGTTGTTAGCTATACGAGAAGAGAACAATATATCTTTTGAAGAAATAGCTGATCCTGGAGATACAAGGTAATCTTCTAATTTTACATTTTCTAATAAACTAAATACTATAGCTCGCTTTCTGGATGGAAATTTAAGAGTACTGGTTACTGAAGAGTGCAATTTTTGAAGTGTTGGTGGTGGAATACAGCTTATTTCCTGAGCTAATTCGGAATTAATATCATCCATTTAAATAAACTTTGAAACTAGTCATTAGATCTGAATGCGGTCCTATATCCAAACTATAACAAGGCAATAATTAAGCCGGTGCAAAAACAAAAAAGATAAGAAATTCTTGTTTGTATTTGAAATATTCGATGGTTAATATTAATGGTTAATATAAGCTGACTTACAGAGTCTCTAGTATTACTCGTACTCAGGAACTTCACCAACTCACTCTTGTAATTTTTCAGCTGGTATATTTAACTTAAAATCCACATAATATTTTCCTATTATACTGGTTAATTTCCAGGTCAGGAAATCTCTACAGTTATTGGTTTTTATTTATTGATGGTGTGAGTAGTAAAGGTGTTGCTAAGTGTAAGTTCTGTTCTTCAATAATAAAAACTACAGGCAGATCTATGGGAAATTTGAAAAGGTATCTTGGTTGTAAACACACAGTAAATTTGTTAATCGAAAAAAAACTAGCATTTTCGTCCAAGAAATGCGGGATGATGATATTCAGGATGAAATTATCGCAGAATCAACAGAGGAAATGCCTGGCCCTTCCAATTCATTTAAAAAACCAATTAAAAAAGACACTCAATTGAAGTTGGAAGAATATGTGTCAAAACCGATTTCATCTAAAAAATCGAAATCCTTTGACATCCAACTCTTCAGGATGGTTGTCCAAGAATATCAACCTTTTTCTCTTGATGACGATGTGGAATTTGTTTTCATGTTAAAAAATTGACGAAAAAATTGTTTTCATGTTAAATCCAGGCTATTAAGATGCTCTAGGAAGCGAAAGTACTTGGACAAGATTTAATTAATAAAACTGTTCTCGGTATTTGCCTTTCATTTGATCAAAGTTAATTCATATTGAGACTACAGCAATGGAATCTTTCACGTCAAAGTATTACCTTACAGAAATCGGCTACATTTGTAACTTAAAATTGTATTTTTTCTTCACTATCTGAATGTATTTAAATTTAAGCTCTTGAGTATAGAAATTATGATTTTTTAATAATAACTTCCACCCCCACTTTTCACATATTTCTGCACCGTCTTAATTTCGGATCTAGTGGAGGTTCTACTATAATCAAATTATTTGCGAATAAACAAATTCTAAAGTATATTAAAGTAGAAAGTATAATGAAAGATAAAATATCAGGGAATCAATATCATATTAAATAAATTTTTACAAAACAGGAACGATTATGTAAGTAAATACAGCTGAAACCCAAGCCCAGAACTGTCGTTATATTTCAATCAATAATGTTTTTCTTGTGATGTTTTATCTATATACAAAGAAGGAGAAAATATGAATCTTTAAGATAAATCATTTTGTGCTAACCGCTTTTTTGTTCAAATTTTATTTTAGTTAATTGTCAATGTTTACAAAATATCGAATTATAGGAATTATCGAGCATTTTTACTACCAAGTGTAAGAGGAGACCTCCATATCTAAGGAGTTTATTATGTTTATTTGCTCTGGTTTTATTTTTTTATTTTTTATTTACAATTTAGGCTCATCAAGCTAAGTGGTTATTAGCGCGGCTTGGTATTACAATTTTTTTTACAATTTTGGATACATAATATACTTATACAGATTTTGACATACATAGATTAGAAGATTACACATTTATTAGTACACGCACTGATGTTTAATTTTTGTTGTATATTTCTATTGATTTTACAAAACTTAAAACAGACGAATAGATACAGTTTTCTTTTAAACTAGAGTTGGCGGTTTTTGACAAAAACACCGGTTTTCGGTTATACCGGTTTTTTTGCTTACGGTTTAACCTGGCGGTTATAACCGTCCAAAAAACCGATTTTTCCAAAAACCGGTTTTTGGTTTTTTTATTCCAATATGTTACAAAGTTACATTTAGAATGCACTTTAGTTTGCGATACTTCATTCAACTCGATATCAATATGATCAAAGTGAGTATTATCGAAAGAACATCAATATCAATATAAATAAAACATAATTTTTATTAAAACCATTTTATTATGTTATTAATTATTACATTTATTTATTATTTTATTATTATTATATATTTATTGATTTATCATTAAATATAATATAGCGTAAGATTAAAGTATAAGTAGAATGAAGTAATATTTTAAGTAAAAAGTATAGGCTAGAAGGTAACAAATAGGTCACCTTACCTATTATATGAAATGTATTTAACATTATGTTGGCCAGTATTTTTCATGAAGCCTATTGAGAAAAACTCGTTCATATATATGTTGGTCGATTAAGCAGCTTCTCTCATCTGACACAATATCATTAAATGATGACACCAGTCTCTCTGATGCCACCGATCTTCCGACCAACGACATGTATTCTTTAGATATAAAAGCCAAGCTTGGCATACAGGTTCTGTGCTGCTCAAGAATGAAAACGGAACACTTAATCTCGGCAGCAAAGGCTGCTGCAGATATAGAGTCAGTTCATTTGGAAAAGAACTTTGAATCCGTGTGTCCTGAGAACTTGAACTGGGACCACTGTTCACAAACTCCAGATCGTGTGAAGACCAAAGAGGGTTTGATTTTAAACTCACTTTGGCTTCTTTATTCTGGAAGGAGCAGAAAGAAGAAAGTTTTACGATTTCGGTAAGGTACGTCCTTACTTCCGAGCCTGAATTGGATGTGGCTGTCTCCGCTATAGACGAATTCAGTTATAGTTTTTTGAACCTAGGGTTCGTGATTGTAGCATGGCAAAGCAGGGGGTTTCGTAAAAGCTTAGTGCCCCTCTATTGAAGGTTACTTATAAGCTTTTGGTATAACTTTTGGGCTGTATTAAGATTTGGCTTGACGTTTTTTAAAGATCTTTCGATAATAGACACAAGGGGGATAACAAGACTAGCAGTAATGTACTGGAAACCCGAAATCTTCTTTGTGTCCTCATCGAAAGGTGATAAAATTGTTACAATTTCAGTGATTAGTTTTATATCTGAACCAAAAATGATCCTTGGTGCTTTTTTAATCAAGGGATCTGCCAGTATTGCAGCTATATATGGGAACATTAGTTTGAATCTTTTAAGAATATGGTAGACAGAATTTCATCTGGTTGGTACGGATTGTAGCAAAAGCTTCACTTCACTCTCTGACTTGCCCTCCCGTTCCTGCTCCATCCGTAACCTTTCCATAAAGAGATTGCTGTGCCTAGCGAAAGTGACTATGGCTTTTATTTCGTTTATTACATATTTTAATGCTACATTGTTTATATCTTCTAGGCCATCTGTGACAACTAAATTTAATATGTGCAAAATGAAGCAGAGCTCACACTCGCCTTAGAAGCATATGCAAATGCTTCCTGATCGCCTTTATGCAAAAAAGTTCCGATGTCCGCCAGTTCTTTATCCTAAGCAAAAACAAAATTCCCCTATTAATTCCTTTACTTAAATTTTTCTATGAAATGAGCTTACTTTTGGCTTATTTTCCAGATATTGATGTTTATTTTTTACGTGCTGTCTCAAATTCGTCGTGCCTCCTCCTGGTTTTAATATTTTCAAACAAACAGAGCACTGTGCCTTATGTTGCTACGCTTGGAAAAAAATTCCATACAAACGATTTCGACATGGTAAAAATGAAAAATTCGAAACTTGAAGATGAAAAGAAAACGGCGTTGTTACTAGATTTATTTAGGCACTCCTAAAGTATAACTGGTCTTCAATGTCGTCATGGCATGGGGAATTACTTGATTACTTGATCGAAATTACATTTGATTTGTGTGAATCCCACAGATTTGTGAATTTCAGTAGTCAGATGTAGAAAACAGTAAACCAAAATTATTATACTACTGCTCAACAGAGAGCGCTGAAATAATTCAGGTTCTATTGTCATTCAATATATTATGAGAGTAGAATATAATATGCAATTATTGTATTCAATTAAATGATGCAAATTTACCCTTTGAAAATATAATCCTCTAAAATATTCACCAATTTTCCTCTCCTCCCAAACCCAAAAAATTCCCCAACCATTTCAACTTATAAAAAATTTCGCAGACTGTTCAAATGGGATTTAAAAAAAAATAATATCAACATAAATATTTTACTTAAAAATAAATTGGATAGTGCAATTCATCTTATATTTTTACTACCACCAAAAAAAAAATTTATCATGTATAACTTAACATGTTTGTATATTATTTGTTTAATAGGTACATTAACTCATTGATTACTTCCTGAATTGTTTTGAAAACATAGGGAATTCCTGGGAGATTCGTATTCGTATTCGGTAATTCGATATTCATAGCCAGAATATTATTATTTTTGGTAATAGAAAAAGCCATTCACCCACTTTCAATGTCAAGAATCAAGTGTGAAAAATATGTAATGTACCAGATTACGTCTTATGTAAATATTATGATTACAAATACCTTTTCAACGAAATATTATAACAAAACCTAATTTTTTCTGGCTGATATGAGTTTGCACTTTATTTATAAAATAAAATAAAATTTTAATTATGGTTTTGTTTGGAATAATTACTTGAGAATAATAATTATGATTGGAATCCAAAATAATACCTAAATAATACTAACAAAACTAAAAAACCTAATAACCGGTTTTTACTTTAAAAATAAAAAAAACCTGTTATAACCGGAACAAAAAAACAACCGGTAAAACCGGTTATTGCGAAGTAAAAAAACCGGTTTTCGGTTAAAACCGGTAGGTTTTTCCCATTCTTATTTTAAACACTCGCGTAGCGTTGTCGGTAGGTTACACTTTTTCCTGTCATTTGAATATGCAGAGCATTCGATTAAGAAATGTTGGACACTCAAACTGTTAAAACACTTACCGCACACTGGATGAACACTTCCAGTAATATGGTATTCGTGTTAAGCGTGTATGTCCTAATCTCAGTCTGATTATAATTTGGTCTTTTCTGTTGCTACACATATTGTTCCATCTTGTAACCGTTGTTTTTATGTCTCGTAGTTCTTGTTGAGATTGATTCTTTCCTTGAAGCCACCGTTCTTTCATTGTCGAGTTAATCCAGTGATGAAAATCTTTCTTATAGGTAGGTTCTATCAAGTCTTCGATGTTAACTGAAGATTTGGCGGCAGCATCTACTCTTTCATTACCATATATGCCTATATGTGATGGAATCCACATAAATTTTACAATCGTATTCTTTTGCTGAAGTTGGTACAAATGGTTCTTTATCAATCGCAACAATGGATGAGTTGGGTAAATGGTGCCTAAGCGACTCGGAACTTAAGGAATCTGTTATTATTAGACACATGTCTAAGTTGGCGTTCAGTGCACTCTGGTTTTATTGCTTTTATATTCATTAATGTTTTGCTGATATGAAGTTTGTTCTTACTTATAGTTTTCTTCTATACATACAACTATTCTTCGTTGACTTTTTAATTGGAGGTATCTTTTCTTATCTACTTGTATTATTATTTTATAAGTAAGCAAACGTTTATCTTCCATGTATATTATTTTTAATTTAACACATAAACTTTCGCTAGAATTTTTAAACAAATTACTTGTGAACGGTAAGTTTGTGTCCGAGAGGTTCTTTATCAACAAGTAGTTAAATTAAAGGATATTATATATCGCAAATGATGTCCGACGATCCAGTTTCACGGTCGTTATGTTATCGCGAAAACAATTAGCAGAAGTAAATTGTTAAGTAAGTTTTTGTAAGAAGTAAATTATTAACGTATTTAAATATTTATTTTTATAATTATTGTCCTATGACAGTGTAGATTTTGGTTCGATTCAGGGCAATACCGTCATTATGTTTTAGTTCTTTACTCTGTTTGGAGTACCAGAAACTGAATTCACTACGAATTTTTACCACCGTGATAAACGGCATGTGTGAATGCATATTGTTGATTCCCTTGCCGACTATTAATTCAGCAATCTGCCTGCTTTGCAAATTTTAGAAAGCATGGCGGTCAATATTTGAATATAGTTTCGCCAAGTAGGAAACCTTAGGATTCCTAGTGTTGTTATTAGATTGCGTTGTAACATCTGTACATAATTGTTTTTATAATTATTGTCCTATGACGGGATAGATTTTGTTTCGATTCAGAGCAACTGCATTATGTCGTTGTTGAAATACATATAAGCGGCTTGCGGATGGCCTACATCAAAGTAAATATCTAATACCGTCATTATGTTTTAGTTCTTTACTCTGTTTGGAGTACGAGAATCTAAACTCACTACGAATTTTTATCGTAAATAACGGCATTTGTGAATGCATATGTTGATTACCTTGCCGATTTATTCATCAAGCTGTTCGCTTTGCAAGTTTTAGAAAGCACAGTGGTAAAGATTTTAATATATGTCCACTAACTGAGAAATCTTAAGGATTCCTAGTGTTATTAAGTAAGTTTTTATTGATAAAAAAGACAAACGAAATAGCGAAAGGAATATCAAGTCAAAGCTGCTACCATTAGTTATAGTAAGTTTCGAAAAGGCTGTCAATTTAAGTAAGACTCTAGTTGATGCTGGTATTCAATCAATCACGAAAGTCATAAATAGTGAAGTAATAAAAGTTATTACCATCGCACACTGGAATCTTGGAAAATGAAAAAGCAGATCGACTAGCAACAAGCCGTATCAACTTAAAAATTTTACAAAAATTACAAAATATCCAGATAGTGACATAAAATATCTGATTAAAGTTTATTGCAACAACATTTGACAAAATTACTGAGAAAATTCGGCAATCAAATTAAACCAAATATACCTAAAGAGAACTTGAATAACTTCACAAGTAGTCGACATCAAGTAATTATTAATCGTTTAAGAATTGGTCATACTGCTATCACACACAAACTGTCAAGTCAATTGTCAACACTGCATTACTTGATTGACAGTAAAACACTTCCTGCTTGACTGCCCATATTTCCAAAATCAAAGAAAAACGCATGGAATTTTAGACGACCTAAAATATATTCCGACAGATAAAAATGTAAATGAATTAAATTATTTAAGATATATTAAATTCATCATCATCATCAATGTCGCTACAACTCTTCGTGAGTCTTTGCCGTGTTTACTATTGCCTTCCATGTTTGTCGGTCCTGTGTCAGTAATTCCCATTGTCGCACTCCCATCTTCTCTAGATCTTCTCTGACTGCATCTTTCCACCTTTTTCTAGGCCCCCCTACAGACCTTCTTCCATCTGGCCTTTCCCATAACACATTGTTTATGAGGCGATTGTCGTTACTGCGTATCACATATCCTGCCCATCTGAGTCTATTGGCCTTTATATATCTGACTAGATTTTCTTTCCCGAATAGATACTCTAGCTCGTTTTTGTATCTGCCCCTCCATTCGTTTGTCACGCTGTCTCCGCAATTCGAAGAATTGTATGTTGCCATACCAGCAATTTATTTACTTCTCTTCTTGTTATCGTCCATTTTTCGCTTCCATACGCGACTGCTGGTCGTATTATGGTCTTATATATCCGGAACTTTGCACCTCGTGAAAGAAGTTTCGACTTCATCAGAATTGCATTGCAAAGAAATACCTATTTCCTGCCATTATTCTCGTTTCAACTTCTCGCTCTAATTTGTTGTCATTTGTGATTGTTGCTCCTAGATATTTAAATTCTTTAACCATTTCGAAGTTGTGATCATTTATAGCAATGTTTTGCCTTATTCGCTGTCGTTCTTGTTTTGAGACGACCATGTATTTTGTTTTGTATTAATTTATTTTTAGACCGATGTTTAATGCAGCTTCTTCAAAGCTCGAGAAAATAGTTAATATCTTTGCCTATTTTAAATTTAGAACTAACATCATATCATGAACATGAAACTAATCCACAAATATTTATAAGCAATTATAATAGAATACTTTTTTCTTTCCCTGAATATATCCAAGTTTACACAGATGCATCTAAAACAACTTCTGGTGTAGGATTATCATTTAGTATAAGAGACATAATAAAAAGTTTTAAAATTTCCCACAGAATGCACTGTGATAACTGGAGAAATGTATGCAATAACAGAACTCAAAATCATATACAAACAGTCAAATCAGATAAATTCCTTATTATTACTGACTTAATCAATTTCCTCCATATACTGTCAAAAATGTACACCTGCAACCCGATTGCTAAATTAATTAAAAATAGGATGCAGCAACTGGAAAACAAAACATTAGTCTTCTTGTGGGTACCATCATATATAGGCATTAAAGGAAACGAACTCTTCTTCTTCTTATTTTTTATAAGCAAAATGCTTGTTCAATGTCGATTAATGCCTCTATTGGAGGTTATCACTCCATCTTTTGCGTGGTCGCCCGATACTTCTTCTACCTTTTGGTGATTTGTCCCTCGCTATTCTGACTAATCGGGTCTCTTCCATTCTGTTTATGTGTTTGTTCCATTACTTTTTTCTGTTCAGTGTCCACTCATTTATTTCTGGTATATTGTATTTTCTTCTGATCTCTTCACTCCTCATTCGATCCCTCAGTGTGTTTCCTGTAATTCTCCTCAGTAAACGCATCTCCGCTGTTTCTAGTAGTTGCTGAGTTTTGGAGGTATCCAGTCTTGTCTCTGAAGTGTATGTCATTATTGGTCTTATTTGTTGCTTTGTAGATTCTTGATTTCACGTCGGTATTAATGTGGGGATTGCGCCATATCGTGTTATTAAGATAACCTGCTATTTTATTAGCCTTTTGTACTTGATTTTTCACTTCCTTCTCCACATCTCCGTAGCTAGACAGTGTAATTCCTAGGTAATTTGTCTCCATTACTTGCTCAATGCTGATACCGTCGATTTCCAGCTTACATCTAATTGGTTCTTTACTGATTACAATTGTTTTAGTTTTCTGTGTAGAGATCACCATATTAAAGTCCTTTGTCCTTGTGTTAAATCTATGGGTTAGTCTTTGTAGATCGTCTTCATTGGATGCAATTAGGGCCGCATCATCTCCATAGCAGAGTATTCTGATTTCTTTGTTCCCCATTTTGTATCCTCTTCCTTTATTACGATAGGATAGGAAGCGAACTAACTGATAAAAATTCTCGAAAAATAGCAAATTTCCCAAATCAGATTTTATAATCAGACCGATTATAAAACCATTAGCAGAAGATCTCAATCTGTATTTTAAACCAAAGCTGATATGTAATTGGACTAAATGTTGGGAAGAAAAATCCTCAAAGTTAAAAGAAATTAAACCAAATTTTGGATGATGGAGTAACAACGTCCATGGCCGTTTCCTTAAGGTTGTATTAACCAGACTCCGATTAGGACACAGCACACTCACACATGAATATCTCATGAAGAAGGAACCTCAACCAAAATGTACGAGTTCACGAGTTGTGACGTGCCGTTACCAGTGAAAGACGTATTAACGGAGTGTCCCAAATATAGTGCTGAAAGATTAACTAACAAAATTCCATCAGTTATCTCCATAAAAGATATTTTTAGTAAGTGTACCAGTGAAAATATTGTGAACTTTTAAGAGACTGTAACATATTGAACCACATATAAGTATGTTATTTATTTGTAATCATTATTGTTTACATTAAATCCATCCGCTAATAACCAATATGGTTGATGCGGCTGCCTTTAAATATTAAAAAAATATATTCAAGAGTTGATGATTAAAATGGAAAAGTATAATATTAGTATATTATTAACGCTGCTTGTTCGTATATATTTCTTTTTGAAGAGACATTTGAATACGCAAGTTTTTTATTCATTTCTTATTTTTGTTGAATAACTTCTTTAATCAATATTTAAAAATTTATTAACTTACAACCCAAAAATCAGTCATTCACATTCATTTTTTAAGTAAAATTCAATTATCTGCAAAAATCCTGTACAAATATACTCTCAGCATGGAACAATGAAATCCACCATCTGTGCCAAAAACCGTGATCACTGTATTTTCTGTTTAAACACACGAAATGGTTTAATAAAGAATAGAGATGAACATTTCACGACCTATAATTTTTTCATTGATGTCGAAAAATCACAGATCATAGATATTCTTAATCCTCAGGAAATGGTATTATGGCCGGCAATTTCGGATTTTGACAAATATATCATATTAAATAATGGTAGATTAAATAGCGCAAATTTGGTGGGAAAAAAGGTAAGAAAGAATATGTACTCAGGAGATAACAAAGGAAACATTGGTTCACTTATTATTTAGCACTGTTTATTTATGGTATGGCGTTTTATTTATGTATTTTATCAGCCCCGATCATTATTCTTACGGGATAATCTATACAGATTGAACCAAATTAAAACGAACATACAATTTAATACATGTATGTTTGAACTGCATTTGAAATAGTGGACCAATATAAAACTTGGACAAAAATAAATCCATACCTGGGTATAGACATTGTATAAAATATCGTTCAACTATCTGTGTCGCAACAATGTTGTTTGCGTAAGACGGGTTTGTCTAAGGAAGCGATAATAGTTCAGGAAATGAAGCTTGAAAAAAGTTAAAACCTCGCAATTTTTTCGTCCTGCATGTATAAAGTTGAAATTTTAACAGAAGGTAGGTGATAGCCCAAGGATCAAAATCTATATCGAACCGAAGTGCGCTGAAGGGTTTTAGGGTGAAAACTACCCCTAATTGTCAAAAATTATAAAATAACATTAAACCTGAATATGGGTAAGATTTGGTTGAATTAGTTAAATAATAATTATTTTATACTTCTGAATAGAGTTCCATCATATTTCAACCCTTAAAAAGCAACCCTTGTTAGAGATTAATGTAAAAAAATTACTAATTCTAAAAAAATGATTTCGCCTTGGATCGATTTGGATAAAAATTTGGATTTAAGCTCAATTCACCCGCTGCTTTATAGTTTATGTCGTGTCGACAAACCCTGATTGTTCTTAGGGGTGAAAACTACCCTAATTATCAAAAATTATAAAATATCATATTAAACCTGAATATGGGTAAAATTTGGTTTGAATCAATTAAATAATGATAGTTTCGTGCTTTTGAATAAAGTTCCATCATATTTCAACCCTTAAAAGCGACCCTTATTAGAGATTAATATAAAAAAAAGTAATGCGAAGAAAATGATTTCACCTCGGAATGATTTGCATAAAAATTTGGAATTAAGCTCAACTCACCCTCTGCTTTATAGTTTATGTCATGCCGATGAACCCTGATTGTTCTTAGGGGTGAAAACTACCCCTAATTTTCAAACATTGTAAAATAATATTACAAATCTTAAGATGAGTGAAATTTGGTTTGGATTAGTTAAATAGTGATTTTTTTTATACTTTAAAATACAAATTCATACATTTTCAACCCTTAAAAATCAATTGTTATGAGTGCTATAGGTAAAAACAATTTTTTGCCAAAATTTTGCAACTTTTCAACTTTTGAAAATCACCCTTTACAACATTGCAGTTTTTATAAACTAATTTATAAGATATAAATTGAAAAAAGTAGAATTAAATACAAAAAAATTTATCAACATAAAAAGGCACCATATATTCTTATACATTTACATAAATAGTTGAAAATATTTACATTTATAGGTAAAACAATTATAATATTAATTTTATTCGTCATCAATTACATCTTCATCGTGATCTATGTCATCCTCATCTTCTTCAATTATTGGTGGACTGTTATTGCACCCTTCACCTGAGCACCCAGAACAAGTAGAGTTACAGTATAAACCAACTTTTCTGCACCCACATGAAACGCCGCATCCTTTTTTGCATTGGCAAAAATAATTTTCAAAGTTCATCGGGTACAGGTTGTTTGTTCATGCGTACGGGTAATAACAAACCATCTTTGGAATACCATCCCCAATCTGTTGCTCTGATATTTTCATTGCCAAGCCATAGACATATGAGCAGATGTTTTATTCTGTTAAAAATGCTTAAAATTTCGAATGTATAACGCCCCACTAGCTAATATACCGGTTTTGTAGATTATTATGCTCCGAAATGTACTGTACTATACTAATGGAATTTTCCGGAAAAAAATTAATGGTTTTTTTAACGTATTTCCTTTAAATTTTTAACGATAGAGTGTTTCTTCAAAACCATTTGTAGAGGTTTTTAAGAGCTACAAGGATCTGTAAATCTTTTGGAACCCTTGGTTTTTTAAATGAGGTGAGTTTAAATGGCTCGAAAAAGATGGTGCTTGATCGTAAATCGATGCTTTAAACGGCTATATCTCGCCAAATATTCATTGTACAACAAATCTAAATAAAGGATAATTTTAGTCATTAAAAAAGCTACAATTTGGTAATGTTTATTTTTTTTATATATTCAGTATTTCGGGCATATTTAAAAAAAGAAGGGTAAAAAATATGAAATTGTAAATCGTTTCTCGCTTTAAGCTGTACTTTTTCTAAAACTAAGCATTTTAAATGGGTCAAACTTCTTGGACGTATTAACAATACATGTACAAAGGGAATTGCAGAAGGGTGAAGATCGATTTTAATTATGGGGGTGGTTTAGGGGGTTGTTTTCATCGATTTTTTTGTAAAAAATGAGGTATTGACCTTATTTTCATCATAACTCACTCAATTTTTGAGCTAGAGTCTTTTTTTTATGATAGGTCTATTTATGCTCTTTAAAAAAGGTTTTTTGAGTTTTCTTCCAAAAATGCATCATTTTCGCGATATTTGACTTTGAATATTTCAAATTTGACATTTGAAGAAAATCGCTGAATATTGATAGGCCGTATTTCGGTTCCTATTATATCGCAAAAACATTTTAAAAAATGAATTGTATTTGTCTTTTTAAAAGCTACAAATTTGTTCTCTACAATTTTTTTGATAAAATGCACCATTTTCGAGTTATTCGCGAAAAATCGTATTAAAAACGTGGATTTTTTCGTCTAAAAGTTGTTACTTTCAATCGCGAATAACTTATCATTTTATAAAAAAAATGCATAGCACATTTTTTGTTTAGAATCGCTTTTTTAATCGAAACGTGTAGTTAAAACGTAAAAAAAATTTCACCCCGGAGATGGGGTGACAACCACCCCCTAGGCTTTGGCGCACTTTGGTTCGATATAGATTTTGATCCTTAGGCTATTACCTACCTTCTGTTAAATTTCAAGTCAATCCACGCAGCACGAAAAAATTGCGAGGTGAAATGCTTCATTTCCTGGACTATAACTGGTTTGACAGCATAATAAAATCGTAGATTTATGTGTAGCTTTCAGAAGAGTGTAGAGTGTAGAGTTCAGAATCCAGCAGCCCGCTGAAGTATGGGATTTTTATAATATAATTATTTGACAATCTTTTTCAAACCACCTACAGCAGAATTGAGCCGAAATACATTATATTCCTATGTTCCGAATTTATTTCGTTCAATCTGTATATATTACGAGATAGTTTTTGAGATCAGATATATATATAATATCATATTCTTAACATATTTTTGAACATCTAAACCTTCTTATGTTCCTTTTTCTTTCGTAGAAATATATTGGTATAGATTTCCCTGTTTTCTTTTTTTTTAGTATGCATATATGAAAGTTCTATATTGAAAATTGATTGTAAGGAATCAATGATCCATAAAAATCTCGGAACAGCTCATCTCTAGTTTAAAACAAACAAACCGCTTTAATAAAGCGTCCCTCAAAAAGATTCTTGGCTAGCGGCAACTATACTGCAACCCCTCCAAATAATAACTCACTTTCGTTTCAAAAAGATTCGAGATTAGTGGCTAATTGGCTGATAGAAGATAGAGCCGACCCTTTTCGTAATCAACAAGTTGAAACGTTAACATTTATACTGTCTACACTTAAAAATATTTAATCCCGCTTTAAGAGGGTTTTTAAGCGTCTACATTTTTTCGCAATATCTCAAAAAATGTTAATTACAATGGGGGTTAACTGTTTCGTTCTGCGAAGTAGCATACACTGGTAAGAGAGGTATTAATTCTGCATTGAAAGGGAATTGTCTCGTGTGTTCCAACCAGTCATGATCTGTTTTGTAATCATAGACAATCACTTGATCTTACGATGCTCGATATGTTGTTCAATCTGTGGTTGCGCGTATATATACACATTTATGGAGAGGTTATCCACCATTTCTGATATACTGACCTTCCTGTGGAATGTTAAGCCACTTTCCCTCCCTGTCTATTTTGTTTGTGTATCACGGAATTTAAACCAATCACACAAACAATAATGGATCAAAACCAACATATTATAAATGACGAAAAAATGATTGCGGAGATATGGAGAAAATATTGTCAAAGTCTATAAGCAGATGATCCCCAGAATGCAAATCACGACGAGTTTACTACAGAGAGAAAACCAAACATTCTAAAGTCAGAGGTAGAAGAAGCAATCAAAAAGTTAAAAAATAGAAAATCTCCTGGAGCAGACCAGATCACCGCAGAAGTTTTAAAAGAAACTGGAGATGTTGGAGTAAACGTTATGCATATGATCTGTACAAAGATTTGGGTAACCGAAAAGTGGTCCAACGACTGGACAACATCCACTTTCATCCCTATATTCAAAAAAGGAACTTCGCTAGATTGCAGCAATCTGGTGGGAAATAAAACTGGAATAAACGTTGTCCGTTGACCCAAGCTGAAGTAAAAAGGAAAGCTGAAAATTTATTTGCTAATGAAAACAACGAGGGTAATGGTCAAAATATCTTTGCTACCGATTCCTAATCTGAGGAGGATTATGTCGAAAAACAAAACTCCAATACCGATACTGATGAAAATGATAATTAAATAGATCATGAACCAGTTATATAATGTTACCAGATTACTTAGTTTCAGACGATGATCACTAAGATTTGTTTTAACATGCTTGATGCAAGTGGTTTAAATGTAATAGTGCTATTTTCTCTAGCAAATCCCCATTGAAAAGATTTCTGAGGTCTTTGGGAATGGTTTTAATGGAACCACTAATGCGAGAGAGACTCTAAATACCTTCTTTACAGAAATCACTCAGGCAAACAATGTGCGGCATTCTTCAAGTTAAAGACCTTTCAACACAACAACCCGCAAGTTTAGTAAAGCAAACTAGGTGTTATTTCTGCAAAAGAAAAGATAAAAAACAAAACATGCATGCTAGGATTGCCATAAAGCATACTGCATGGAGCATAGAGCTAAACTGTGTTGGAATGTAGTCACCAAAATGAGTGAAATTGAAATACCTGGCTAAGAATGAATATGAGTTCTATAATAAAAAGTTGTTATCTTTTAGTTAGAAAGACCATTTTGTTGTTAAATTAAGGTAAAATATTTTTAATTATGTTTCAGGATTTTTAGACAATGTTTGTTAATTATATTTAACTATTTTTAATATTTTCTTCTTTTGTATTACTACAATTAATAGAGAGAAAATAAAATGATTAATTTAATTATTCTTGTGTATTCAATACTTATTAGACAATCTCTGAAAATCATAAAATATTAACTTTTTTTTTTCTTGACAAAAAATCATTGGTATCTGATACCCACTTGTGTGGTGTATGTTAAAAAAATCGGTGTGATCTTCCAGGGTTAATAAATAATAATAATAATAAATAATAATAAAAATAATACATAATAATAAACAATAATAAATAATAAATAATTATAAATTATTATAACTATGTTTATAATTAAAATGTCCATGTACACCATACGCTAAATATAAAAGCCGACTTTAAAAATTTGCATTTTCCTATTTTATACTCCTCGTACATTTTTTATATATTTATATTATATAAGTTAAGCAAATCAAAGGAAAACTAATGAATATTTTAAAATTGTAGTAAATATTCGAGGTTCGCATTCAAAACTTTTTGTCTGGCTAATACAAAGGCCACAAAGTAAACTTCCCGCGGTTGAACAATATTATTCTATGGAGTTTTTTCAGTGTAGCTTGCGGCAGCATGGACGACAGTTCCGCAGCCAACAGTCACCTCATTGCCCAATTACTCTGAGCTTCTCTTATATAAAACCGACTCACCGGAACCCACTTTCACACTTTTGTCCACGATCTTTAAAGTTGAAGGGAATCTCGTTTCATCTTAAACTAATAAAGAGGCTCACAGAAGTATCTGATAACTATTTTAATTATCCCCTGCAATTTATTATCGTTCTAACGAGATGTTAAGAGTTAAATACTTTAACCGGCTTTTGCGGATAAATTTAGTTGATTTTCAAAGTAAATTTTATGTTTCCAAGAACTCCAATTACATTTCTTTCTTTGTTAAATGAAAACAATTTAAATTGTGCTAAAACATTTGTAATCGGTTAGAGCTCGTTGCCATTGTTAAAAGTTAGGAAGTCCATAACGTTTCCAACTGTTTGTCTTAAACAGTAGACCGGGTTGGTTGTCATAGATTCGCCTTTTTACATTTTTTGTAAGATTAGTATTACGTGTTTTGAAAAGTGTGCATTACCGTAAGATAAAGTGAACATTGCTTCAATATTTCCTTTTTTTTTTCTAGATCTCTAGATGTGTTCCAACATACTTATATAAAATAGTAAGAGTAGCTCTACAACCTATGTCAATTTACCCCTTAATTGGGTCAAATTGTCATAGCCCTTGGGGTAGGTTGGCATGTAGGTATAAATAATAACTACACTTTAAACAGATGCAAAGGAACAGTAATCAATTATAGGTATACCTCATCTAATTTACATACCGATGCACGTCATTATCTACGTCAGAGATCGAAGTTGACATAGTTGCCAAAGTATAAAAAAATCCTGACTCCATTTTAAATCATATATATCACATAATTATTGCAAAAGTATTACCATCTCTTAACAACGACTATTTAAATTCTTACGTGACATTTTTGAAATAAAACACACTAATTTTGTTCTAAAAAACAGATTGTATTAAATAGGTAAAAATATAAAATAAGAGGTATTCACTTTAAAATTCAAAATAATAAAGTACAAAAAGTGTCAACACCGCAACTGTCAAATAAGTGTTACCAATTTATGTCAAAATTTCACCTTCATTCGATTACAGTTACAGTGTGTTCCGAACAAATGTTCTTCATAAAAACACTTTATAATGCATTTATACAAATTAAATAACACATATTATTGTGTATTTCTTTAGGTTAACATTAATAGAAATTTTTAAATATTATTTCTACGCGTATATAATAAAATATGTCAAGTGGCTGTAATGCCAGTGTACTCGGCAAAGTGATTCTAAAAAAGAACACACCTACTGCCTAAATATTTCGTGTTGGCATCATGTGACGTCACGGGAGTTACAGTACAATGACCGCTACCATCCAGTAAATTCTACCACGTGGATTCCACACGGGACTACCGCTCGATCATTCTGGACTGAATTGCGACGTATTGGACTGCAAGATCAGCAATTATTAAATTATAAAAACACTATGTAAAAATCAATATTTTCAGTCTGATTTGTAGTTTAGTCTGATTTATAATTTAGTCTGATTTAATTTATTGTTGTTGCTACTAAAATCTTTGTAAGTCAAAAATAAAAGTTTTATTTGTGAAGTTCAGTTTTTAAAAAAGTGTTTTTCCCAAGAACATTCATAATTGGCGCAGAGTCAGTACGGAAGTGGAAGAGTCTTTATAGATCCTCGTCACTTTTAAGTGTTTGTCCACTGTTCCAAGAACCAGCCCCAGGGAAACCGTCTGCAGAGTTCACCCGAGGGAATTAGAAGTTAGAAGCCTTCAGGAGGAAAGAAATGCACATCGGCATCGTCTTTATCCTGTAAGCGATTTTTATTACTAATTAGAATTAAGAAGATTAAATTTTGAAAGAATTTTTATAAAATCAGACTCCTCTGAGTCCTTAGATTGAATCAGAGCTAGATTAGAAGATAAATTAAACAAAGATTTGAATATATTAACAGAAAGATTAAAATAATTTAAAAATATCTCCTCTAAGTCCTTAGATTGACTTTAGAGCCAGATTCAGAAACTTTAAAATTTAAATACAAATTTGAATAGCTTAATAAATTCTATATTAATAAACACAGAGATTTAATAAATAGAAAATAAGTAGATTAAGATTGATATATTTATATATATTCTATTGAAAATTACTATACTGATTTGATTATTGACTATATATTATATTGAATATTTTAAAAATGGCAGTTCCACAATTTGACGTTAAAAATTTATGCATTCTTCCAAATTTTGACGGAAATCCAAATGAATTACATGAATTTATCAAAGTTTCTACAATACTTCTCAACCATTATTATGATAGACTTAATGCAGCGAACATTCAAAACAAATTTTTGCTTCATGGTATTATGAGTAAATTAACAGGTAGAGCAAAAGAAGTTATATCTGTATATGGATGTGAAAATTGGGACGAAATAAAAAACGCATTAATTCAAAATTTTGGAGACCAGAGAGATGAAAATTCGCTTACAAGGGACCTAGTAAATTTAAGACAAGGCTCAACAGAATCTATTTTGCATTTTTACGAAAAGATCATGGGACTTTTAAGCTGTATTAATAATTACCTAGAATTACATACCATAAATGCCGATATTAAGAGGAGCAAACAAGAATTTTTCCGTCAACAAGCTCTTACAACATTCTTAGCAGGCCTACGAGAACCAATGGGCTCTGTTATCAGAGCAATGAGACCAGGAAGTTTAGCCACGGCAATACAATATGTACAGGAAGAAAATAACGTTCGTTACCTTCAAAAAAATCAATTAACTCAACCTTCATCAGGAAGAAGCGATAATTATCAAGAACGCCGACCTCAGAGACAACAAATGCCTGTACCTATCCAGAAACCATTGTATCAACAGCCAAATTTTGCAGCTCCGCAATGGCAGCAACCAACGAGACAATTCTATCCGCAGAATCAGTTCCAGCAACCACACCGGCAACAAAACTTCAACCAATTTAGACAAAATTCGAACCCTCCAACGTTCAGGACCCAGAACCAGTCGAATGTATGGGCACCCAAAAATGGACAGTCAAAGCAGCCTAGACCAACACCTATGAGTGGAATATCAGAAACCACAACCAGAGGCCGTCAAAATTTCACACCAAATTACCGAGCACAGCCAAAATTCACCGTAGAAGAACTTTACAATATACAATGCCATGGAGATGAGCAAGAAGATAATTCCAACTACAATGATTACTACGAACCTGAATATGACCATTTCCCACAAGATACATACGAAAACCAACCAACCGAATATGAAGAAAACGTAAATTTTCGAGAGGACCCACCAGAAGCAATCGGAACGTAATTGAACTCCATTCATTTCCCGACAAGAAGGAGCTACCTTACATCGAAATTTCTAAACCTTCCTTACGGCTTTTAATCGATACAGGATCCACAAAGTCATTTCTCAATCCAGAAATAGCTTCTTCGTATTTTCCAAGTTACATAAAACATGAACCCTTTGTCGTCACATCAATTTTCCAAAATTATTCCCAAAAATATTGTGCCGAAATTCCTTCATTTTCAGAATTTAATTCTGACAGCAAAATGAAATTTTATCTCTTTAAGTTCCACAAAACTTTTGATGGTCTTATTGGCCTCGACAATCTAAAACTCTTCGAAGCCCAATTAAACTTTCCCAAGTCGCTTCTAGTTACAAAAGATTCTACAATCCCAATTAAATATTACGAAACAAATAAAACACAATTTTATTCCATTCATTTGGAACCAAATTCTATTAGCCAAGTCAAAATTCCTGTCAAAGAAGAACACGGAACCATCATTATTCCAACCCAAAAAGTGCAAGGCGTCGTAGTACGAGAAGCCCTTACTAACGCCGAGAACCACCTCGCCTGGACCGAAATTGCCAACTTCACGTCAGACCCCATTCATCTTTCTCTTATGGAACCACTCGAAAGCAACAAAATAGACATTCAAGATTTCCATATATATTCCATGGAAACAACCTCCGGACCAGACTATAGACAAGATATCGACGACTTAATTAAAACCGAACATCTTAATGAAGAAGAAGAGGAACAAGTTCGTCACCTATGCCGAAAATTCTCCGATATATTTCACCAACCAGACACTCCTCTCAGCTTTACTAACGAAGTTAAACATCACATCAGAACCAAGGATGAAGAGCCTGTATATACGAAATCGTACCGGTATCCGTATGTACACAAAGAAGAAGTAAAGAAACAAATCTCTTCAATGTTAGAGCAAGGGATAATTCGACCAAGTCAATCGCCATGGTCTTCGCCCATTTGGGTCGTGGCAAAGAAACCAGATTCATCCGGTAAAATAAAGTGGAGGATAGTGGTAGATTATAGAAAGGTCAACGAGAAGACAATTGATGACCGATACAGAATTCCTCACATTAGCGATATTTTGGACAAATTGGGAAGATGTCAGTATTTTACGACCCTCGACTTAGCGAGCGGATTTCACCAAATCGAGATGGCTGAAGAAGACATTCCCAAAACAGCATTTAATGTTGAAAATGGACACTACGAATATTTAAGAATGCCATTTGGACTTAAGAACGCTCCGTCCACGTTCCAACGTATGATGGACAACGTATTGAAAGGACTTCAAGGAGAAATATGCCTCGTTTATATGGATGACGTAATAGTTTATTCAACATCACTACAGGAACACATAGTAAATCTCTCAAAAGTATTTCAACGATTAAGAGAAGCCCGACTAAAAATCCAAGTCGACAAATGCGAATTCTTAAAAAAGCAAGTTAATTTTCTGGGACACGTAGTCACACAAGAAGGCATAAAACCGAATCCAGCAAAAATTGAAGCAATAGAAAAATATCCAATACCGAAAACAGCAAAAGAAATAAGAGGATTTCTTGGATTACTAGGATACTACAGAAAGTTTATTCGAGACTTCGCAAAAATCACAAAACCTCTAACAAAATGCTTGAAAAAGGATGCAAAAATCGAACATACACCCGAATTCGTAGAATGCTTTGAAACGTGCAGGAAATTATTAATGAATGAACCCTTATTGCAATATCCAGATTTTTCCAAACCGTTTAACCTCACAACAGATGCCAGCAACTTCGCTATTGGTGCAGTACTTTCCCAAGGACCAGTTGGCAGTGATAAACCAATTGCCTTTGCTTCCAGAACACTAAATGAAACCGAAACCAAATACTCCACAATAGAAAAGGAAATGTTAGCAATGGTGTGGGCAACTAAATATTTCCGACCCTACCTATTTGGAAGAAAATTTAAAATACTCTCAGATCACCGTCCTTTGCAATATCTATTTTCCCTAAAGGAACCCAACTCCAAACTAGTACGTTGGAGATTAAAATTAGAAGAATTTGACTACGAAGTAATTTACAAAAAAGGCAAAGCTAATACAAATGCGGACGCACTGTCTCGAATCGAAATACACACAAAGGAAACTAAGGACATCGATTCACAAATTAAGGAAGTCTTTGATGATTTAGTAGACATGGAAGACGATGGATGGTCAACGACTAATAATCCAGATGCAGATCGAATAATCGACGAGATTGTAGAAGAAAAAGCAACAGAATTAATTCCAGAAAACATCATAGAAGATACTGTTGGAAACGAAGATCAAAACATCCCAGACGACACTGTTGAAAACGAAGATGAAAACATGGACGAAGACGGAAATGAAACAATACATACAGCAGTAGAAAACCCAGTTCTTGGTATACCTATTTCGGAAAAACCACTTAACTTCTATAATAACCAAATTATAGTCAAAATTGTCAACTACAATCCACGACCTCCAGCAATCATACAAACCTTTCCGAACAAAAGACGTTATCATATCCAGCTATCGAAAGATCAGTTAAAAGCTGATACCATAAAAGTTTTTAAGGAACACCTCAACCCGAAAAAGAAATATGCAATTTTATTTGAAACAGAAGAAGAAATTTTTGCAGAGATTTGCGAAATTATTAGGAAAACTTTTAAAAACAACGCATACGACTTAGTAAAATGTAATCGTTTATTGGAAGATGTTAACCTAGAAGAACAGCAAAAAGAAATTATAAAAAACTATCATGAAGGAACAACGAACCATAGAGGAATAGCTGAAACAGAAAGTCAAATAAGAAAACGGTATTACTGGCCTAATATGAAGAAGGACATAGAAGATATCATAAACTTTTGCGATATATGTCAAGAAAATAAATACGACAGACTTCCTCCCAAACCGAAATTTATGGTTACACCAACTCCCACTAAACCACTGGAAATAGTTCACATCGATTTGTGTGAACTGAAATGCAATCAATGTACTCAACGCCCTATTAATTTTTATAACACATCATGGACTCCCAACAATGATAGTAGCTGATAATGGTACTGAATTTAAAAATGGAGTAATACAAGAGTTTGTAGACTCTCACAAAATCTCAATCCACTATACGACACCAGAGAATCCGCAATCAAACGGGATGATTGAGAGATTTCATTCTACATTAATCGAACATCTTCGAATCTTAAGGAAGACCAAAGCAAAACTCTCGATAAAAGAACAAATGCTATACGCTATAATTGGGTACAATAATTCCATACATTCAGCAACGAAGTTAAGACCCATTGACATATTAAACGGACATATCGACGCAAAAGATCCCTTTGACGTTGACATACAAAAAGTAATATTGAACGATTATATTCAAAATCATAGAGAGATAACAAAGGAATTATACAAGGAAGTAAACCAACATATACAAGAGAATAAAAATAAAGTCATAGAAAATAGAAACAAAACAAGACAAGACCCTATTACGTATAAACCCAGCACAAAAATCTATACACGAAAAACAGTTACCAGAAATAAATTACTTCCGCGATATTCCGCAAAACATATAAAAAGGAATAACAAAGTGACTGTAAATACATCAAAAGCTACAGTTCACAAGAAAAACATAAAACACCAACCTAAGTCAAAAACAAATTCTGAACCTTCCCCACAGGATCACCTTGACGATGGCAGAAGAAATGAAGATCAAGGACCTGAAAGACAATCCAGAAATAATTCCCCTCAACCTGGGACAAGCAAAGATTTATACTAGTACACACGATTTTATGCATTTTTTTAGACTACTACCAATAAAGGAAGAATTGGACATAATTGAAACCCAGTACGATGCAGTAACCACAGTAATTCAAAATGGACTTAGCCATCCGTATTTTAGCAGTTTACAAAATTTAGACCAAGCTCTTATATACCAATTAAAAT
Organism: Diabrotica balteata; assembly: GCA_918026665.1. Taxonomy (NCBI): domain Eukaryota; kingdom Metazoa; phylum Arthropoda; class Insecta; order Coleoptera; family Chrysomelidae; genus Diabrotica; species Diabrotica balteata. The sequence continues at coordinate 81,094,055 of OU898285.1, read as the reverse complement.
CAGCTCAAGAAAAATTCTCAACAAGTTACCACTATGGCAGACCAAGAAGAGGGCTAATTAATGGACTAGGAAGCAATATTTATCCTTCATTTTTCTGTCCTACATGATAATTTCTTTACTTATTATCATTTATTTTCTATACCTACCGCAAATTCTACTACAATCATTCCTCCTGATGCTATATCTCATCAATCTTCCGCCCAGATGCGAATTCAAAACCCCAATCCAGAGTCACATAAATTCAAGGACAATTAACCCGAAATTATGGAACCATAGCCATAACCGTTTTTGGATGACCACTTTATATATCTTTATTACAATAATCTGCCTCTAAATATGTTACAGGTATAAAACAAATAACAAAAACCCAACTCCAGCCACGAAGCTCCAGAAGAGGCCAACCCAACAGTTCTGTTCGTCCCTCACAAAACTTCTTCAGGGGATGGAGTAGTTACAGTACAATGACCGCTACCATCCAGTAAATTCTACCACGTGGATTCCACACGGGACTACCGCTCGATCATTCTGGACTGAATTGCGACGTATTGGACTGCAAGATCAGCAATTATTAAATTATAAAAACACTATGTAAAAATCAATATTTTCAGTCTGATTTGTAGTTTAGTCTGATTTGTAGTTTAGTCTGATTTAATTTATTGTTGTTGCTACTAAAATCTTTGTAAGTCAAAAATAAAAGTTTTATTTGTGAAGTTCAGTTTTTAAAAAAGTGTTTTTCCCAAGAACATTCATAATTCGGGCTATGACGCCGATGACGTGCATCGGTATGTAAATTAGATGAAGTGTAGGCATATAAAATAATAGAAGCACAAAAATATAAGTAAATGTATTTAATAAGAAGGTATAAATTCAAACAACTTTAATTTTTTTCTAATTAATAAAATAATTAGAAATCTGTATTTAGATATAATGTTAGTATTTATCACAATCGCAGTTTTGACATCTTTATGGCATAATATTGCCATCAGTGCATTTAAAGTGTGATGAAAAGTTGCATTCAATGCATTCGATCCACTGTTCTCCAGGACGACTATTGGAGCGTGGTTCCATGCAAACTAGACAGAAAGCATTAGCCTGGTCTGAGTCTTCATCTGAAGATACTCTTAATGGACGCTTCTTCTTTATTTTTAATTAAATAAAGCTTTTTTGGCATTATCACCGTCGTTTTGGTTGAACTGGAAGTAGAGTTTTTTGTGATTCTTTTCTTTTCCAGAAGTAACTGCTGCTTTCTTCTCCTATGCTGCCTTTTTCCTCTTCTGACACTTTTTTGATTAGTGTGTCTGTGAGAATTACAGTGAAACGTCTTTTTCTTTCTCGTCTGGTATTTGTTTTTCTTTCGGCAGCTTTAGGAAATGGTCTTAAGTTTGCCAATAAATTGTTGCAGGAAGTTGATGGAAGGGCATAGGCACCATCAGAAAATGATTTAGCCGATGTATCGTTAACACATGATATAGGCGTAGTTACTGATACTGCAAGATAGAATTTGGTGGTTGATATTGTAGGAGGAATCGAATGTGAATTAACCTAAGTTGGTGGAGTAACTTGAGTCGGCACAAGTGGAGAAGGAGCGCACTGCTCCAAAAACAGATTTAAATCAGGAAGAATATGGTTAATTGGCACAGTAACTTCATTTGGTTCTGGTCGGGATTAACCAATGAGTGCAGCAGTTTAAATTGGTCGATCTGTAGCAAACTCCTCAGAAGGGAATATATCCGAAAAAAATGGACTTATTCCAGATACTTGAAAACCAGCCATAATATTCTTTGGAGTAATTACATTAGGCAGAGCTGACTTTGACACCGCTGGAACATCATATATGGTCATTGTTTGGCCCGGATTATTCGTTATCCATAAATCGCAAGCGGTGTTGATGTATTTTTTTTGAGAACCATAAACACTTTGGTCTAAAGGTTGAAGTTTATGACTGCAGTGAGGTGGAAACGATAAAACAGTAACTCCGTTTTGTTTGAAATTATTGATTGCAGTTATTGACAAATGAGAATCATGATTATCGAGCAACAGTAACACTGGTTTTTCTTTTAAACATCTTACGTTGTGTATAAAATGCTCTGCAAATTTTATAAAATGTGTCTCGGTCATTAGTTTTATAAAAAGTCCCCTCGATAGTTTTCCCTAGGAAATATGAAATACGGAGGAATTGAATTGCCTGACACTGAAACAGCAATGACCAGTGTCACTAGGGTATCCCGTTATGCAGATGTTATTCTGCCAATTTGTTTAAATCCTTTATAAGCCACTACTCTATCCGGTTTATGTACGGTGGTGATACTGGTTTCATTAATCTTTTATGTCACTCGCAGTTAATTTCAACCGGTCTAAAACTCTTTTAAGATTTTTAAAAAATTGTGACACATTGTGTTCATTAAAAGTTAAAGCTCTAGCTTGTCTAGTAGCCTCTGGAGTTCTGATAGATAATGTCTGTTGTCGATTTAAGAACGAAGTCAACCGATCGGGTCCTTCCATTTGGTTTGTAGACCAAGATGTTGGAACCGTAATATTAAGAGTCGTAGCATATTGAAAAGCCAACATTCGAATCTCGATCAAGACCTATCATTTTTAAAGAATTCCAAAGATCTCTCCAGTTTTTATTATCCAATTTGTTTAAATAGAAGGCTTTTTTTTCTCTTTTTAGTTTTATTAATAGAAGGCTTTTTTCAGTTTTATTGACTTGTTTACGTTTTGATGACCCTTCCACGAGAGAACAACGAAAAGCGGTAAATCCACTAGCACCAATTCAAGAACTATTTGAATCTTTTATTCAAAACTGTCAAACGGAGTTTTCTGTTGGTGAATATATATGCATTGATGAAATGTTAGTTGGTTTCCGGGGTAGATCACGCTTTAGAATATATATTCCAAACAAACCACGAAAATATGGACTTAAAATTATGATATTAACAGATGCAAGAAACAACTATGTGTACAATGCGTATGTATATAAAGGCCAAGATTCCGACGGAATGGGCCTTTCAGTAACTGAGAAAAAGCTTGCTAAACCTACTCAATCTGTGTTACGGCTTTCTAAGCCATTATTTGGCAGTAATCGTAATGTGACAGCTGATAATTGGTTCACGTCTATAGAACTAGTTCAGTTGTTGAAATCTAAGGGCCTAACATATGTGGGAACTATGAAAAAGGTTAAAAGACATATTCCTCCTGAGTTTCTTCCTCAAAGGCATAGAGGGATTGGTTCAGTTAGATACGGTTTTACAAAAGACATTACCCTTCTTTCGTATGTTCCTAAAAAAACAAAGCCGTCATACTATTATCCTCCATGCATCATAGTATAGTCATAGATGAAAAAACACAAAAACCAGAAATAATTAGTTTGTATAATATTACGAAAGGCGGCGTTGATGCTTTGGATGAAAAATGTACGGTTTACAGTTCGTCCAGAAGAACGCAACGTTGGCCAATGGCTATATTTTACAAAATACTAGATATGAGTACAGTTAACGCTTTCGTTATGTATCAGTGTTATAGAGAATCCAAACCCTTAGACAGGAAAGATTTTATGAAGGTACTGGCTAAAAGCTTAATTGAAGCACACATGAAACAACGAATGTATAACAGCAGAATCCCGAAAGAAATAAGAGAAAACATAAAGCGAATACTGTGGGTGGTTGAACCTCCTTCTATTCAAGAAGATCAGTTAGCAGTTCGAAAGTATTGCTACATTTGCCCATCAAAACTTCATAGGAAGACATCTTATTTATGCGTCTGTTGTAAAAAACCAATTTGCTTGATTTGTTCTCATAAAATATGCAGAAACTGTAACGTTCAAAAAGAATACAAAAAAAATAATCCATTTTTTTGTCCTTATTTACCCCCTGCACGCTCCGTTACGTTTAGACTACTGATGATAATTTTTATTACCATAGATTATTCAATATTTGTTATACCTAATGTTAAAACCATTTGTACATACCAAATTTAGAAATATTAAAAAAAAATTAAGTTTTCCGACGTAACACCGTACTTTATTTATTTGCAACTTTTGACAAAAATGTTAATAATAAGAATAGTCAGTAACAGAAAGAACTAAAAAGGCAATAGGATATTGCAAAAATGCCTAAAGAACAGATTATTATAAACAATGTGATAAAATAATTATTTAAATTTGAATGAGACCAGCATATTTATGATGAGTCCCGAGACTCCACGTCACCGGTTATGTTCCTAAAATCGGACGTCACCGGTTACGGGTTAAGACGACTTTTACGGTTTTTAATTTTCGATATTAGTGAGACAATAGGCAGCATAATCGGATAAATCAGCTTTCAAGTTTTACCTACTATTCACTGTTATTTCGGTATTATTACCGAGAAGATTTCCAGTCGATGTCTAGTCAATGGATACACCCCTAGATACTTCATTTTTTCTTTTGCTTTTAGCACAACTTTTTCTTTTACTTTTAGAAACTTTATTTGTTACTCAGAAGATTTGTAATATATAAAAATAGGCAACCTACATGGAATTAATGAAATTTACTTACAAAACAGCCTTTTAAAAAGTCCTTTCTAAAGTAAAGTACAATTTACTTGTAGCTTATAGGTAAAATAAACTTTTATACAAAATAAAAATTTATAAAATTATTATACCTACTCTGTATAAATATTAGAGACTCGGAAGTATAATTCTATATTGTAAAATGAATAAAAAGTTTTAAGGCAAAAAATATAACTATAAAAGCCGCTACCTTTTGATTCCCTAACCTCCCCTAAAAGAACTTTGTTAATATTTTTTATATCTCGCCCGGGGACATTAAATCTCATTTTTCTTCGAAATTTGAAAAAAAAATTAGAATAATCTTATTAAATCTTTTTACTAATGTTAAAAAATTAGAAAATATTAAATGCTTTGTAAATTCTACAAAAATCTGTTTTAAAAGATGTTTTAAATAAAATATAGAATTACATGAAATTATAATTTAAGGATTATGAATGATATTTTGCTTAATTCCAAGGGATATTACTACTTCAGCTTCTATTATATTTTTCACACTATTTCATCTACTATTTGCCTAATTCCTAAGTATATATTCCTTCCCTATATACAATGTGTTTCTTTTAGAGCAATATCGAAGTAACAATGGACATAATTCGTTAAATACTCTGTGTAGTAGTTGAAAACTTTATATTGTAAAAAAAGACATTATAAAAATAATTAAGTATGAGAAAATATACGGAGTGTCCTATTTAAAAAAAAAACTTTAGGGGGGAAGAGGGAGACTTGATCCCACCGTTACATTTTTTCAGATAACTTTTTTATTAACCGAACTAGAATCTTGATAATTAAGTGTAACATTACAAATTTATCAAAGTTTTAGGTGTTATAGGCCCGAAAAATATACTGCTAATAAATAACGAGTTTTCTAGATTCTAGTAATAGAGAAAAACTAATTTGTCTCCCCGTACTTCGGGAGACTTGATCCTTGTGTATGGGTGACTTATGACTTCCCAGATTTACAATATTAAAATAAAAGCAAAAATTGGATGCTGAAAACTAACTTACTCAGTCATGACATACCTAATTATTAAAAATAGACACACTTTCTGGCAGAGAATTATACTTAAAAAGTTATAAAAGTGACAAAAAAATATTGTTGAATATTGAACATTCTCAGTGGTTTACGAAAGATAAAACATTCTATGCCCTTACTGTAGCTCCTAAAAGTCGGGCTTGGTAACTTTTTTAAAATTTGGTCACGTGTAACTTCACCCATGTCTTCTTTTTCTGGCCAGTTAAAGGTTTTATCATCTCTTTTTTGGGCAAATTTGATTTTAAAATCCTCGTTCTTTCTTCCCGTTATCTGTCCTAGGTAACGATGGACTAATTTTCTTTTGGAGATAAAGCTTACTTACCCAATCTTGCACACTCAATTTAAACTCGTCATCTTCTGCTTCTGATTCACATTCAGTATCTGTCTCTACTTGCACTTCATCATTAGGATCATATTCAGGCTTTGACGATGGTAGCATAATGTCACTTCCCCCAAAAATTGAAGATTCCTGCAAATCCTTAAGTTTTTGTTTAGTCATTTTTTTAAGTGCTCCTAATTTGGCCTTTTGCTCTTTTTCTATATTTTTTTTCGCAAGCGCAAGTTTTTTTGGTGTAGCTGTGAGAATTTTCGTAGTTGCTAGCTTTTTACCCTTTTTTGAAGTCCTGGCCCGGCTTTAGGATGCGGTCTGATCATTTCTGGGCTACTAAAAGTGGCAGAAGTGAAAGGCTGGGTACTGTGCTCCATTGATGTTTGTTGTAGCTGATCATTTTGTGAAGTATCTCCATTTACAGGATGTGATCTAATTATTTGAGGTGTAGTAAAAGTACCAGTGAGAGATTGAAAAATGAGAGACTGAAAACATTCCTTCAAAGAGAAATTCCACAAGAGCAAACTGGATTTACCAAAGGTAGAGGCACTCGAGAACACCTGCTGAATATAAGACAGATAATCGAGAAATCTAGGAAATTCAACATCCCACTATACAGCTGTTTTATAGATTACCGTAAAGCGTTCGACAGGGTCAAGTGGAGACACTTATGGCGAATACTAAAAGAAGTAGGCGTACCACAACATCTAATTACGCTTATAACTGAACTATATGAACACACTACTGGATCAGTTAAAGTACTTGACACACTTTCGAACGAGTTTCATCCAGAACGGGTGTCAGACAAGGATGTATACTATCTCCACAATTATTCAACATATATGGAGAGTATATTATGCGAAGAGCACTTGAAGGATGGGAAAAGGGCATCTCAATAAATGGTCATAAACTAAACAACCTACGTTTCGCAGATGACACAGCCCTTCTTGCAAATAGTCAAGTAGAGCTGATGGAACTTATACGACTGATCGAAAATGAAAGTCAAATATTTGGTCTGCAATTAAACATATCAAAGACAAAGATCATGATAGTGGATAGACTACACAACAATCATCCACACATAACCACAATTGACCGGTTCTAGGTTGTGAGCTCATACTTATATCTGGGACCATTAATCACAAACACAGGGTCATTACAAGAAGAGATTAAACGTAGATGTGATCTAGCAAAAGTTGCCACAGCAAAAATGACCAAAATATGGAAGGAATGTCAAATTTCGAAAGAGCGATAAAGATGAGGTTGATCAACTGCTTAATATTCCCAATACTGACCTACGGATGTGAATCTTGGACTCTGAGACAATCGGAGAGAAAAAAGATAGACGCCACTGAAATGTTCTGTTGGAGACGAATGTTACGAATTCCTTGGACCGACCGTAGAACAAATAATTCAATTTTAAGAGAGCTAAAAGTTAGCCAACGACTCTCTAGTAAAGTCCATCTCCAACAATTAAAATATTTTGGGCATGTTATGAGAGCAAACACAGAAAACATGGAAAGACTCATAATACGAGGAAAGGTAGAAGCCGAAGATCACGAGGAAGATCCCAACAAGATGGATAGATCAAATTACAGGAATATGCCAAAGACCTATGCATGAATTAAAAAAAATGACCAGAGACAGAGATCTCTGGAGACGGACAATACACGACATCACGTCGACTACTACACTCCCCCTGGGGGGTCAGGATTGAAGAGAGAAAAGTACCAGTAGAAGTAGAAGGCTGGTTTTTGTCCTCTATTAGTGTTCGTCGTAGTTGTCGATTATGTGAAATCGATCCAGTTGAGGAAGATGGTCTAATTATTTCAGGGGTGGCGAAAGTGCCAGTAGAAGTGGAGGGTTCATTATTGTTATCTATTGCTGGTGTTGCAATATCAAACTGAGATCAAGTGGAATTATTTTCTGGATGCTTGCGATCAGTAACGTATGCCGACATAAAATCTTCATCGGTAAAAATATTGGAATTGAAAGGCCATATACCCGTAACTCTGAATCCAATTTCAATATTACGTGGAGTAATGCTAACGGGAAAGCATAAGCTAAGCATCCTCCTACTTCGTATATTGTAATTGTCCTTCCTGGGTGGGTCACCATCCAATCATCACAGGCAGTATTAAAGAAACTCTTGAGAGCGCCAATACACTCCTCTCTAACGTTTGGAGCTTATGCTACGTGTGTGGTGGTATGGTAAGAAGAATTATTTAGATCGAAAACGTTATGCTACTACATAAATTTTGACGGCACTTTTAAAACTTTTAACTATGTGTTTTTATACCAAAATACAATTGGGAAGTGTTTTAACTTCTGTATGTTTTTTTAAACGATGCTATACAGCCAACTACTGGGATTTTCCCATTAACTTTATAAGACTTATTCATTCTGTGTTATTTGGCATACGTTATGGCTTCGACAGTAACGTGTCCATCATGATTGTCCAATATGATTAAACATTTATTGTCGGTAGTCGCCTTTAAATGTTTTTGAAAATGTTCATGGTTCCAAAAGTGGTCCATGGTGGGCTGTTATCAATCATGCGATCTTGCCAAAGTTTTCGAGGGAAAACTATAAAAGGCGGTATATGGTTTACAATTACAATGATTGCACAACAAACAGTTACTGTTGCTCCACGTTCCCCTGACATAATTTTACCAACATGCTTTTTACCTTTGCATGCAATGATCTTCTTTTGCTTAGGGACAGTGGAAAGTCTAGTTTCGTCCACGCTCCAAATTGCTTCTGGTCCAATTCCGTGGTTTTCAAGAACTGTCTTTAAATTTCCGAAAAATGTTGATACATTATTTCTGTTGAAACTAGTTGCTCCAGAAAGACTAGTTGCTTCCAGAGAGCGTAGTAATAAGGTCTTCATCCTCTATAGAAATCCGTATAACCAGTCGTTACTGGCTTGCGTATGTTTATTTCACAAAGCAGGTATTTTTCGAACAAAATTCATGGAAAAAAAACAACAAACAACAAATACAAAGGAACAACTAAATTTATCATTGGAAGAAGTAAAATAGAACATAAAACAAATAAAAAATAATAAGTCTGCAGGCCCCGGAGGGATAGCATCTGAGCTAATTAAATACTGCTCTGAAAAATTGTTCCGTATGATACATACCATGTTTCAGAGAGCCTTGGACACCGAACAACAACCTGAAGAATGGTCGACAGCCCATATTATCTCTATTTTCAAGAAAGGGGATAGAAGAAGATGTGAAAATTACAGAGGCTTAAGCATTTTACCATCTATAGGAAGACTAGATGGAAAATAATAAAGGAAAAAATTAGAAAAACAAATCCAAAATAAAATCGAGGACGACCAGGCAGGTTCTACAGCTGAGAAATCATGTGTTGACCACATCTACACTATACAACAGCTAATAGAGAAGAAGATGGCAAATAACAGACCAGTCCATCTAGCCTTTATTGACCTGAAAAAGGCATACGACTCTGTGCCCAGACAACGACTGAGGGAAGCCATGCAACAAATAGGAGTAGAAGATAAGCTGATGCATGTAGTGAAGTCCATGTATACACATAATAATGTTACAGTCAAGGTAGGTAACAAGTTTGGAAAACCATTTAAAACCACGAAAGATCTCCTACAGGGCTGCTCGACTTCACCTACATGCTTTAAAATATTTCTTCAATACGCCCTAAAGCCACGGAAAAGGAAATGTGAGGGAATGGGAGTACCCATAAGGAACGACTATCTGTATACCCTCAGTTTCACCGACGATCAGGTCATAATAGCACAAGACGAGGAAGATCTAAGTTATATGGTTCGAAAACTAGAAGTAGAATATAGTATAAATGGTCTGGAAATAAACATTAACAAAACAGAATATCTGAAAACGACACAAGAACCAACAAGAAACCAGGAAGTGGATGATGGGCGTGAAATAAAGGGGACCGATAAATTTAAATACCTGGGGTTCATTATATCAAATAAAGGTACTACAGAAGAAGAAATTAAAAATCGAGTGGGTCAAACCAGAAACTCTATAAGATAACTGAATCCAATCCTATGGAACAGTCACATAACAAAAAATAACAAAAAAAATTTATAACACGATGATTCGCAGCATTCTAACATATGGAGCAGAAAATTGGGTCTTAAACAAAAGCAGCAGAAACAAAATAAACGCCACAGAAATAGACTACTGGAGAAGAAGCTGCAGAGTTTCCAGAATGGACAAAATAACTAACGACGAAATCAAAAGACGAATGGAAATAACGAAACACACCTTAAATTACATTGTAGAAAAAAGATTAACGTGGTACGGACATATCAGACGAACAGACCCAAACCAATGGATAGCAAAAATAACAGAGTGGAGCATAGGAACACGCAAAAAAGGGCAGACCAAGAAGATCTTTCAGAGATGAGGTAGATGAAGCCATGGAAAGAAGAGGATTGGGAGACGGAGAATGGGAGGACAAAGAAGAATGGAGAAAATGGTTGAGAGAAGGGAGACAGCGACAGCTATAGGAACGCCGTTCATATATATATATATATATATATATATATATATATATATATATATATATATATATATATATGTATATATATATATATAATAGAATATAAAAGAGATATATATATATATATATGTCTTCATATCAAGGCGAGATCCGTTTGTATCATAAGCTATACAAAATGAGATCCGTTTTGCAAGGCGAGATCCGATTTTGGATCTCACCTTGTATTCACGTGTATATAGTGACATCTCGATGTAACAATGATGGGGGTACAAAAAAATCGATTTTTGTCTGGACCTCATTTTGCACCCCTTTTGGTGAATTTTATATTGCAGTAGTTCCACTAAATCCGCTGTAGAGGCAGTGCGAGCGATCCGTTGTGTATATGCTAAATATACATTTTGTAGACAACCCGAGATCCGGTAAATTTGGCAACATCGCAAATGAATTTTACAGTCAGACCTCTCCCTCCCTTCGGCTTATTTCGGTTTGAATAATATTATTTACATTATTAAAGAGCTCTGTCCAGAAAGGCGATTGTCAAATATCTCGAGAACTAGACGTCGTATCGAAGGAATTTTTTTTAATGGTTTTTCAAAATCTATATACTTATGCAATAGCAGGGTTCTTATTCTCCCTGCGAACGCGGTGGGTGTAGCAACTTTGAATTTTCAACTGGAATCCTTTATTTTTATTTAAATAAACATTTTGAAATTAGATTAGAACTATTATGGAGATAGATATAAAATTAGAATAATTAATTAAATTAGAAATTTAGAGTTGAAAAATACACAACTTTTGTGTGAATCTATAATAGCTTCTTTAACCAGTGGGAAGAGCTTATTATATAGAAAAGAACTTGTTATGTAAAATTATGTAGAACACGTTGGTAAGTACTCGAAGTCTAAAAAATTTCGGAGACATTGTTTATTTGTAGTATTATTTTTTTACAATTTTTCTTCGCATATCTTCTCCACTGTTTGTTTTACAAAAAATGTCAAAAACTTATTTTAAACGCTTTTAAAAGACCTACAAAATAAAGCTAACCACGTTCAATTTGAATGAGAGTTACAAACACAAATCTGTTTTACATATCATTTATAATTAAGGGACCAACTATGCTGTTCATGTACTATGTTAAGATTCCACGGGAATATTTTTCAATATATGTAGTTCATTTATGGTAAACTTGGACACTGTACGTCAAATAGTTTACGAGCTATAGCTTTATAAACAAATTACCTTCATATTTCCTTTAAATTCGTTTACTGAAGAAAATCCAAATTTAGCTATACAGCTCGCACTCCCTCGTAGGGGAAAATTCACTCATCCCAGACACCCACCTTATCAAAAGGATTGACCTGCGGGACTCTTTCTGTGTTCGATTTCTAGGTGACTTGGTACATCGGGGTTTGTCCAAAAATTTTCTTACATTATTATCTAGTATTATATAAAGCTTATTAAGGACGTTGTAACTGCGTTAAAGTTCAAAAGCTTGTGATATATAAAACATCTAAATTTGCAACGGTTTTTCCCTGGCAGCAAATTTCACGTTCAAGAACAAAGGATAGGGATAAAAACAACTAAATCTATGTACCTATTTCTTAATTATTATCTTGTGTTAGTTATCTCACTCTATGTTAGACTTTTCATTACTATAAAAAGAAGTAACACTCTCTATGGTTAAACTTATTCACGTTTATCACCTTTTTTGTAACATTTCACTTGGGCCATAATATATTTACAAGAACCAATGAATTTGATCTCGTTTCCGTTTACACGAGCATTGGAGTCCCCGTACAGTCTGACAATTAGAAAAAAACCAATATAATAATTATTCGTCACAAAAAGGTAAAAATAAACTCATCTTTTACACCTATTAGGAGTTTAGTATATGTATGTATATTTCTTCAACTTGGATTCCGTGCTTAAAACTGGTACCAGCTCTATATTTTCTTTACTCCAGCCAGTTAGCAACAGATTCGGCAGTCAAAGTCTTGGTGTCATACTACATACTCATACCTTCGTTTGGATGAGTATGTACACGAATATTATATATTATACTGTCTGAAGTAGGAGAAAGTTTATATGTTTATATGGACCAGTACAAAGAAGATTGTTAGTACTGGTCAAATACAAAACCAATCCTTTTAGGGTTGTAGAGGTTCTTGAACACTATTGATTTTAAAATTCTTGCATAGTCGCCAAATGATTTGCAGTTGGAGGGTTTGCCAACGTCTTGGATTAAACTCATACCTTCAAGAATGTGACAATTTTGTTACTTTATAATGGTAATGGTAGATATTTAGACATAACTGTAAACTGTCCTATTATAGAACCTAAGGCAGATTTATTTGATGGTATCGATAAAACTCTTACAGGTACAAGTGACATTGGATATGCTGTAAATTCATATTTGAAAATATTCTCATAATATTTATGTTACTTTCAATTGCCTTGTGTTGAAAGTACTTCTTGTATGCTGATAAAAATTGGGAGCTCTAACAGTAAGAAGAAATTTTGCTAGGCTCTGCTCCATTTTTTTTTTGTATATTTAGTAAGGGTATTTGAATATTTGGCAATGCAATCTCATTAGGAGAAGACGATCTACGCTTTTGAAAAATACATTAAATCGTAAAAAACTGATCATGTAGTTTTTGTACAGAATATTCATCAATTTGCATCCGTTTTTTTTTTCTATTTTTCTACGTTTTGACTTGAGTGATTGCTTAGGTCTCATGATGCACGAAATTCATCTACCATCATGCCAATCATATTGTAGCTTAACAACCATTCGTCTAGTTTTGTGCTGGTTTTAGTCAATCCCACGATTCCTCCTGCATCTTTTGAGTTGTATTTATATGTTTCAAGCTGGATCTACAAGTAGTTGGTTGAAGTTGCTGTTCAAACTTTTCACAACAAAATTTCTTCTCATAGAGTCTTCATGTAATTCTGGAGCCTTATCAGCAAGTTTGTACATGTCCAACAAATATAATGTTCCCCAAAAAGAATAGTTCACATGGTCAAATGCAAAGAAATAGGGGTACATTTTTCTAAAACTAGAACAAAAATGTATTCTATAGTTTCCGCTTCTTTCAGCAAACTAAAATGGAAATGGACTTTACGGAAAGAAACATGCCGTAATCTGATTTTTGACTCAAGTTCACTGTCATACCTGCTGCTGTTCATTAAAATAATTTAAAACTTCTAATATTAAAAATCTCAGCTCAGTGGATTTTGTGCTATTAGTAAAAAATAATGCATAATTATGCACTTTCGCAATCGAATATACAACACAACAAAATTTCAATGTAAAATCGACCCTAACAACATCGCCATCACTAGAGTCGATTTGAGGTTGACTTCAGATTATAAATCTCGCCCTTCCTCGCATCTCTGCGTTTGCCACTGTGCGTCGTGACATGCCGTTCGATTTCTTTAATTTTTTCTTAAACTATTTGTCCCATCGATATTCTAAACAAACCGACATGTTCTCTGATGTTTGGTCTATAACTAGATAGACTATAGACCCAATGTTTTTCGGGGTAGAGCGAGGAGAAACGATTTTAAAAATATGGGTTTTCAGACTCATTCTAAGTCATTTTGTATGAAGAAACTCCGTATACAACAATGGTTTGACGTATTTTTATATATAAAATAAAAATATTTCTAATGTCCGGATCGATATGCAAATTTGAATAATGAATTTTCGGATATCGTAGATCCGAAAAATGACGAAAAACAAATAAGCACTTTTTTTATAAGGCTCCCCACCACTCCCCTCGCGCTACTATTTTTGGACGACCAAATGATTTTGCATTAGAAAGATATTAGAAACGAATAAAAATAGGTTTTGCATTTTAGCAACAAACTGCCCACCAAAATCTATCTAGAAGCCTTTTTCCAGTCTTATTTACTCTTCAGTATGGAATTGTATTTACTCTTGTACAAAACTAATATTTTTATGTTAAAACAGGATTCTTCTTCCTATGCCGTCCCCATTAACGGAGGTTGGCGACCACATTTTTAAAAGCTTCTCTGTCTTTTGCAACGTGGAATAATTCGTCTACAGTCATGTTTGTCCAGTCTCGAATATTTCGCAGCCATGACTTCCTTTTTCTACCTATTCCCTTTTTGCCATCGACTCTACCCTGCATGATGACCTGCAGAAGACTATATTTATTATTTCGTAGTATGTGTCCAAGGTATGCAGTCTTGCGTACTTTTATCGTTCTCAACAATTTTTTGACTCGACCCATTCTTCTCAGCACTTCCTCATTGGTGACCCTGGCAGTCCATGGGATTCTCAACATTCTCCGGTATATCCAAAGTTCAAAGGCTTCAATCTTTTTAACTATTTGCGCTTTTAGTGTCCATGTTTCTACCCCGTACAATAATTGCGACCAGACGTAACATTCAACAAACCTCAGTCTCAGCGCAATATTCAGATTTTTGTCACAGAACAATTGTTTGAATTTTAAGAATGCTGCCTTGCCATTTCTATTCGTATCTGGATCTCTTGGTCTGGATCTAATTCTGTGTTGATGTAAGCTCCCAGATATTTATATTTTGTCACTCTCTCTATTTGCTGTCCACCAAGAGTTAGTTGTTCATTATTAAATAAATAAAACAGGATTAGAATGTTAAAATGATAGCTTTTGTTATACAGATAAACTGTTTAGTTTAAATAATTTCCCCTTTTTAATTTTGTACATAAATAATAAACAAAAATAGCTTTGAGAATAGATTTCACAAATTCAATAAAACAGAGCATTTTAGTAATTCGGTTTATAAAGTTTGTTGAATGTAATGTTGAATTATTTAATAATATACATAAAAATTATAATCATTACTTAGCTTCTGTTATCTTTGAATTTTGTTTCACTACTTCAACTGACCGCTGCCCTTGCAATATTTTTAAAATTCAAAACACCATAACCGCAAATTACTGTTTGAGTAGGAAATATGCAATACAACACGAGCTCCGGTCGCTCGACTAATACTCTTTAGAGCTGGCAACAGTGTCTGATCTCGCGTTGATCTGTAAATATCTAAAATTTCGTATATAACTCTTCCCCTTCCCTTTTCAGCTACGGATCTCATTTTGTTGTAAATTTATCAAAAAAATTTATGTTCAAAAATCTTTTCCCCTCTAAGTGTGCCATGATTAATATGTTAATTACAAAGATAGTTATGAACAATATACTCCATTAATTAATTTCCTATTGGTGGATCTCGGGTTGTCCTCGATTTAATCGGATCTCGCCTTGATATGAAGACGTATATATATATATATATATATATATATATATATATATATATATATATATATATATATATATATATATATATATATAATCAAACTGAATAAAGCCACAAAAGGAATAAAACAGTCATTCAGAATTCACATATCATAGGTACACATATGTTAGTTTGTAGTACTAAAAACACAATCTGAAAATATGGTAGTTTTTCCATGTTTTTGAAGAGTCTAAGAATATTGATATAATATTATGGTCGTAATGTTTCGCAAAATACAAAATTGTGTGTGGTATTTAAGATTCTATTTGTTCTCCATTTAATTCTCAATTCTCTTAATGGACCACTAATTTTGTCGCTATATTTGGATATGATACAATTAAAGCCCTTTTAGATGTAAACACGAAACATCACAAATCCCACCAAACGCTATAAATATCTTACAGCAAGTATATCATAATTTTAATGCATGTGTAAGGGAGAATAATTTTGGTCAGGATTTCCCGCTTGGATTATTTGAGAATCAGAGCGTATTTCACGAAATGTATATCTCTGTTAGGCCCTAACCGTTTCCCTAAAATTAGAGCTGTATCTGTTATTGTCATTTAGAAATTTCATAAAACGCTGTAATTGTGTGGAAACTCTATTAGGAAAAAGGGAAATGTCAGTATTAGACCAAAAAATACATGTGAATACTACAGTACTGTTTACAATTTATTTATTTTTTCGTTAAATTGATAAATTATGTATTTACCCCTGGCTGGAACTAGTGAGAGTTTTTAACGCATCTTATATATCAATCTTCAACTTCAGTTGAAAGTATTCTTCACATACTTTCTTTTTATCTTCTTTAAAGGCGGCAAGATTGCCTTTATCATCTGTTATTTTTCCGCTGTTGCGTTTTTGGAACTTTCCAGCTATTCCTTTCACCTTTCGATGAACATTAAAGTTTTCATATCGACTATGATACTCCTCTATTTTTGTAAATTGTTTTGTTTTTGTTTCTCTTTGGCTTCTCTTATTTTTCTTCTGACAATGGTATGTATTCTCTTATATTCCTGTAGATTTTCTTTGTTTTTTTTCTCTGATTCACAAGTTCAAGTATTTCATTGGTCATCCACGATTTATGTTTCTCTGTATCTTTCTTCAGGTATTGTACTTTTATTTCTCTCACTGTTTCTTATATTATGGTCAGACTTTCCTCTCAAGTTTCTTATTTTTGCATTTTAGCACCTTTGTATTGAGGTTTTCACCCACCTGAAGTCGAACATTGGAATCTTTCAGTTTTCTAACATCATACTTCTTTATCAACTTACTTGTAACCTTTTTTGTTCTGACTTTGAAATTACCTACAGCTGGTACATGATTAGAATTTATATCTGCCCCCGGGTATGTTTTAACACATGTAGAGCTTTTCCTATACATCTTAGAAATATACTTAACATATGTATATATAACAACTTGTAAATTTATTAATAATCACTATTTTCGTTTGATCAGCTAAAGGTATTCTTTTATAAGTGTAATACTCTTATTCTTATAAAAAGGTAACAGTTTGAATCTATCTAAAAAAAATTTATAACATAAATTACAATATTCATGTACAAATAATATAAGAGATACACAAGCCTAAAACAATAATCAAGAACAATGCTATTTCTTACACAGTACCACTTGTTTCAAAATTGTGTCATATAATTTCTAAATTGTAATGATATTTGACTTCAAACAATCATGCAACCTAAAAATATTTATTCTGTCAGGGGTACAATGCTCTCTGTGGCTTTATTAAGATAAACATAGGGTTACTTTTACATATATTTATACATAAATTTTAGACTGAAAGAATATAGGAGAATATTTTCCAAATCATTACTTATATCAACTACAGTTTTGGAAAAGTAGATATTAGTATTCCACGGAAGCCAACTAAAAGTTAGTTTTATAAAAATTTTCACATTTACATCAAATGAAGTTTAAAGAAAGATGGATGGGAGTGAAGTTTATTGAAAACTTAAAAGACTGAGAGCTAAGGACACTTACTCAAATGGAACGTCAAATAACTAGACTGTCTGAAATGCTTCCGTTTACGCTGACTGAAGAAAAGGACAAAAAATTTCATCCACCTTAGAGAGTTCGTGATTATAAGGAGTAAAGTATTAATATCGCCTGCAAAATTAAAGCTATAAACTAGCTATCTATAATTATATTGAAAAATAGATTGCTTTTTGAAAGGTTACTATTAAAATGTCACTGATGTTCAGATATCGTAAAATTTGCACTCTGATATTAAACTTGAGCAATATGAAATGCGAGAAAATAAAAAAGAAACAATAACCTGTCGATAAAATGTTTTTCAATTCAGTTATGTATGCAAAGCGTTTACAAATGATACAACATTATTTTAACAAGAGTTTATAAAAAATTTGATTATAAATTTCTATCTATCTGTAGCCCAAACTCTATTCATGTGTTGAATATAGGCCTCTCCCATTTGTCTCCATTTTTCTCTGTCTTCTGTTTGTCTTTTCCACATTGGACCTGCGCTTTGCTCAATGTCATCTTTCCATCTCTTTTGCGGTCGACCTCTTGACCTTTTTACAGTATATGGTCTCCAGCGACCAATTTCTTTATTCCTTCTTCCATCCTGATATCTTTCGTTATACCCAGCCCATTTCCATTTTAATTTCAATGCATGTTGGACTTGCATCTTATTCACTCGTTCCTCTTTTTATCTCTCAACGATATTCCCAACATTTTTCTTTCCATAGCTATTTGAGTTTTCTTTATTCTAAGTTGCTCTTTGTACACGTCCACGTCTGGGAACCATATGTCAGAACAGGTAGGACGCATGCATTAAATACCTTCGTTCTTAATTTTGAAGGTATTTTTTGGTTTTTGATAGTATATGAGAGTTTTTCGAATCCAGCCCACCCCATTCTTATTCTTCTGGTTATTTCTTTAGTCTGGTTACTTTTGTCTGCTCTAATAGCTTGTCCTAAGTAAATATATTCTTGGGCGTATTCTATGTTTGTTCCACCTATGGTAATTACTTATCTGTCTTCTGTATCAGTCATCATTTTAGCTTTCTTTAGATTCATTTTAAGTCCTTTCTCAAGAGATGTTTTTTCTAGCTCTGAAATCATTAGTCGTAGTTGTTTCATAGTTGTTGCTATCAGCAGTACATCATCGGCGAATCTTAGATGATTTAAATATTTCCGTTTATACAAATCCCTTTATATATTATTAAAAATATCTTCCAACGCCAGAGTAAATATTTTGGGTATGATTGTATACCCTTGTCTGACACCTTTACAAATTCTAATTAATGGAGTTTGAAGGTCTCTGTCTAGCTGAATTCTCATAGTGACGTTTTGATTTATATTGTGGAATAACATTCTGTACCGTGAATCTATTCGGCAATTAACTAGCGCTTCTTCCACTGCCCATAGTTCTATGCTGTCAAACGCTTTTTCATAGTCAACAAACGCTAGATTATAGATTTGTGAAAACATTTGTGCTACATTTGTGCAACAAAGCTTATAGATTTGTGACAAGAGAGATATTGGTCTATAGTTAGCTAATTTTGATCTATTTACTTTCTTATATATCAGAATTGTATTTGTCTTGTTCCACTTTTGCGGTATTTGTCCTTCAAACAAACATTTATTGAAAAGTATCTTTAGGTAGTCAAGGCAAACACAAATCAATGTAGAAGTTTGAATGGCGATCTATTAACAACAAGAACAGACGTACTAAATCGATGGACGAAATATTTTAACGAGACACTTAATATAGAGGAAGAAGAGGAAAACCCGGAAGACGAAAGCTGTGAGGTAAGCGGAGCAGACGAGAGGGAGGAGGATCCACCAACGATCCTGGAAGTTAAAGACGCTTTAAACAAACTAGCCAGAAACAAATCACCCGGAATAGATAATCTCCCAGCTGAATTATATAAAGAAGGTAGCCACGAGATCATAATAGTGCTACAGCAGCTTATAAATATGGATACAGAAGTCCCTTCGCAATGATTGGAATATTGGAATACTTTGCACCATACACAAGAAGGGAGATATCTTTGAATGCTCTAACTATCGAGGAATTACGCTTCTAAATTCAGCGTATAAAATATTCTCCAATATACTATACCATACTTCACCATATGAAAAGCGAATAATAGGACAACACCAGGCTGGTGTCAGAGCTGGTAAATCAACAATTCATCAGATTTCAACCCTGAGACAAATTCTAGAGAAAATACTGAAATACGGTGTAGATACGCACCACATATTTATAGACTACAAGGCAGCCTACGACTCTGTTAATAGAAGAAAATTGTTTAGAGCAATGATAGACCTAGGAGTACCAAATCAGTTGGTAGGTTTAACCAAACTAACCCTTGAAAAAGTTGAATGCATAATATGAGTCCAGAGGGAACTCTCTGAACCTTTTAAAACAAATAACAGGCTACGTCAAGTAGACTCACTCTCCTGTATACTATTCAATCGAGCTCTGGAAAA
Source organism: Diabrotica balteata (assembly GCA_918026665.1). Taxonomy (NCBI): domain Eukaryota; kingdom Metazoa; phylum Arthropoda; class Insecta; order Coleoptera; family Chrysomelidae; genus Diabrotica; species Diabrotica balteata. Next base: position 81,073,861 of record OU898285.1, on the reverse strand, counting down.
AGTAATAGGTACGTCACAAATCACAACTACCGGTTCAGTATATAACAAATTTGTGCAAATTCTAGCATATGCTGATGATATCAATATTGTTGGGAGAACGGAAAACGCAACACGAGAGGCGTACATAGTACTAAAGGAAGCGGCTACAAAAATAAGTTTACTAATAAACAGCAATAAAACGAAATACATGAAAATAGGTACGCAACCACAAATACTACGGCCACTTGTTATAGAATATGACGTCATCGAAGCAGTAAACGAATTTGTATACCTGAGAACGCTCGTCAATACTGAAAATTACACTACCGCAGAGATAAGCCGCAGAATTTGCACAGCTAATAGATGCTATTTTGGGTTTAATCTCCTTTTTAAATCTACATTTATATCAAGAAATACAAAAGTAAAACTCTACAAAACAATAATACGCCCAGTCCTAACATATGGTTCAGCAACCTGGACTTTAACAAAAAGCAATGAAAACATGTTAGGATGTTTCGAAAGAAAAATACTAAGGCGAATCTATGGAGTGGTAAATGAAAATGGTGTCTGGAGAAGACGATACAACTTCGAACTCTATAGAATATACCAGGAACCAGATATCGTAAAAACACATTAAGATAGGACGTCTGAGGTGGGTAGGCTATGTAATGCGGATAGAGCAAAGCGACCCAGCTAAAAAAACGCTCCTTCATAGACCTATTGGTGAAAGAAGAAGAGGAAGACTTAGAACAAGATTCCTAGATAACATAGACCAAGATATGAGAAATATGGAAATACATGCTTAGCGGAGGAAGGCGATGGATATGGACGACTGGAATAAAATTCTTGGGGAGGCTAGGACCGACACAGGGTTGTAAAGCCAAAATGATGATGATGATATTTTGTGTTTTCAAGTTTAAATATTGTTCTATCCTGACTTCAAAACTGTCTCAGTTAGTGTCGTTGTTCTATAAACGATCACAGAGACTATAAATTTAAAAATTGCTTAAAGTTACTCCTATATTTTATCTCCTAAGTAGCAAAATCTCTTTGTCGCGTTCTTTGCAGAGATTAATTTAAATGCGGACCTGTGTGTTAAGGCATCGTAAATGCAGTATTTGCATGTTCTTCTTGTTTGTTCTGCAATTTAATGTTCAAATATTTTTAGTGTAAATACTCCTCATTGTTCATGAAGTGTAAGTATATTTACCTGTGGTTATACAGTATCAAAAGTTCTTTGCTCAATAAATAAACTTACATTTAACCCAAACAAAATTGTTTCATTTAGCTGCGTAGGTATGGAAAATTCCCGGGATTGGTCGGAGGTTTGCATTTCTACTTTGAAGATAATGAGGTAGTTTTCTGTTTATGGCAATCTCGCAGTAATGTATTTACCCTCGATATAGCTTCTCTTGTAATTAACATCGATGCATAATTTGGAGAAACTTGATTAGAAATTTATTTGTGTGTTGAACTAAAAATCCGTGACCTATTGACAAAATGTGTTTCTAAATTTCGAATTATAATATCAAAAGTGACAAATAATAATAATAAAATAATCAAAGAATGATTTACGACACAGAGGGTTTCCAATATGCCACTCAGAATATTGTTCGCTCAAATCCAAAACGACACAAAATGCCAATACGGATGTCAAACCCAATAAACCATCCAACATATTCGTCTTCTTCTAATGTTAAAACGTCCAAATCATGTCAAAATTATATATAGTATTCATTTGACTCTTGACATATAAACATCGATACGAATTAGGCGAAAATTTATAGTGGTTATCAAAAATTGGCTCCAGTCTGGTTTTTAACGTCATTATCGTGTATCAAGTGGATATACTATTTATAAACTATTTAAAAATTTAAATATACAGTTTTAACAATTAAAATAAGTGCTCCACCAGATTTATCGGTTAGTGTTCGTTTTTATACTGCTACTGTATATGGTCAACCTATAAATATTCCATATCAGCAACAGCAAATTCAACCAGAATGCCCAAATGTCCTTTTTCCTCAAAATTTACAATCAAATTGAGCACAAATTTAAAACAACCCACCAATAACAATATATTATGTTCCTATCCAAGTACTATTACAATCTTCCTTAAACCGTCAATACAATCCTGAAATAAATTCCACAAGCTTCTGATTCTATTGAGATGACATATACATTACAATGTGAAGAATCTTCAGGGAAATCAGTGACATTGAGTCATCAGACATCCACGAATGGCAAAATATACAACATAGTAACAAAAAACGTAAATATAATCTTCCGACACCAATAGAAAACGAAGACACTGTAGTAACCAGCAATAAATTTCAGATTCTACAAAATCAAAACGAAAACGACAACAATAACAGTACAGAAAATACCAACGAAACTCCAGCAACCTCTAAACCCTCACCAATTTTTATATATGTCGTTACTGAATACAATAAAATGGTTAATAACCTATCGAAAGTAACAAAAACAGAGACATACTATTATACAGCATTAAAAAACAACACAATAAAAATAAATTCCTGGGACTCTGAATACCGAAAACTGGTAAGACATTTAAACAGCAAAAAAATGTGCATCATACGTACCAAATGAAAGAGGATATAGCATATAGAGTTGTAATTCATAATCTACATCATACAGTGCCCATTCATATAATAAAAAACGAAATATAAAATCATGGGAATTTAGTACGCAATATTGTAAATATAAAATACAGAGTCTTTAAGGACCTTCTAATGATGTTCTACGTCGATATAGAACCTAGTAAAAATAATAAAAAAAACAACGCGAAAATATTTATTAAGCCACCCTATAAAAAGAATAATATTGTTCAGTGTACCAGATGCCAATTGTATGGACACTCTAAGACATACTGTAATATACCTGATCATTGTGTCAAATGTGGAGGCAACCATATGTCAGCCGATTGTAAAAAAAACCCAGGGACACACCTGCCATATGTGCTCTCAGCAATGGAACAGTCACCGCAAATTACAAAGGATACATGGCATATAAATATTTAATTAGCAGTAGAAACAGAGCAAGAGGAGTATCATCGCACAACAGGTGGAACAAATGTAAAAATAATGTCCATGCTAATACGAATTCATACAACCAAAATCATGCGACTTACCCTCAAATAACAAGTGGGACACATGTAAGTAATACAAACAGTGACATTAGAAAATGATAAAGAGTTTCCTTAACGAATTGAAACCTATGTTTTCATAACTAACAAATCAAAATAGCGTGATCTTAAACATGGTTTCCACAGTAATAAATAAACTCAGTAATGGAACTTAAGTCACTACGAATTGCACAATGGAATGCCAAGAGCCTAGGCAACCATAACACAGAAATTACTAACTTTCTTGAACATAACAAAATTGATGTTCTACTCATATCGGAAACCCATTTCACTGACAGAACGATGTTCATGATCCTTAGCAGAGGAAGAAAAAGCAATCAAAAAGTTAAAAAATCTCCTGACACATACCAAATCGTCGCAGAAGTTTTAAAATATATTGGAGATGTTGGAGTAAATGTTATGCATATGATTTACAAAAAGATTTGGAAAACCGAAGAGTGGCCAACGACTGGACAACATCCACTTTCATCCCTATATTCGAAAAAGGAACTCCGCTAGATTGCAGCAACCACAGAATGGTAACCCTAATATCCCATGCAAGCAAGGTTCTGCCTCATGTAATACATGAAAGACTAAAAGCTTTTCTATTGTCTCAGATATCAGAAGAACAAGCGGAATTTGTCCCTGGAAAAGGTAAAAGAGGCATTCTTAATGTCAGATAGCTTATCGAATAAATGATTAGCTATCTAACTATCTAGCTATCTCGTAAATTCAATACTCCTATGCTTATGTGCATTGTGGATTACACACAGGCCTCCGATAAAGTCAAATGGCAGCAGCTATGGTCCATACTAGCAGAAATGGGAACACTCCACAACTTAATTCAACTAATTAGAAGTCTATATGAACACAATAAATGCGCAGTAAAAATAAACAACACCCATTCCGATCATTTCAGAACAAAGGCAGGTGTCAGGTAGGGATGCATAATCTCGCCAACTCTGTTTAATATCTACAGCGAACACATTATGTGAAAGGTACTAGACAAATAGAAGGGTAGAATATCAGTAGGAGGTCAAACAATCAGTAACTTGAGATATGCGATGACACTTGAATATTCGAGGCAAATAAAGAAGAAATGGAAGACATAATGAGATGTCTGGAGGAGAAAAGCAAAACATATGGACTAAAGCTCAATAGGAGTAAGACAAAGACAAAGATCATGATAGTAGGCAGAGTTCGGAATAATCTTTTATACACCTGGGTTTCTTAATAACAAATGACGGAGGGTGTGACAGAGAAATACGTAGAACTACGTATTGTCAAATACGTTGACTATTGTTAGACCAGCTATAATGGAACTGGTAACAATTTGGAAAATTTTAGCATAACAATACACACAAAACTAAGGCTGCAGTAACTTAAGGTAAAGGATAAAATGCTTAAACAAATACAACAGAGATATTTGCAGTATTTTGGACACATTACTAGAAGAACAGGTAAGATGGAAAAACTGATAGTCGAGGGTAAAGTTGAAGAAAAAAGACCTAGGGGAAGATCTCCAAGCCGTTGGGTAGATCAAACAAAAATATTGATTAACCAAGGGTAAAATGAAGCCGAACAACTAGCCCAGGACAGGGGAGGATGAAAAGAAATCGAGAAAAAACGGTAAATGCCTGATGGTGTCACCACATCCCAAAAGGGATTAGGACCGAGGAGGAGTAGGACTTAATAAAATATATTACATAAACCATAATATCAGATCATATCTTTATATCTCCATGTTTTGTTTATTTTTGATTGTAGTATTAATAATTTTCTATTTAGATGACACTATTTAATTTTTTTATAAAGATGAGTACAATTAATGAACTTTTTTAATCTAAAACTGTTACAATTAACAATCTTTATTGAGAATAAACCACAATTTTAGTTTGAAATATGTATGTTTTGACGTTTCGATTTCTATTTTGAGAACTATTTCCCAAATTAAAATCGAAACTTGTTTTAAACTCAAATTCTGGTTTACTCTCAGTAAAAATAGTATATTATATTAAGATGCCATAAGAAAACAGCTTCTGAACAGTATTAAAACTGTTATTAATTTAAACGTTTTTTTTACACTTATACAAACATGTTTTACTTTATGTTGGTATTTTAGTTGGTGTTTTAAGTTATTTTTTCCGATTGACTTTAAACTTTTAAAATAGTTGTAGTATCTACGTCCATTTGGTGGCAAAATTGAATCCTTCACTCGAAAATCAGACCACTTTAGCTATCACAACTTCGAGGAATGTCATCCTAACTCGTACATACATACGTAAAAGCTGATTTCAAAAAAAGGGAAACCATGAAATCCCCAATAAATGTAAGATCGCATCCAACATTTCTTTACGATACTATATCTATAAAACAGCCTTAATATAAAAAGTAGTGTATGGATGACCTTTTATCAATATTTTATGGGTTATTCTCTTTTATCGTCAAAACTTAGTAAAGATCAATGGATATTCGTGTTGAACTTCGTCATTAAAGAAAGGTCGAGAGGAATTATAAATATTGCCTGTATGATACTACTCTATTTCGCCGAAATAATAATCTAGATAAGAAGATAAAACATATGTAACATTCCTTTTTCAACGCTTGAAAACTTGGACTGAATAAATCCGTTATAATGATAACCACAACCAACAATATAACGAAAAAAATTTATTTTTTGGCGAAATCTAATCTGACTCATTGTGTTATATAAAAGACGAAGGTTTGCAATGAGTTTTTAGAGATTTAAAATTGCAATTGCAGATTGTTCACTAATGCTTATTTTCCTTTCATAGCAATTATGGGGCGACGTTTTAGTGCTGAAGACATCATTCTAAAGAGTAGGTGCTGCTGATGCATTTTTTTTTTGTTATTATTCAATTTTCTTTTCGTAAATTAATACTAGGTTTTTTATTGCTTCATAAAAGTTAACTTATATTTCCTTCTTAACTTCATTTTGAAGTTAACGACACAACAAGGTATTTGCACAAAAAATAATAGCAGAAAAATGCAGAAACACATATCTCATCCAAAGCGATGGAGTTCAAGCAAGCTCGGTAAAAATTAAAGCAAACATCTTCTTTTTATTGCACCATCTTCTTTCGAAGGTTGGAAATTCAAATGGACGGTTATATTTTGGCATATGTCCAGCCCATCTAAGCCTACCTCTTTTTATGACACATATTACATCTCTTCCGTTAACTTTTTCGTTATACTTCTCGTACAATTAAAAATTATATCGCCTTTTCCAAATACCATTCATACAGATTGCGCCCATTATCCTGAGTAGTATCTTCCTTTCTAAGACGAACAGACAATTTGCATCTGTTTTTGGAGATGAACCATGTTTCTGACCCATATGTCAGCACTGGTAGGATGAGTGTGATGTATATTATTAATGTGGTTTTTTTGGGTTTTAAGCCATTAAAACGCCACGCTTGTCTAGTGCGTGTTAGCGGGTTGGTTTGGAAGTAGGGGAGAAAAGTGTGGAAATGGAAATGCTTTTGGGTTTCTTCTTTAAGTGCCATTTCCGCGACGAAGGTTGGAACTCACCATGACTATTCTGACCTTCGAGACAGCTGCTTTAAACAATTGCCTTGAGCTGCAACCAACTCCATCTCTCAGGTTCGTAGCTTCTCCTACCCTCTATTTTTCCTTGAATTATGAGTCTCAAGATGTAACTTTCGCCTCTCATCACATGTCCGAGATATTATAATTTCCTTTCTTTTATTGTATTTTCCATTTCTCTCTCTACCTATTCTCCGTAACACTTATGTATTCGTGACTCTATCTACTAAAGGAATTCTTAACAATCTTCTAAATGTCCACAGTTCAAAACGCGTTAATTCAATTTGTTGAATTCCGGTTTAATGTCCATGATTCAGCTTTATAGTAGAGTACACTGTGTACATAATAGCATTTAATTAGCCTTATTCTAAGGGCTAATGTCAGATCTTTGCTGCACAAAATCTTTTTCATTTTCATGAAGTTGAAGTATATATTTTTACTCTCTCAATCTGCTGGCTGCCTACCGTTAATATTTTGTCGCTCATATATTGTAGTGTTGTATTGTATTGCTTTGGGTTTGGAAATGATTTTTCCGGAATGGGAGGCTAAAGAAATTCATGAGCTTGCGTGGGCAGGTGTACTATTGCTGAAGTAGATCTATCCCCTGCTGGGATTGCAGAGAAGTATCCACCGCTACCCTACCTGGTTGATCCCAGAGAAGTATCCACCTGTTGACCTCTTCTTCTTCTTCTTCTTCTTAGCGTTCTGTCGTCCATGTTTGGACATAGGCCTCTCCAAACTCCTTCCATCGGTCTTTATCCTGAGCAACATATTTTTGTTCCGGCTATTCTTCTAATGCCATCAACCCATCTCATCTGTGGTCTTCCTCTTGGTCGTTTAGTTTCGTAAGGTCTCCAATATTGTATTGTAGTATTCCAACGTTGGTCTTTCTGTCTAGCAGTGTGCCCCGCGAAGCTCCATTTAAGTTTGCAATTTTTGTTGTTATGTCCTCGACTTTTGTTTTGGATCTTACCCAGTCATTCCTCTTTTTATCTGACAGTCGTATACCTAACATTACTCTTTCCATTGTTTTTTCTGTTGTGGCTAGTTTGTTCATGTTTGCCTTGGTTAGGGTTTGACATCCATATGTCATGATAGGAAGGATGCATTGGTTGAACACTTTGCTCCTCAAGTATTAAGGTATTTTGCGGTTCTTAAGTATCCAACTAAGTTTTCTCCAAATCCTGCCCATGCTAGCCTTGCTTTTCTAGTAATTTCCGCACGTTGGTTCTCTTTGTCAAGTCTCAGGATTTGGCCTAGGTAGATATATTCCTGGATTTGTTCTATCTCACTGCCGTTTATAGTTATATGTCTGGAGTCATCTATGTTTGTCATTATTTTTGTTTTTATTTTCATATTCATTTTTAGGCCGACGTATTGGGAGCTGGCTGCTAGTTCCCCCTACATTATTTGCAGTTCCTCGAATGCGCTCGCTATAATCACTATGTCGTCAGCGAATCTGAAGTGGTTTAACTTGTTGCCATTAACGTTAATGCCATAGGTTGACCAATTTGTAGTTTTGAAGACGTCTTCTAGGGCTAGGTTGAAAAGATTTGGCGATGACTTGTTGAAGGAGTTCTTTCACATACGTATTTAAACGGTTGTACAGGTTGTTGGAGAATATTTTCTATATTTTGTTCAAAAGAGTTCTATAATTTTTTAGGGTATCTGGTACTAACTATATGAACATTTTTGTCTCTACACATCGTCAGCCGTGGTTTGATTTTTTTTCTTGTTGTTTTATTTAGGATGTTATAGAATTTTTTAGTTTTATTTTTTTCTATAGTAATGCAGAACTCATACCAGTATAAAATAGTGACCCAAGTGACTCTGATACTTTAGATCAGTTGAAAAGTTTTATTATACAAGGGTCATCAATTTATGTAAACACTTCTCCTACTTCTCAACAACATGATTCAGCTAATATTATTATGAATCCAAGTGTATCTAATAAGTCGCAAAATAATAAGAGGTTAACAAGTAAAAGCTATTTCAGTCGGAGACAGCGAACAATCGAAAGACAGAACATCATGGAAAGTTATTGGTTCAAGATCAGTACCTGGTAAGATTATGAATTTTAGTTTCTTCATATTTAGTAAATGTTGACTGTCATTATAGAATGTCTCACTCAGCTCAATACTTGTCAAGAGGAATCAGGTCCTACTTCGTATGCAAAAATTAACGTAAAGAATAATTATTGTATGGTAAGTACTTGGCACCTTATAATAAAAGAGGGCATGTTGCGTCATATACAAAAAAGTACTTCTGCAGAAGCACATAGATGTTTGAAAAATGAAACATGGACTGTAACTAATAAAGAACTGGAGGCTGCCCTTGCTATTATGCACGCAAGAGGTATCTACGGCGCCAAAAATTTTCCAAACAAAAGCTTGTGGTCAATGTATGGGGTCAATAGTATGGGGTCCTCAGTTTTTTAGGTAAAGTATGTCACAAGAGAGATTCAAGGATATTATGAAATATGTTAGATTAGACGTAAGGTAAAAAGGATATGAACTATTGAAAACCGACGAATTTGCTCTAGCCTCTGTGGTTTAAAATGGATCTATAGATAACAGTGGTGCATGGTACAAAACGAGAATAAACCTCACGGCTCAATTTTGGCTTTTGGCTTGCGTGAAATCAAAATATATTGTAAATGGTTACCCTTATACTTGCTCTCATCATCTATGCAATAAAGATACAAGTGTTGGTGAATAGTTTGTTTTGCGGATAATGGAAAATTAACTGAGAAAAGGCAAAAATATTACGACAGATGACTACTTGACATTGACGAAATTCGGGGAGGCATTGCCAGAGAAATCTTGTGTGTACTTTGAATCGCAAGAGAAAGTAAGTTTCTCTAAGCGTAAAGCGTGAAAATAGAGAATTGTATGTTACCCATATATTCCAGAGTGACGAAAAATGACACTTACTGCATACCAAGGAAAGAGTCACAAAAATGTGCTTTAGTTGAGCTCTTTATATAAATCAGTGCATGTTGCTATCAATGGAGAAAAACTTCCTAAAACAGTTAGTTTTTATAATAAAACCAAATATGGGGTTGATGTAGTGGACCAAATGGCGCGTCTTTATTCTACAAAAGTTGCTTCAAGAAAATGGCCTATGGAAGTGATTTATATTATTTTTGACTTTGGAGCAATAATTACTTAGATTATTTATAAAGAAGTAACTGGAAGTAGACTCAGTTCTCGTAAGTTTATTCTTCAGCTACGTGAAGAATTACGGGCTCCATACCTTACCTCCCGAAATCTGGTTTTACCAAAAACCAACATTGTTACTATCCAAAAACGTAACAAGGCTATTTGTGGCAAATACTAAAAACTGCAAACTGTATGGTATTCCAAATGTTTAAATAATGAAAAAGAAAAATACAATCAGATTCTATCGTCTAGAGTTAATATATTATCTTTAAACTGGATTTTTATTGATCGATTGAAGAACGTGAAGCCAAAATGATCTCTTCGAGCTTTCTAGGTAGGTACGCTAAACCAGACTTTCTAGTGTTAAGGATATGAGACAGCAACTTAATATTCGATATTCATCGCATTGAATTCTTTTTAGTATTGTTCCGAATGTTGATTTTAGTCAGTCTGATGGCTATCTGTTATCAGAGTAGTGTCATATATTTTATTGAATGGTGCTATTATCACGTCTGCTACGACTTCTGCTTCCGTTGTCCACATTTAATTTAAGTATTTCGACATTTATATTGTCTGAACCTCTGGCTTTTTCGTGTTTCTGAGCTTTAACCGCATGAATAACATTTTCTGTGGTTTTTTCTTGACCTTTTTCATTTATTATTGTTTATTTACACATCTGTGTCTGGTAAAGATAAAAGTCTATTTTAACAATTCTCTTGGATTTCATCTTTATCTGCAACTTTTCTGTGATTTAGATCTTCAAGTGGCTTTCTGTAGTTCATGCTTGCTTACGTGAACTTCACAAAACAACCCAGGATATTAAGAAAATGGCTCCAGTGGTGAGACTTATCCCTACCAATACAGGACCAGTCCTATATCACAATTCAAGATGATTCAATTGTACCAGGCCTAAGTTAGAGTTTAATAGTAGATACTAACTAGCAGAAACTTGTGAGGACAGAAAAGGCATGTTACAGGTTAATAGATGGATCGTTATGGCAAGACAGACTTTTAAACGCAATCATCCAAGAAACGCTCCAATACACACCACTAAGAGAAATGGCCAGGAACAGGACCAGAAAATTCTTTCATCAGGCTACAAGAAGGCTCCTTAAGATTAGGGATATTCTCGCAAGAAGCAGAGTACAGAGAATACATCGTGCAACTCATAAACTGACTGATCATTGAATCAAGGTCTAGTCAGGTGTTTGCCGGAGACAGTGACTTCTTTTTCTTGTCTCTTGGGAATTCCACTCTAGGGCAGTCTTTGCGATACTGGAACTATTTTTTCGGAGTGTGTGACCGATCCAACCCCACTTTCTGGACTTAGTTTAATTTTGTACCATCTTTTATTCGGTCAGGTGTAGCGGATTTTCGTTTCTGATGGTGTTAGGCCAGAATATACGTACAATTCTTCGTAGACATTTGTTAACAAAGACCTGCAGTTTGTCTTTGAGGGTATTTGTCACTGTCCAGGTTTCACATCCGTAGAGTAGAACAGACATGACATTTGATCGGAAAATTCGGATCTTTGTCCTTGTAGTATACTCGCCAGATCTCCAAACGGGGTGAGCGTGCTGAAAGCTTGTTGGGCTTTTCGTATCCTCATACGAATATCGCCTGCTGTACCTCCGTTTTCTGTTATGACACTTCCAAGATACGTAAAGTTTTCCACATTTTCAATCTGCATATTGTCGATAGTAAATAGCGTGTTGTTCCTTGCATTTATTCTCATGGAATAAATGCAAGGAACTACCCTACCCTTAGGGTAATAATCGCTTTCATTTTAATAAGTTTAATTTTTCCACCATAAAAAATGTTCCAAGTTTCCTAAAAACTAACCGACCACTGCACCAGAGAATATAAAATATTCCATGTGTATTAAATGAAATTCTTTATAAAATACTTAAAATTGTATTGTAGAATTAAGGTTTAAAAATTCAATAAATCTCCACTTGGCATATAGTTTACAAATGGGAAACAGTAATAAAATACATGTAGATGACAGCTGGTGGCAGAGTATCTGTTGTTACGGATCGAAATCTACTAAAAAGAAATTTGAATAAAATAGTAGGAACATAAAACATTTTATAAAATAAGAACTTTACTGTATAAGCTCTTTTGGGTTATCTGCAACAATGCAACGCAGAAATGAAAATATAAAATCGATCAGAATGCATGTGCTTCTATATAAATCCACCTTCAAGTATAAGTATACAAAACAAACGCTCCTTATTTATTTACAGTTGCAAAACGAAGTTTGGAGAGAAGTTTCAAAACAAGAAGTTATTTCTGTTTAATAATTCTAAATAAGAATTTTTGTATCTATTGGTAAATTTTGTATCGATAGCGCATATATTCAGCTGTTAAGCAGACATTTCTGGTTGGTGATTGTTATCAATGTTTATTAGTAGTATCTTCTTATCTTATTCTTTCTCGCTGTTACGAAGGTTAACGATAATTAAGGTAATACCTACTTTCAAAACAAATGCCTGAAAAAGTTGTTTTAAACTAAAACTACAATATTATCTTGGGTTTTTCAGCAAATATATTCATTTTCCTCCGACAATACTTTTGCCGTCTATTTTGGCTTTAATCATTTCTTTACCAGCGACGTATATATACGGTTTGGGGAAAAGTGCCACTGTTCTCAGTGACGTATATATACGTTCTCAAGTGAAAACGTTTTTAATATCATGCCGTTTGTATACGGCATCAAATTTTTTTGCACCTCTGCCAGCCCCATTGCCGCATCTATCCGGCATTGTTACAGTGACATCAGCCCCAATCCCGTATTGGTACATTCGAACATGCATTGTGATGAACCCACTGCCGTATTGATACGGCAGCTTCTAATACACGGCGTTTCGGTAACTGCCGGGTATGGTCGGGTTTTTGGTCTAATTTTAGCATGCGTCTTGAACAGCAAATATCACGTTAGCACGGACTACGAAGTATTCTGCTGTTACTGTTGCATTGCAAATGTATTGTGAAATTTTAAGAAAATGTCTGATTTAAGAAACAGAAGGCGGTCATGCGATACAGGTGGTTTGTGTGGACTAAGGCAAAAAGAATATGATAATATACTGACATGCTTGCATTCCGATGAATCTTCCGATGCATTTCCTTTTGTAGAAAGTGAAAACGATTATGTACCAGCGATGATTCAGAAAAGAAAATACGAAGGCATGGGAGTACCGGTACGGAACGAATACCTATATACGTTAACCTTTGCAGACGATCAAGTAGTGATTGCACAAGACCAAGACGACCTCAGCTACATGACTGCACCGGGTTAGATAGAATAGGACTCAACACATTTTAGCATTATCAACTCAAACTCCCTCAATTCCCCTACAGTGGAAGTCCTTTATGTACAAATGAATAAAATATTGGACACAAAACAAATACCCACCATATGGAACGAGGCAATAACACTATTACTATTTAAGAAAGGTGATAGAAAAAATCTGAAAAACTATAGGCCCATAACGCTACTTAATCTAATGTACAAACTCTTAAATAAACTACTAACAAACAGATAAACAACTGAGTTATGTAGATAATTACTAGTCAAGAGAGCAAGCCGGTTTTAGAAAAGGATTCAGTACAAGCGACCATCTGCTTACGATAAAAATATTAATTGAAAACCCCAACGAATATCAAATCCCAATGTATATGGCATTTGTAGACTTTGAAAAAGCATTCGCTAAGGTGGAACATTGGGTACTAAATAACTCTTTACAAAATGGGAGAACAGACTATAGATATACGGACTTAATTTCCAATATATATGATCAAGCAACAACTTCTATTAAAATAGTTGAACAAACGGAGCCTATTAAAATACGGCTAGGAGTCAGACAGGGTGACACTATATCACCCAACCTATTCAATCAACCTTTGGAAGACGTTATGAGAAAATTACAATGGGAAAAACTGGGTATTAATATAAATGGCCAACACTTTAATCACTTGAGATATGCAGACGACATTGTATTAATAACAGATAAAAGGGAAGAATTACAAAATATGATGGATGAATTAAATAGCGAATCAATAATCGAATCAATCAGACCGAAGAAATAAAGAGAAGGATACGGTTGGCTTGGGTATCCTTCGTAAAACTTTATTATATACTAAAAAATAGAAAATAGGCCCCATATTTAAAAACAAGAGTCTTCAACCAATGTATACCTCCTGTTCTCACCTACGGTTCTCAAACTTGGATGTTTACAAAGGAAAACATGGAACAAATAGCAAAGACGCAAAGAGCCATGGAAAGGCAAATACTGAACATGAGGCTACCAGACAAAAAAAGAAATACTTGGATGCGTAACACAACAAAAGTGACCGATGAATCAACGCAGATAGCAAAACTTAAGTGGAAGTTCGTTGGACATACTATAAGACAGAAAGACGACAGATGGAATAAGATGATTACACACTGGAGACCATACAGTTACAAACGAAAAAGAAAGAGAAAGAAAGAGGAGGCGTGTGTCCAAAATTGGACAGCAAGGATTGTATAGATAGATAGATAGATCAACTTAAGCCCTAGAATACCTAAGGCCCCAATAGGCTTTGTTAAAAAGGCTAGGTTAAGTGACAACTTTAGGGGTGAGTCACAATAGACATCTTAGGTCGAGTGGAAGGGTAAGCCCTTACATTAAACCTAATTTAGACAGTCAGTACTTTACTTTATACTTATTTAGCTTTGAAATTGAAATAATTAACATTTTAGATTAGATTATATTAAAATAGCTGAGCTTTTACTATTTTCCCGCTACAGATTTTTTTTAAATTGACTTATACTCAGTTAAAAGTTACTACAACGTTATTAAAGATAGTTTGTTAAATGGTGTAAGAAAAATCACCTTGTATAATATTAGTTATACCGATGTTAAAAGATAAATGTATTTTTATATTACTAAAATTTATTTTATATTAGTTTTAAAACAGAAGCAAAAATAAAAGCTATACCTTATTACGAGAGACGTGTAAATATAGCAAAAACATGTTTAATGTTTATAGAAAGCAATCTGATATTGGTCTGATAAAACGCATTAAGTGGTCACTTGAAATATGAAGGATAGAATAACAAGCACATAAAGTGGAAAAGGACTGCCTTTTTCCTCGCTCCCGAGCGAAATCGATTCTGTAATCTCCTTTGAGAGGTTTACCTCATACTTTCTATATCTCCTGTCCCCTTCTACTACCCATATTGTATCCCACCCTACCTTAATGACATTTCAACGTGATCATACAGCTGATGAAGTTTTGCCTTTTATATCTTACCAATTACTGAAAAAATATTTAGTCGAAAATCACAAAATCAACCGGATCGAGGTCTGAGCTAAAATGGCGATGACATTTTTTGATCAGCGAAGGCAATTTTAGCTCTACCTTCCTTTACAGGCTCGACCGCACTGGCCTGAAAGAATTTCCTTTTTGAACGTATCCCAATTCTATAATCAGTGTTATAAATATGAATTGAAAACTTTGTAAGACTTTGTAAATTTTGTAAATAGTAAAGGTTTTTTCGAAGAATTCAATTTTCCTGTGGATCTGATTTTTTATTATATACCAAACGATATTGGGTTTTATAAAAAATTTGCAGCTTCAAAATATACAGGGAATACACAAATAAAATGAAAGTCATTTTTTTTATTTAACCGTCAACTGATGACGTGATATAATCTTGACATAAACGGTGACGTGGGGTCTAACCGTACCCCAACCTCTTAACTCATAAAAAACAGTGAAAACATTAATTTTGTCATACAAATTTTTTTTTATTATAACTAATAAATTAGTTAATAACGGAACCTCCAATTACCCTAAAAACTGGGGTATTAAACCAAGGATCAGATTTAATGCCCGATATAACAAAATCAGAAATCAAAGAAGCCCTGAAGAAAATGAAACATAATCGAACCCGGGTGAAGATGGAATATCGTAAGCACTAAAAATTGGAGGGGATGTATTACTTAAAAAAATTAAACAACTTTTCAATATCTGCCTTCACAGCGCCAATATTCCAACAGACTATAACAACTGGAACAACGCTACTATGATTCTATTACACAAAGCAGGAGACAAAGCAAATTTAGAGAATTACAGACCGATTAGCCTCCTCAGCCATATTTATATATAAGTTGTTTACGCGAATACTAGTTAAGAGAATGGAAAGAAAATTAGAGACTTATCAATCAAGGGAACAGGCAGGATTCCGAAACAGTTACGGAACAAATGACCATAAACAAAGTATAAAAACCCTAATAGAGAAAGCAGTGGAATACAATAAACCTCTAGTTCTAATATTTATCGATTTTCACAAAGCCTTTGACACAGTTGAGCTAAGCAAAATATTACAGGCGCTTAAAGAATGCAGGATAGATTATACATATACTAAATTATTATACAAGATATACCTGCAGGCAACAACTACTGTCAGATTACATACTAACAGTAATCGCATAAAAATAGAACGGGGGGTTAGACAAGGAGACCCAATGTCACCTAAACTTTTTAATACAAATGAATATTAATACAAATAAACAATTGGATTGGATGACAAAGGGAATACAAATAGATGGAGAATATCTAAACAACCTGCGTTTCGCCGATGATATACTTATAATAGCTGAAGATCTAGGTATGGCAAGAGAGATGGTACAGGAACTCGTTGTGGCTACAGAAAATGTAGGTTTAAATATAAATATCTCAAAAACAAAAATCATGACCAATTTGGTACCCAACCAGAACATCAGTATTAGTCGGAAAGAAATAGAACTCGTAGATAGATATAAATACCTGGGACATGAAATTATGATTGGCAGGGATAACCAGACTCATGAACTGAAGAGAAGAATCGGCCTTGGGTGGGCAGCTTTTGGAAAACTGAGAGAAACTTTTAAAAGTGAGCTGCCCACATGCCTAAAGAGAAAGGTATTTGATCAGTGCGTCCTCCCAGTCTTGACGTACGGAGCAGAAACACTTACCTTAACAAAAGCAGCAGCTACCAAACTGAGAGTCACGCAGAGAAGAATGGAGCGGTCCATGTTAGGAATAACTCTGCGAGACAGAATAACCAACGAAGACATCAGGAGAAGAACCGGAGTGACTGACATCATCGAAAAGATAGCCAGACTAAAATGGAGATGGGCATGACACATAGCCAAAATGACAGATGGGCGATGGACAAAGAGGTTATTGAAATGGAGGCCAAGGGAAGACAATAGAAGCGTCGGTCGACCATCTACAAGATGGACTGACGATTTAAGAAAACTCAATAAAAACTGGATAAGAGCGGCGCAAGATAGACGGGGTTGGAAACATGAGGAAGATGCCTACGTTCAGCAGTGGACTCTTGAGGCTGGATGATGATAACTAATAAATTAACAATTACAGTTAATGTGATGAGTTTAGGTCCTGTCCCTTGGTTCTGGCGTGATGTGGTCCCCTCCAGTGAGAGAATCACGGGTCCATGTTACTGGTCTGTTGGCCAACGTCGCTTTAGTCTTCTGATAACTCGATGTTGAGGTATTGCGGAAATTAATGGATTGGAGTGTGTGTTCACTTTTTGAATGTATTGTAATTTCTTTTTCTGGTATAATTCTTTCACTTTTAAGATATTGAGATCCTCTTAGATTCTATGGTTGGTTAAGTACCAGGGTGCATCAACAATTGCTTTTAAGATTTTTGATTGACATCTTTCCACAATAGCAATATTAGATTTACTACTGCAGCCCCACAGCTCTATGCCATATGTCCATATTGGTTTGATAACTATTTTATAAATTAGAATTTTACTATTTATTGACAGCTGGGAGTATTTTCCAATTAACCAATTGATTTATTTTTGTCTCAGTTGTATTTGTTTTCTTTTTTTGGTGATGTGTTGTTTCCAACACAGGGTTTGGTCCAGGTGTAGCCCTAGGTATTTGGTTGTTTTAATCCTGGGTATTTCCTCATTGTTGATATATATTGGTGGTGGTGTTTGTCGTCGTAAAGTGAAAGTTACTTGGGTTGACTTGTTTTCATTTATTTTTCATTGTTTTAGCCAGTTTTCAAGCTCATACAAATAGTCTTGGAGTTGTTGTGTAGCTCTATTAATGAATTTGTGACTTGTAAGTGCTACTGTGTCATCTGCAAATGTGCCAATTGTTACGTTATGTGAAGTTGGTAGATCAGATGTATATAATATATATAATAAGGGTCCCAGGTCGCTGCCCTGTAAAATTCCCGCTTTATTGGGATGCATTTTAGATATTTCTCCATTTACTTTTGTTCTAAACTGTCGGTTTTCCAAGTACGATGTAAGTATTCGAAAAAATGGTGGTAATATTTGTTCAATTTTATAATTTTTATTTTTATTCCAACCACACATCAATGAAGAAGATCAAGAAATTATTAATTATTTAAACTCAGAACAACCATCAGCAAATACAATAAAATTAACAACACCAAAAGAACTTAAAGAAAAAATCTTAAGACGGTTTTTCTTACTAGTGGCGATATTGCTTGAGGTTTTAAGGATGATTTGATTGGTTTCCATATTGAATGGTCGTATCTCTTAAGTTGTGTTTTTTATTTTTAGTTTTTTATTTTTGATTTATTAGTAAAGCGATTGTAAAACGTTTTATCCGCTGGGTTCCGACTTTGTTGCCATTTGGCTCTTGCTCTTCTTTTCTCAGCAATAAGCTTTTTAATTTCTAGTGGAATATTTATTCTATTCTCGATTTTATTTTTATCTTCATCGTTCGGTGTCGCTTCTTTTGCAGCGTTTTGCAATAATGTCATAATGTTGTTTGTAGCTGCTTCCATTTCTGAAGGGCTTCTAAGTCTTACATTTAGTTTATTGTTTTCATCCAGTATTTTTCGGTAAATGTTCCAATCTGTTCTAGGTCCATGCAGTTTTGGAGTAGGTTGTTTGTTAATAACGCAGGTGCTAATTGTTTCAATAATTGGTAAATGATCTGAAGATAGATCATAACTTGGAACTATGTCCATAAAGGTGTTAGATATTCCTTTTATGATGCAAAAATCTTAGAGGTCTGATCTTTTTTTGTTGTTCGTTGGCCAGTACGTTAGTGTTCCTGTTGATAAATATTTTGTAACACAGTTACAAAATTTTTAATTCTGAACAGAAAATCACTGACCTTTCCTTCATAGATTGTATTTGGACCATACCCAGAATCGTCCACGCTCCACAGCAATGTAATCTGCCACTATCCGCCTCGCTTTCTTCGCTTTCTTTCGTATCTGCAATCCTCTGCAGCGACTGTACGAAACACCTGACTCAATTCTCCTGCAATTAACACTTGAAATTTAATTCTCCAAACAGTCAGCTACTTCTCAATGACACAAGGACCTCTTTCTGTCCGCTAAATTATTTCCTACGCATTCCAGAAACTGCCTACTTTAGATCCAAGGATATCTTTTCATCGACTTGTAATCTCCTTCCACAAGTTCCTTTCACAATCTGGTATCCAAACTCACGAACACACCTTCTATCGAGACACGACCTTTTCTTTCGATGATCAAATGACAACTGCCCACTCTCTCTCATACATCGACTCTCAATTTTCCCATTAAAAAAAACTGTCCAATCAAAAAGCTTTATTTTGTTTACAATCATTAAGAAAAAGCCCCTTTACTTTTTCCAGAGAAACTAAAGTTTTTGCTTTAAAACCGGCTTTCTCTTTGGTTACAATTACATAATTCATTCCTATAACAAAAGGTTAATTACAATATCTCAATCCTAGGTCATATACAAACAATGAAAAGATTATAATGAGTATGTGCTTTCTAATTCTATATAAAAAGATTTTACCTGCAAGTGTTTAAAAATCAGTTGTTGACAGGTAAAAGTTTCTGTTAATCTAATCTTATGTTAATCTAATACATAAATTTTGTTTACCAGGATGTCTTGAAAATTTATTTAAATGGTCTATTAATTGTCTGGTACTTCCAGCACTGTTTTTAACAAAAAAACAAAAACAAAAAAATTTACATAGCAATTTATAGCAGCTCTAGCTATAAAGCAGAAGTTTACTTTTGATGCCTTAGTTCATTTTATTTAAATTAGCATAATAAACTGTAAACAATATAGTAGTTTTTTCATAACAATAGTTTCTATTATGTACACAAATTCTTTATATTTTTCAGAAAACAATAATGATGTAAAGAAAAACTTTCAAACTATAATTCTTTTCGTACTTCCTAAAGGTTTTTCTAGAACAAATTAAGCAAAAAATAATTAAAACCCTATTTTTTTACTTTCAGCTTCAATAAAACCGTCTAAAATGGACCCATCTTGCAATAATGACGTTACTGGTGATAAATTCCAAGTAATTTAGTAACTTATATTGTGTTTCTTAACGTACAAATTGGGAGACAGACAATTCATTTTAGCTGTCAAGAATAAGGGATATGTGTGTAAATAACAAACACGACGAAATTTAGGAAAGAAAAGGTTTACAAGGGAAATATTGTACCTTAGTGGAAAAGTTTCGTCTCAACAAAACAATTGGGGCATTGCGACATTCTTGCTAACGTCCATTTTTACGGTATGATATGAAAAATAATGAGAAATTTACAGGGTTTAATATTTAATTTCACTATTTTCTTCTAAGGAGGAACTTCTAATAATATTTTGGTAAGAAAATAAAGAATTACATTGTATAATATAATTAGATATTAACAATTTCTAAAAATACTTAAATTTCTTAAATATAATAATATGAAAGAAATCCTCTTTAGATGATCATCATCAAGGCCTTTCATTCTTGATGGAATGTTTGCCGTTCTTATTTAGAGCTGTCAGATTTGCTTATTGCGGTAAATCACTCCGTATTCTTCTTGTGCATTGTCTTGTGCATGTGTTCGAGTTAGTTGTATAACTTGGCTTTCGTTACAAGTTTCCTCCACTCATTTCGATGTGTGCATAGTTTCCTTCAGTTTCTCTCTTTCAAGATTTTGTTATCTCTCATGACCTGGTCCTCTCATTTTTCTCGTAGTATTCTCCTTGGTCTTCTAGTTTCTGGCTTTTGTCTGGTGACTTTTTTAATCAGTATCCTCTTTAATCACGATCTTCTTCTTCTTTTTCAGTGCCTTATCTAATCCGGATGTTGGGGATCATCAAGGTTATCATGGTTTTACTCTGCATAACGAGTTGAAGAATTCGATATTTTTCTTCGTTTCGCATCACTTGCCGAGGTACTCAAGCTTACGTTGTTTTACTAAATTGGCCCTTTTCGAATCAACAACCTTCTACTGTTGTACGCAACTTCTCAGATACTCACATATCAGATTCAGCTACCAAAGCTATATTAAAATGCTTCAATTTTTTTGTTACTACTCCTTTCATCCCAACTGAGAAAATTATTTGTCAAACTAAAGAAACTATTTCACATCTTCCTTTCGACCTATTGGAAGTTGCCAGACAAGATGTCACCAAAATTCTCCGTACTTCCAAACCTCCACCGTCAAATATCAGTATTTCAGAAAGACTTACCCTTAAAGAACTTTCTAAAACCCTGACATTGTTATCCTTCCGGCCGACAAAGGTAATGGTACCGATATTTTCAACTCTTCTAATTATTTCGACAAAATTTTCGACCTTCTCGATTCTATACAATACAAGCGCGTCTCAAACGATCGCACCACCAATCTAGACTCTAGAATCTAGACAAATACATCGGTCAAATCGGACGGTCAAATTCATCACAAATAATTCTACTCTAACTTCAGATATCAAAAAAATCTCTTATACCCAGAAAAAATCATCCCAAATTCCAAGAATACATGGCCCCAAAATCCATAAGCCCAATGTCTCCCTAAAATTCATCCTCGGTGCATACAACTGCTTCACTCATTAACTGGCAAAACATATCCTTACAACCATTAGCCAAAAACGCTACTTTGTGAAAAATTCTTTCCATTTTATTGATATTCTTAAAAACATTTCTATTTCGTCCTCAGATATAGTAGTTAGTTTTGACATTGTTCCTTTATTCACCAACATTCCTATTGATAAAACCATTTCCATCTTGGACTCTTAACATGAAAGCCCCAAGACACATTATTTCTTATAAAACATTGCATGTCTAATTCATAGTTTTCGTTTAAATTTATTTTCAACGTCAAATCAAAGGTGCCCAAAATGGGATCTCCTCTCTCCCGTATTAGCTGATATTTACATGGAACATTTTGAAACAACAGCCCTGTCCTTATCAAATCTCAAACCCACCTGCTGGTTATGGTACCTTGGTGACATTTGAATGACTATGTTATTTAGCTCATGGTAAAGACACACTAGATCACTTTCTCTCCCACCTGAGTGGATTACATTCCAATATTCAATTCACGATGGTAGTTAAGTATGTGTCGTTGCCATTACTTGATTTTCTTATTCATAAGCATGCACCTTACAGTTTTTTTAGCCGTGTACCGGAAACCCACCCATATTAACTGTTCTCAATCTCAATCTCAAGGCACAGTCATATCATCACCCTACCCAACTTAATTCAGTTATCAACGTTCTTGTTTCCCCTTCCATAAGACTTAGCAATGACGATCACAGATCATCCCAAATCAATTCAATATGGCACAAACTCTTATAAAACCGCTACCACAAAACCCAAATCAATAGAAGCATTCAAAAACATCTAACCCCATTCTATCTAAAAAAACTTTGCCACCTGATCAACCCAAAATCTTTCTACCTTTTATCAAAGGTGTCACTGTCACTGTCACAGTAGAACTCTTAACCCTCTAAACATCAAAACCATCTTTACTACTTACACCCAATCTTGTCAGATCCGTAAAAGACTAAATCCCCACGAAAGACCACGGTGTCTACGAGATACCTTGTTCCAATTGCCCTCGTACAGACGTAGGACAGACAAACCGGCGATTCTATATTCGTATTTACAAACATTGTATCTCTGTAAAACAAAAGATATCTTTGTTTTGTTGAGATTCATTTTTAATCCTTTTTGATTCGATTTGTGGTTTAAATCTTGTAGCATTGATTTTAGTTCATGGATATCTGTGCATATAAGTACTATGTCGTCTGCGAAACGCAAATGGTTAAGATATACTACATCTATTTTTAATCCCTTTTCGGCCCAATTTAGTATTTTCTAATTATCTAAAGACATTTTCTAATGCCAAAGTAAATAACTTGCGTGAGATGGTGTCGCCCTATCTTACACCTTTGCCAAGGTCTATTTTCATAGTTTCTAGATCATCATCTATTTTTACGAGAAAAGTAGCATCACTGTATATATTCTTAAGGAGAATACATAAACTCTACCCACCTGGGGTGCTATATTTTTGAATCTCGATTTATGCATGAATATATTGAAGAGAAAATGGCAATTAAAACGCCACGCATGCCGAGCGGGTTGGCGAGTTTAGATTTCAGCCGCCCCTAACCTGAAGTCTGACGCTGTTTGTAGCCGTCCATCCTGGATCAGACGCTGCTTGATTCTATACCAGCCCTAAAATCACGGGATTGTCACTTCCGCCATCCACACCGTACCGAAGGTTTGCTTCTCCGCCGTGGTCTGCACTTGTGGTCTTCATCCGTAACCCTGGACAAAGGACCCTAAACAGGTGCTAGTTTCCCGGGTCAGGAAACCCCTGGAATTTGCGGAGGGCAGGGAACGATTCCTTTTCCCTGGTAGGACTGTCCGAAGAGTTCCTACCCGCTACCCCTGAATGACCAATATTGGTTAAAAATTAACAATTTTATTGATTACGCACATAAGTACTAATTTATATTAAGCAGTGATGCATAAAAAAATTAGCTTTACATACACCCATCAACGTGTTAAAATATTTTTTTTCCTTTTTCCTTTATTTAGTTCCTCATTTCTATCTTTTGGTATATAAGCAAATATAAATACATTTAGCCGTTTATTTTTTTGTACTTATTTCCCTACACAAATTTTCGGAGCAAAATCTCGACTTTTATTGTTACTTGTCCTTCCTAGAAAAAACATCGAAATCAGAAGTTATGTTACAGCGGCAATGCTTTGCAAGTTATTCTATGAATGACGTCATAGAGTGACGAACCTTGGTATGTAATTTAGTAACTAATATTCTATTCCCATGTGTAAGAATCGTAAGACAAGCAATTCATTCCAACTGTCAGGAATAAAGGACCCACGTATAAATAAGAAATAAAAAGGTTTTACTGCTTTCGGAGAGAAACCGCTATATATGGCATTTTCTACGCGTATATACACTACCGTGAAAAATGTTTTGAGCCTGACAAATGTATCAGCACCGGTTGTTCAAATATAAGAGGTCAGTGATGCAGAAGAAATAGGCAACTTTTCATATAGAAGACACTTTCACTTTCACTTTCACGGCTGCTTTAAAAAGGAAGATTACTTAGTACATATAAAAAACAATTATTTACACAAATTTTTATGTTAGAAAAGAAACATTCAGCTAAGTTAAATGTATAATTTAAACTAGTTTCATAAAAAATTCACGAAGTTAAAGTGAAAAATTAACAGAATATAAAAACAATACGAAATATTTATGCTTCTAGGTAGGGTAAGTCCGGGAGAGATGGACCACAGTTTTTGGACGATTAGTAAAATTATATTTTTCAACTTATTAACATGTAACAATAAAACACTGAAAACTTTGTTTCAAACTTCCACAAAATTTATTTTAAATCTTATCACTACACCTGTTTCGGCTGATTGCCTTTCTCAATTGATCTATTTTTGGCTTGGGTTTACAATTTATAGTCTCTAATGAAATAGGTTGAGGAGGGGAGAACTGTTTGTCTCAAGTTGGTCATTCAGAATTATATCTGTGTTTTTTAATTTGTTGATTTCCATAGATTCTAACAAAGATAGCTTAAGGCTTTTATTTCGAACGTGAAGAATTTTAAATTTGTCATTAAAAGAATGATTATGATCTACAAGGTGAAGTGCGTATGTCGAATCTGTTTTTCTATTCTTGAAAGCCCTTTTATGTTCTGCTATTCGTTTATCAAAGTTTCTACCAGTTTGACCGATGTAAGTTTTTGGGCAGTCGACACATTGAAGTTTGTACACACCACTATTTAAGTGTTTTTTATTTTGGCTCTTGTTATTTTTAATATATTTGCCTAGGTTGTCATTTATTCGGAAAGCTGGTGTTATACCTTTCTTATTTATGTGTTTGGCTATTTTAGTTGATATTTTGCCTGTATATGTAATCGAGCAGAAGGTACTGGGTTTTTCTCTGGTGGTGGAAATACTAATTTCCCAGTAACCCAGTTATTTATAAATGTTTAGTAAATTATGAAGCTCTGTCTAGTTTTTTTTATAATAAAAGTGATTTGGAAACGTAAATAAAAGTTACATTTTAAACACATTGTCCACACTTACTTATATTTACTGAGTGTTCGTTACATAGTGGACGATTACAAACATTACATTATTTTCCTGTCTTTCTTAGCCGCTTTTTTGCTAAAGACATACAAATGTAGCAGTTTCCAACAATTTTAAGGCGTCCAGTGGAATCTCGAAGTGGTAATGACTCTGCAGTATTACTTGAATCTGTAGGTAGAGGTTTTCCTAACATACACTCAATTCATGACCTTGATGAAAAATTTCGGTATACATTTGGCACTTTAGATCTAGCAGAAATTGTAGGCATCACTAGTTGTTTCCCTAAGTCTTTTAGAAAAATTCTACGCTTACTGGTTTCAGTAGAACTCTGTAGATTATTCTCTGTATAAATTATATAGGTTGCTAGGCAAGCTACGTCTAGGATATTGTAAAAGAAGGCTACTGGCCAACGCAAAGTTCTGCGTTTAGTGGAATAATGAGAAACCATTTTGTCCATGTTGTCTACGCCTCCTTTAGTTGTAATATAGAACTGAATTATTTCAGGTTTATTTTTTGGGCCACTTACATTATCGTTGACATGCATTGTTGACAGCAAGATAACGCTTTTTTTCTTTTTTGGTACATATGAACAAATAGTAACACGATCTGCACTGAATCCATGTAATGACGATTCAGGGTCACGCTCTGGCGAAGGCAGTATTTCTTGTGGAATATATGGTTTGTTTCTTTTCAAAGTACCAACTAAT
This sequence comes from Diabrotica balteata, assembly GCA_918026665.1. Lineage (NCBI taxonomy): Eukaryota > Metazoa > Arthropoda > Insecta > Coleoptera > Chrysomelidae > Diabrotica > Diabrotica balteata. Next base: position 81,047,895 of record OU898285.1, on the reverse strand, counting down.
GATAGATTCCAAGACAACAGGAGAAGGGCTAGTGGAAGAGTTGTGAAAAAATTATCCATTGTTATGTTTCGTCCAGAATTTTTGTATCGGTAACACAAATCTTTTACTACGCATTCACCTTGATTAATTTCACGTCCAGTCGAATTTTTTCCAGTATAAATTTGTCCAGTAAGTGGATACGAATTATTGGCGTCACAAACCCACCAAACCTTGATGCCATACTTGGCAGGTTTTGCTGGCATATATTGTGTGAAACGTGTCCTACCTCTAAAAGGAAATAACTGTTCATCCACAGTAAGAGAATCTGACGGTACATGGAATATACCTGTAATAGCTGTAGCTTTATCATTTTGCAAACGTTCTGCACGTGTTTTGTCATTGTCAAACCGTAAGAATCTGCTGATGCTCCAAAAGCGATTTATGCCCATACTTGCTCGGTACAAAGGATGAGAGTCTGTTTTCCATAAATCTTTCGAGTGCTCTGAATTTGAATGCCGTACTCCTGCTGTAATAAGAATACCTAAGTATGCATCAAATTCTTCTGTTGTGAGTGACTTCCAAACATTTCGAGGTTTGTCGGGGTTTTCAACATTATACTTTTCACAAACGCTATTAGCTTTTCGATTGGTTTCGCGTATAATTATGTCACACATTACGTCACTGAAAACACATTTGAATGTATCTCTAATCGAAAGAGTTTTAGTAGAACGTACTGGGTCCGTTTTTTCACGCAAAAGGTTACGTTTCAGTGTTCGACTTGCAGTAAACGGTTATCGTTGCCAAATCATTTTATCTTTTGCAACCAGAACATCACTTTGGGAAGAACTTCCTTAAATATCGTCAAAATCTTTATCGATTTATCTATTATTTTTATCGATTTATGTTTATTATTATTTTATCGGTATCGATTTCAATCTTATTATTGATATCAGTAAAAACGTCCTCTACGTTAGAAGCTTCATCTCCATCCGGTTTGCTTTGCGAAAGATAGTCCTCATCTGATTCCTGGTTTTCGATATTTTTGTCTACTTCCTCATCTATATCGTCTATAAATTGTTGCAAGTACTTCTGTTCTACTTCATACGTCATTCTAAAATTGAATGATCTATTTATAAAACATTGTAAAAATAAACAGTAATAACTTACCTTCTAAATTAGCTAGTACTCACTTCTCTTCTTGCCATTATTACAAGTAATTACAACATAAAACACGCATATAGTTACAAAAATATTAACAACTTGTAAGCACAGTTAAATAAACACTGATAGCAAACAAAGAAAAATCCCAATTGTCTGTTATTTTGTAGCATTTTCAATTTCATTAATTCTTTTGAGTATATTGAAACCTCCTCGTATAAAAAAATATATTAAAAACTCCTTATATATTTTTAAAAAATGAAACGAAGAATTTTTCCGTGTTGTTAGTTCGTATCTTTCAAAGTACCCAAAAGTGTTTCGTCGCCGAGTAATAAAACCATTTGAGAGTTGTTTATTTTACTTCGGCAATCTCTTTTCATGTTTATGCGTCGCAAAAGGATATGTACGCCGTTTTGTTGGTTTTGCTATTTCAGCAGTTTGTTTATTTTCAAGTTAAGCGAACAAATTTTTAATTTCGTCACTCTCGTTGGAACCGCGAGCAAGAGCGGTTCAGCGTTATGTCCAAATTCATGTCGAGTTTGTAAAATTTTCTGTTGTTTCGTTGATTGTGGTGGAAATGGGTAGCAGTAGTGATGGATTTTGTCCAGTATGAAGTGACCGGCATTAATTTGCCGGGAGTAGTGAAGTTTTCGCTCGATATTTCGAGATTTTTGAAAAGTCTGGTTCCTGTTGGAGGGTTCATGTTTTTTTTTAGAGTTCCCGTTTTCCCTGGTGTGTTCCGGCCCCCAATGGATGTCCTGTTCCTGTTTCGGCCCCAAATGGATGTGTTTGCTGCTGATCTCCGGATGGATGCTACAGACATATAACAAGTTCTTTTTGTTAGGATATGGAAATTATGGAAATATGTAAGTCAAGGTAACTGTTTTTTTTTGTGTTCAAATTTTCAACTAAAGACAGACAATTTTTTTTATGAAATAATAATTGCTTTCGTTACATTTAAAATTGTAAATTTTTGGTTTTGAGTTGAGCTGTCAATTTATGTGTTTAGTTTTTTTTGAAATTTAATGTTAATTTATGACAGCTCGTTTTATTATTTTTTGATTTTACTTTGTTTTGTTTAAACAAAAAGGTTAACCTCCATGTAAATTTGTAATATTATGTAGTATCTCCAACTCCTGGAATTTGTAAGCGGATGACACGTAAGTTTTTGTATTTTGTATTTCTCCATTTTGTAACTGTTTGTGGTGACACATAAATAAATGTTAAATTTTGTTGTCTTAACAATTTATTTTTTTTTTGAGCTAACCCTTTTTGAGTTTATTTGAAAAAGATATGTTTTTTATGTTTTGATTTTGTTTTCTAATTATTTCCCTAGTTACAACTAGTGGTTGTAATAGGCATAATTAGGCACCTCAAGTGGCGCCCTTTATTAAATTTCTTGAGGTGTTTTTTGTTTATTTTTATTTTGTTTATCCCAAGAGCCCTTTATTTCATTTTTTTGTAGTTCCCCCATTCCAATGCCCTTATCTTTTACTTATCCACGACCCCAGCTCTCCTACGAAACCCTGAGTGCCGTTCGCATCAGTAGCGATTATTTTGCTTGCCCTATCTCCACCCCCAATAGTTTTTTCCCCCAATTTTCTATCTCCCGTATTAATGCCCCCTGTGGTAGGCAAAATATCATCGTTACAATTTTCGGAATGTACAAGCGAAGTTTACCGAAACAATGCCGGGTAGCTGGGTAGCACGGGTATAGACTCCCGTATCAGGTACTTGGGTATAGACATAACGGTTAAGTTTGATCAATTCTTATTGAAACTCGTCGAAGAAACAGTCCAGTTTGCCTTTGGATTGGAATTAAATATTCTCTTAAAAAAAATGTTTCAGCAATCATGGGAAAAGTTTATTAGTCAAATTAAAAATGATATACATGAATAGTGTTCTTGGATTATAGGTTATTGTTGTTTTAGTTTGCTTATAAAAAATTTTGTCCCTTCCAGAATCTGTCCGCCTCACTAACAAAGAAAATTAGTTATGACTGATCAAAATAGCGTCCTGCTAATTTTCTATATCCTTCATTATTTAAACTATTAGACCGTTAGACTATTTTCATGTTGACCACTTTGATTACAAAAAACAGCTATCGCATGAGGATATAAAAATAGTAATCCCATTCTAAATTTATAACACTCAGTCGTGATGTTCATCGACACATTCGTATTAATTTAATCAATGGCCCTTACGTGCTTACCAATTCCAAACGTCAGCACGATATTCGTAATGGATAATTTAATATGTGCAAGCAAGTTGTGTTCCATTTAAATTAATTTTGATACCTTGGAATGTTTTATGCTCAATCTACAAATTGAGTTCAATTTACATACATGAGTATATTATGTAATTGACTGTTGCTCTGAAAACATCAATTTGAAAATTAGAAAAACACTCGTTGTTTCATCCCATGAACAACATTTTAAAGAAAAACTTCTTGTTTTAGCTGTCAATGTATCAGTATTCTCTAGTTTTTTTTTATTGAAACTAACGTGTCTCGACAGCTACGGCAATTGACAAGGGTAAGAAAACGTTTGTTATATTACATTATTTATTTGAGTTAAATACAGTAAGTCGCACGAGTTATTTAAATACAGTCTCTTACATCACAAATCACTAAGATCTATTACAATAATTGTTTTTTAAAGAACAATATTACAATATTTTTTACAATATTTGTTATATAAGACGATATAAGGGAGAGGCTGGTACAGTGGCCACCTTTCGAGTAAATTCAATATAACTTTTATATAAATCATAATACATTAATGAGTATCAACTCAAACAACATCAAAGCACTTGGTAAATTAAAAATGTACTCTGCAATCCCAAAAATACAGGTTATGCAGAAGTAACTAATTTGGTTTTAAAAAAAATGTAGCCACTGTACCAACCTAGATGGTACAGTGGCCATAAAGGTAAGGCACAGTGGTCATTACTTGCAATTCTTATATTTTTTAGGAGGAATGCAAAAAAACGGGAGATTGATATCCTTAATAGACTCTCTTACAGTTTCAGTGAGAGCGTTTTGCGAAGGAGAGCTCACCCTTGGTTTCATTTTTGGATTTTTGGTATTATTTTAGGGGGAGGCATCATAGCAGAACTAGTTCTGGAGTTAATCTTGGTAGAACTGGTTGTAAGAGGTGCAATTGGCTGATGTAGTTCCGTTGTGTTTTGGGTAGGTTCCATATTGCAGTCTTCACTATTTTGTTGGTTGTAGAATGTATACTACTGCCTTCGGCTATTTATTGATTGGACGATTGTCATTACACTAGTTTGGGAGAATTCGGACAGTTTAAGGCAAGGTAGCCGATCTGCTTGCAGATAAAGCATTTCATTTTGCCCGTCGATAGGAAAATCCTATTTTCATTACGATCAAATAGGGCTTCTAAAGAAAATTGTAGTTCGAAGTTGTCTTGAGAAGTAAAAATATGGGAGTATTCGTTACCGAGTATTCCTGCTCTTAGAAATGAAATTGAAGATACCGGTTAAAATCCAAGATTTTTGATAAGATCATGTGGAATACAAGGAGAAATGTTTGAGATTATTATTCTTTTAGTGAGAGAAATCAGTCGTACATTAACAATGGAGTTTCCGACTGTCAGAGTTGGACGCTATTTTAAAAGGTTATCAACAAGGTCTGAATTTGTTAGGTATTGTTACGTTAAATATGACTCATCACTGTAAACACGTTTCTCTAATAAGTAATTTTCTAGTAGGCAATATACAAAAGACCTCTACGCTTAAACCAATTCCATGGCGATTCGAGATCATTCGCGGCTCAGCTGAAAGACCGGTCTGCATTCCATCCTTTTCCATACTAGTCGAGAAGGTCGCCGTCTGTACAAAGGGAATCGCCGGAATTCTCGATTAACTGTATTTTATATTTAAAGAGGGAATGTTGGGAAGACTTTAATAAATTTGTAAGTGTTATAGAACCTTTGATAATAAATAAAGACAATAAATTAGAATAATAAAAATACTACAGTATATACAGATTCGATTATTGGATATTCTGTAAGCAAAAGATGTATATTTGGGTCAATTGCGTCACCTACTGCATTCAAATAGTCGAATAGCTTTAGAAAAATTTATAATTTCAATTACTTGACTCAAATATTTTTCAACGAGCACAATAGCAAACCATTCCCAGAATAATCTGTTTGCGCCTTTCTAAAATAAGTAGAATAGAAACTGAGAATGTTGCTCCCCAGAATTAAACTCATGGACGATGTACGTACTACAGCATCGCTAAAAAAAGTCGGAGAACAAAATAACCTTGCGCAAAATGTAAAAAATATTTGCTGGATTGTTAATTCAGATAGAGCTTTCTAAGCGTGAAGAGCCCTAACAAAGACCGATACCACTACCGCCAACTTTAAGCTTCCTGCTCAATTCACGTGCGATAGATGCTGAACTGCCTGCTGTTGTTTCGCCCAATTTCAAAATTTTTTCCTAGAGACGGCCTCTTTTGTGGGAGCACGTGTATTGGCATCGGTTCATGTTCAATTGAGGGACAGAATCTTCCGTACGGCTATGCGCACGACCCTGTCAACAGTCTTCAGCATTTTTATTGTGACTGTAGGACTGTGCAGCTTGTCAACTCACCTCGGTAGTAGGTATGACTTCAGGACATGCAGTTTTTGCGCATGTTTCAGCTGGACCTTAAGCTCCCTGAAGGCTACCTTGGTCTGTCCGAGTGCATTGTACCTTCGGCCTAGGTTTTCAAAATTTTATTTTCCTTATTTATTAACGTACAAGTAACTGTTTTATGTTTTAGTGGAACCAGAATTTTTATATCTTATAATTCTTTTGATTTTATTAAAGGCCTGTTCATAAAAATGGCACTTTTTCTAATAATCCCTTAAAATTGTTTTTAAAGGATTACCTTAAAACCAAAAAAGTATAAATTTCATTTATTTGTGTAGAGAATAAGATACAAAATATGTTTAATTTTTTACGTTATCTGCATAAGGTTTGTATCATCCTTCTCTAATTTTAATCTTACTATTTGTAATGTTTTCTCTGAACATTCGTGAAAAGGCTAGTGATATCGAAACTGTCTAGCATATTAGTGGAATTGTAATTTACTTGCTAGTTTTTGCAAGAACTGTTGAGTTGTTAATAAAATATTGTTGTGTTGTATGCTAAATACTATATTAGGTCTAGGACATACATTGAGAGCCTGTTGCAAGGAGAGTCCATGCTGCTGCAAATTGCTATGAGGGCTATGTATAGGTGTGGTGCCCTCCTGTAGTGTGGTGTTAGTATACTTCTTTAAAAGTAATTTTTAAAGTTCTTTAATCATATCCATCAAAGCGATTACAAAATGAAGCAGTTGCTGCTCCAAGGAAAACCTTACAGTCAGTGTTAACGCAGTAAATCTCCATAGCGATCGTCAGACATTACAAAATATCTTCTCAACAAACAGTATACTGGTGTGGCACATATAACAGTTGACCAAGGCCAAAGAAGAAATATCATTAATCAAACTGTACAAGCTGCCGAAGCTCAATGATGAACCACAACACATCTGTTAACATTTTAATGACCATGATGATGATATAAGTTACAGGTGAACAGGAATCTCGTGAAACGGGCGGAGCTTCTAGTGCGCAGAGAGAGAAAGTATTCGGCCAGAAAAGAATGGAATTTACCCGAACATTACAATCATTGTACGGCTTGATAACAGTTGATAATCTCTCGGTAGATATTAAAAATGTTACAATGTTGTCAATATGTGGATGATCTCAGTAATATTGGGTATTTTTAGTTTGATATCTGAAAAAATGGGTTTCAAATAATTTACACAATTTAATGACTAAAAGGATAAGTTAATTATTTTTGGTGAGGTATGATATACACATATGTATCCCAAAAAATTGTATACAATTGAAGAAAAGAGTATCTTACATTTTACAAAAAAAAATATTCTTGATAAAAGGAAAAATCCCATTCCGAATCACTGTCTCTTAAAGTTATGACAAATTTTTCCATATTATTTTCCATTGTTGCTAGTAGAACCAAAAATTCTTTCTCACAATTTTTGCATGGCTGCATCGGCTTTGCCACTCAGTAGGAGGGAAAGTCGCAAAGAATTGTTCGCATAAGTCTTTTACATTATTGATACTAAATGTAATATTTTTTTTATGCTACATAGGATTTTAAGCTGGCCCAGACCAGCTCGATTGGATTAAGATCTGTGTGATATGGAGGTAATCTTAAAATTGTATGTCCATGTTTTATTGCGATCTCGTCTATTGCATAAAGAACATATGCTGTTTTATGCATTTTTACTAAATCGTACAGTTCCGTCTTTAGCATACTATTGTTTATAGGAATATTTCTGGCCTCTAACCATTTCTTTATTAATTCTTCTGTTGGTGTTGATGTTGGTGCCTTGTTAATTTGTTTATTGTGATAAGGTGCATTATCTATTACTACAACATTTTGTGGAGGAAGATTGAGTGTTAATTTGTTTTCGAACCACACAATAATTTTTAAAAATATCGTCGTGATAGTCGCCTGTTTTAATAACAGATTTATAAAATAAGGCAGCTCCTTGAACAAAACCACACCACCAGCATGTACAGTAATCAAACAATTTCCTTTTGATCTTGGTTGCTTAATACCTTCATTCGAATCATCACTCCAACGTTTGCGTGTGGTATGTGTTGACTGAATGTATGTTTCATCCATATACACTATAGAACGACCTTCTTCTCGATACTTATTAACAGCTCTTAAGCAGTGTATACGAAGCTTCCGAATGTCATGTCCTTTCATTAGAAGTATTCGATTTGTTTTTCTCCAGTGGAAGCCAATGTCTCTTATAATTAATCTTAAAGATTCTCGACTACCTTGATAGCCTACAACATCTCTAAATTTAGGCAGAATATTTTTTAGCTGAGGTACTTCTGTCTCGCTTATATACATTTTATGAATAATATGCCTTAACACCCCTTTGTCGAAGTAATCAATAGTTTGCTTCTTTTTTCTTTTATAATATGTTTTCTTGGAAGGGAGAACGAGGAGCATTGTCCTGCAAGTACATTTATTACATTAGCATGCATAATTTGTTGTGGATATTATATAAAATAACTAAATAAATAGGTATTTTCTCCAGTCTTCAGAGACGAAAATGCCACTGAACCTCTAAAAATCATACGAACAAGTTGAATTTTGCTGAGAATGTCAATTTTTGGAACCCAAAAAAGATGTTAAACGTTCACCACTTTTAACCTCGGACTTTCCCCTGAAATTTCTGGTTTATTCTACAGAAAAAGTGCTAATACACATTTTTATTCAAAATGATCTTTGCTACACTTTTTATTCCAAACATTTTTTCTACGAAAATCGGGAAAACAAAACATACACATACAAAACCTAAAATCACAACAAAATTAAATTTAAATACCGCGAGTAAAAGAAATAATGCAACAGTGTAAAAATATTCAGCTCCTCACTGCATAACGTTTACTGCACGAATGGCTTTGCTAGACCCCCACTTTCAAATTTGTTTCTGCGCGGTGACTTTTTTATTTCACGAGATATCTGTTTGACTGTATAGGACATTTATATTCATACATAAGCGCTATAAAATATTCCACATATTAATATAATAAAGAATATAATAAATATATTATATAAATTATATTATAATATAATAAAGGAAATGTCAGTAGGAAAGTGATGGCTTCCCCCCCCCCTCAGAAGTGATGGCTTTATAAGAAAGCCCGGCGGTAGGAATGGCAAACTCTTTTGTATCTTTTTTGGAGTCCCCATATTGGCATTCTCAGCAAACTTTAACTTTGTTCGTATGAGTTTTAGAGGTTCAGTGTAAGAAAAAAGAAAGGATTAGGTATAATTTTAATCTAATCATTTAAAGAAATTGTGTCCACTTTGCGAACATGATGCATACATGATTAAGTATAAAACTCTCTCGCAATACCAAATAAACTGTGAAAAATGGAAAAAATTTTCAATTCCTGTATAATTTGATTGTGTATGATGTTCATTTTTTTGCAATATTAGTAAAGTTATCTACAAACTGAAACGAAATTAATATAATTTTGTAAAAAATAATAGTGTATGTTTTGATAGGTTTTAAAACAAAATTAATTTACAACACCCCTGGTAATTAATTTCATTTGTTTCTAGTGTGACGGTTGGGATATAGCGACAATTAGGCAGTTAATAATATAGCTGTCAATGTGAACTGTAGGCAATTGAATATGAAATTGGTTGATATATTAATAAAATAAATAAATTTATACTTTGTAATTATGTAAATTTATCACATGTACGGAAAATGTATCTGTGAGCACAATATTTATTTTACGGTCTCTATTAGCATACTAAAATGATTTACAATTAGTTATAGTCATTGGCAAACATATAAATTAAATTGAGCAATTAATGGTATCCGAATAACTGCTATTTTACACAACATAAGTAAGCAGAATCAATCCTTTATATGTTATTATTAGTTTGTAACATTTTACATCACTTCTTATTTTATTTGCTTAACAAGTACATGAAATTCCACTTGCAACTTACACAGTTACAAGATTCAATGAAATTACTAACTAGTCTCGTCTAGACTGATGGAAGACCGAGCTTTTTTGAATCAAGTAGTAGAGCCAACCAAGACTGTGAATGTAATGATGATGAAAATGCGGGATATGATACTGGCATATTGTACAACAAAAATTGGTAAAGCAGCAGAGACTGTGTCGATTAAGCATATTCATAATTATCATTGCTGTTACAACCCTATATTAGAGCCTTGACCTTTTCCAGTCTATTTCACTAGTCAGCCCTATCCATTGCCAACCGTTGCCAGTTTGCTGTTTTTTTAGCATCATCATCTACACCAGTGGTCGCCAATCTGTCGATCGCGAGCTGCCGGTAGCTCGCGGAGGCAATTCTGGTAGCTCTCACAACGATTTTAATTTAAAAAGTACAAATTGCACAAATCAGAGAAGCTTCCGAAAGTTCCACAAAAAAATCTAATTGTCATAATATTAAACATAAATAGCGGCAACGTTGCGGTGAGCGATCTGCCCCTGACGCCGTCAAGCTAGAATCGGCCATTTATAGAACCGACCAGCCGGACCAGCGCGGTAGTGTTCAAGAACGATCTGGATTGCTTTGAACGGGATAAATACGTACGGCGCGGCGACATTGCGCTTAGTTTAAAACTGAACGCATAACCAACATCCAGCAGTTGGGTTCGTAGAGAACAACAAGAATAATATTATGGCAAGCAGTTGTAAGAAGGTAAAGATATACCACTTTCATTCGGAATGGGAAGAACAATACTTTTTTACAGAAGTTAAAGATAAAAATGTGTGTTTGTTATGTAATACTTCGATCTCCGTTGCTAAAAAAGGAAATATTGAGAGACATCATAAAACTGTACATTCTAATTTTGAAAAATCATTCCCACTACATTCTGCCGCCAGAAAGAAGAAACTGAAACAGTTAAAAAAAACAGTTAACTAGACAACAATCAATATTTTTAAGAACAGTCGACAAAAATAAGGCTGCAACTGAAGCATCGTACCGTGTGTACCACCTTCCACCTGAGTGTGGCCTACCTTTTTGTCTACTTTCCACTTGCTTTGACATAAGGATTCCTCTAGAAGTATTGTTCTGTTATAGTATATTTTTTTATGAGAGACAGTGTGTGTTTACTACCAGATATCTCTTTGTTTTGTGGTATATCCCATAGTTGTACCTTCTCTTTTAATTACTTTTTTCACATATGCCACCGTATATTTCTTTTAGGATTCTTCGTTTAAATATGAGTAAGAGGTGTTTATCTCTCTTGGAGATGGTCTATGTTTCTGATCTATGTTAGCACTGACAGTAGGCTTTGTTAAAAATTATTTCTGAGTAAACGTTAAACTAAGTTGGGGACAACACACAACCCTGTATTTGAATATAAATTTTGTCTGTTCTGTAAGAAGCTTCTTAATTCCAATATAGATGTTGTATAAGTCTCAGATCTTTATAATCAATTCCAATTATTTCTAGATATTCCAATCACCTATTTATCATCTATTCCAATTATTCGTAGATATTCAAACAACCTACCATGTTGAACCCTATCAAAAGCCTTCTCAAAATCTATAAAACAGACGTAAATTGGTTACTTAGCATTGAGAACAAAGCTTCCCTTATTTCCAATCGTTCTCTGAAACCGAATTGTTTATTTCCCATTATGTCTTCACATTTCTACTTCATTCTATTAAGAATTATCCTAAGAAGTAGCTTGAGAGTGTGACTCATGAGACTAATTAGTTTAAAGTCTTTACATGATGATGTATTAGGTTTTTTTGGAAGTGTGATAAATGTAGACTCCAACCATATTTGTGACAGTGTTCCAGTTTCGTATATGTGGTTATAAATCTTTGTTAGTTCTGAGACATTGTCGTCGTCTAGTTTGAGCCAGTCTGATGGTATTTGTTCAGGGCATGAAGATTTCCCATTTTTGCTTTGTTTGATGGCTTTCTCTACTTCTGCTTTTAAAATTCTAGGAACTGTGAAAAATACCAGGAAATGTGTATGTTATTTTATAATAAATAATTTAAGCCTGACAGTCGTCTGTATAAAATTAAATGACGAATCTGAAAGTGCCGTCTTTTACCGAACAATAAAACTCATCAAAGACAAATTTAAGTTGATTGAATTAATAAAAAAAATGCGAAATCGACTGAAATGTTTCCTTTCCTACGACACTGCTTATCTAAGATATTTACATTGCATGCATAAATTAGAACCCCGAAGCACATTGTTAATGGAGAGATACTACTTATATATATTTAAGGGGATTTTGTAATTTCCTAGTTCATACATAACTTATTTTAATAGGACAGTTTAATTCAGCAATTATTTTGGGATATTACTCACTAATACTTTATATACTTGGAATATATTGTTTATATAAGAGGATTCTTTTTTTAAGCCATTACTCTTTCAATTTATGAGTATGGGGAAATTTTCTAAGGCCCTTCAGAGGATCTACTCCAATAAACGTGATTTATTTGGTAGAAGGGGGAAAACCCTTAAATTAATTCATAGAACACTTTCCTTTGTGAATATTAACGCCGTTTTCATAATTTGCTATAGTCTATCCATTGCTAATTAAAATACGAAAAATATGAGCTCTACTGGGAGTAACTGTTTGCTAAATAATGTTGGCATAAATAAAAGCCTTTACTCTTGTTTAGAACTTTTAAAATAAACCTACATATTGGGCGGAAACAAATATTGGTTCTTAACAATCTCTTCATTTGATCAATTGTAGTTTTTCATTATACACAAATTTAGTTATCAGGCAGTGATAACAGACACACTTAGTACGAGAGTTGAAATCGAGTCATTAAGGAGTTCCAGATTAGTCCCACAATGTAAAAGATGCCAGGCTTACGGACACACGTGGAAATACTGTAAAAAGGAGCCAAGATGTGTAAAATGTATTGGTAAACACCTTACTAAGATTGCCAAAAATCAAAGATAAACCAAAATGTGTTCATTGCGAAGAAAACCATCCTGCAAAGTACCACGGATGTTATATATAAGATTATTGAACTCCTATGTGGAGCATAGAGCTTCAGTAAAAACGCGCCATCGGGTTGTATTTTGCGCTAAGGCCTTCACCTCATTCCAAGACTTTCATTGGCCTCTTATCTCGTCCATGATGGATCTTCTCCAAGTTTGTACTGGGCGACCTCTTTTTCTTTTCCCTTGGGGCTTCCACTCTAGGGCAGTCTTTGCGATACTGGAACTATTTTTTCGAAGTGTGTGACCGATCCAACCACACGTTCTGTAATTAATTTCATTTTGTACCCTCTTTTGTTGGGTCAGGTGTAGCAGATCTTTGTTTCTGAAGGTATTAGGCCAGAATATACGAACAATTCTTCGTAGACATTTGTTAACAAAGACCTGCAGTTTGTCTGTGAGGATGTTTGTCACTTCCCAGGTTTCACATCCGTAGAGTAGAACAGACATGACATTTGATCGGAAAATTCGGATCTTTGTCCTTGTAGTATACGGGTGAGTGTGCTGAAAGCTTGTTGAGCTTTTCGTATCCTCATACGAATGTCGTCTTCTGTACCTCCGTTTTCTGTTATGACACTTCCAAGATACGTAAAGTTTTCTACATTTTCAATCTGCATATTGTCGATAGTTAATAGCGTGTTATTCCTTGCATTTATTCTCATGGACTTGGTTTTACTAATATTGATTTTCAAACCTATTTTATTGGCTTCAGTGGTACGCCAGATCTTAGAACCTGACCTAATAGGCAGATATCGTCCGTTTATTCTAGATTGCTTAGGCATGTGGTTAACGTCCATTGTATCCCCCTTGTGTCGAAGTCTAGTTTGGATAGAACATAGTCTATAGCTGTCAGCTGTTAAGAAACAAAAGGATGAAGTAATCTCTACCGATAGGAACAAAATTCCAGACCTGATAGATTTCTTTCTTTACAAAAATATCTCAGCTAACTATCTGGATATCAATGACGGCTGTGACATGAACTCTGACCACTCACCGATAATTTTAACTATGAGTGATATAGTGAATTAAAAAGAGTTCAATCCAATATTGACCAATAAAAAAACTGACTGGAAGAGCTTCAAAATAAACATCGAACACAAAATTATTCTTGCTGTGCCATTGAGAAACACGAGGCAACTTGATGACGAATTAGAAGTTTTTATAAAAAAATATCAAACAGGCAGATTGGGAAAATACTCCCACAATAACTTCTAGAACGAAAGGGAACAACTATCCAAAAGAAATCAGAGAACTCATAGTAGAAAAAATGAAGTTAAGAAAAAAATGGCAGCAATACAGAGCTCCACGAGACAAAACTAGTCTAATTAATGCTATACAAAAACTAAAAAGGGAGATACAGAATATAAAAAATTCAACAATTAATTCTTTTTTCAGTAATTTAACAGCTGACCAGAACACAGATTATTCGTTATGGAAGACAACAAAAAAAAATGAAGAGACCAATTATTCATTCTCCTCCTATCAAGTTGGAAAACGGCAACTGGGCTAGAAGTAACGAACAGAAAGCAGAACGATTTGCAGATCATTTAGAAAGCACGTTCAGACCCAACGACAATGATGGTGAAGAACTGAGATGAGAAGAACCATTCCAAAGTGAAGAAGAAATAACGTTGACATCACTTAGAGAAGTATCAACAGAGATAAAAGAGAATATAAATCGTAAGAAAGTTTCAGGATATAATCTTATAACAGGAGAACTATTAAAAAATCTACCAAGAAAAGTCATAGTTAAGCTGACACACCTAATAAATGCTGCTTTTAGATCGAGATATGGTTCCAGACTCTGGAAAGTAGCCGAAGTGATTATGATCGCCAAACCAGGTAAATTTCCTCATGAAGTGACATCCTATCGACCAATATCACTCCTTCCGGTGATGTCAAAACTATTTGAAAAACTTTGAAAAGATTAAAACCAATAATAAAAAGAAAAAATCTTATACCAAATCATCAATTTGGTTTCAGAAATCAACATTGCACTGTAGATCAAGTTCACAGAATGACGAATATAATAAAACATTAGAAGAAAATAAAGTCTGCTCTACAATCTTCTTGGATGTAGCACAGGCGTTTGATAAAGTCTGGCATGATGGTTTAAACTATAAACTAAGAACGTTCATGCCTAAACAGTATTCAGAAATCTTAAAATCATACATTGCGAATAGATATTTCAGAGTACAACAAGAAGAAGTGTACACCGACTTAAGGGAGATCAAAGCTGGCGTGCCACAAGGGAGTGTATCACAAGGGAGTAATTCAATATACTATTTTTATACCAATTTGTGGGTCTTACTTTGTCTGCTTAAACAGTTTATTCATTTAAAAAAAACACATACATGTAATATTGGCATAATTAATGTAATTTATATTATTTATCTTTTGTTTATCTTTATAAGACACCTTTATAACACCCTAATATGGGTTTTATTATTTCAGCATTTAATTAACTTTGTATCGACAGACCTGAAGATGCGTTGCAAATTGTAGAAAACGAAACCGGTCATCTAGATAGTTAAATTAAACTGATTTTAAGTAAGTCTTAATTATTATTTCTTTTACCTATTTTAAATATATTTTAAAAACAATTATTATTTTTTTTATTTCACTAAATATTTAAACTTTTGGACAGCAGGAGTAAAAAAATTTTGTCAATTCACAGAGATCTTTAAACAACATTGTTAATAATCAGTTAATAATCACAGGCTAATTATGTAACCAGTATATACATATATGTACATTTGTATATATATATATATATATATATATATATATATATATATATATTACATTTATGTATTTATAGCGGTGAAAGTCGTAAAGCTATATATTTTGGTCTACGGTCGGTAAAAAAGCTGTTTCTATCTTACCTTGTAGGTGCCGAGATTTTCCACGACGCAGGGCAAGCTGGCATCTCTCCCCAAAGCCACTGTTACGTTGGAATTGGTTCTGCAAATCGTGGGTCATCAGTCATGGCTGAAAATAAAATGAAATTGTTTTATTGCGGCTGCTGCTTAGTTCTCGCAATGTGTATGGTGTGAAGTTATTTCTTTAGCAGTTCTCGTTTTAACGGTGGCAGATTTACATTGTGGAACGGAAGTCATTAACCGTAAGTTTTATAAACTAGAACTTTTTTTTATAATTGTAAACATAGTACGTACTATAATAATCAAGAAAAAATACTACTTTAGGTAAGGGTGAAAATATTCAATAAGGTACACAGGGTTAAGTGGAATCGTTAATTTCAGTAAGTAGTTTTCGTTTGAAGTGCACTGGCCAAAAAGCATATTTTTAGCCAGATTACTTCTTCTTCTTCTTCTTCTTCTTCTTCTTCCTCTTTATAAGCAATTCTGCTTGTTCATTGGCGAATTAATATCTCTATGTAAGATTGTCACTCCATCTTTTGCGTAGTCGTAGTCGATTGGTGACTTATCTCTCCAGAGGGCATAGCAGCGACATGAAAACAATATTGTGAAATGTTGTTTCATAGTGACCGTGAAAACGTGAATCCAGAAGAAATAAATTACAAACAGGAATCACATATTTTAAAATCTGAAATAGAAACCGCAATAAAAAAATTGAAAACTGTAAAATCTCAAGGAGAAGACGGAATCACGACGGAAGCACTTATAGAAATGGGAGACACAGAAATTGAAGTAATATTCAAACTGTGTAATGAAATCTGGAACACAGGACAATGGCCAGATGATTGGTGAAAGCTCACTTTTATACCCACTTATAAGAAAGTCTCACCAACTGGCTGTAATAACTATTGCACTATAGCCCTGATCTCCCACGCAAGTAAAGTTCAGCTAACTATAATTAACGAGAGAATAAAATCAATACTTCTACCACAGATCCCACAAGAACAATGTGGATTTGTTCCTGGAAGAGGCACACAAGAACAAATTCTCAATCTCAGATAAATTATAGAAAAATCTAGAGAATTTAATCTAGAAACATATTTGTGCTTAGTCGACTACTCGAAAGTGTTCGATAATGTAAAGTGGCATAAAATGTGGGGAATACTGAGAGAAATGGATAACCCCGAACATCTAATATACCTACTGAAACAACTGTATATCAACAACACAGCAAACGTAAGAGTCAACAACATATACTCCAATACTTTTAAACTACAAGCTGGTGTCCATTAAGGATGTATTATCTCTCCCACTTTATACAATAATAGCGAACACATCATGCGTATTGCATTCGACGGATGGTAAGGGGAAATATCAGTCAGAGGCCAAAAAATCAGCAATCTCCGCTATGCTGATGACACTTTAGTACTAGCATCATCAACAAATGACCTTGAATACATCATGCACATACTAGATATTATTAATCGTGAATATAAACTTAAAATTAATATACAGAAGAGCAAGGTAATGATAATCGATCGAATTAGAAATATCCAGCCGGAAATACGAAACGTAGTGGGGTTTGAAGTAGTAAGCCGTTTCAATTACTTAGGTTCTGTTATCACAAACAATGGTGGATGCGAAGAAGAGATACGTCGACGCCTTATAATGGCCAGATCAGCAACGCTCAAACATACAAAATCTGGAAAGATACGGATATAACCAGGAACACGAAACTACGCTTAGTACGGACGCTTATCTTTCCTATCGCTACCTATGCGTCAGAAACTTGGACCATTAAAAAGTCCGACTCACGACGTATCTGGGCTTTGACATGTGGGTATATCGTAGGATAATGCGCATACCCTGGACAGCACATCGGATGAATGGCTCAATATTGACAGAAGTCGACATCAACACTAGGCTTACCCAAGCTTACCCAATGCTGCCCTTGGGCGGGCATTTGGAAAACTGAGAGAAACTTTTAAAAGTGAGCTGCCCACATGCCTAAAGAGAAAGGTATTTGATCAGTGCGTCCTCCCAGTCTTGACGTACGGAGCAGAAACACTTACCTTAACAAAAGCAGCAGCTACCAAAGAGTCACGCAGAGAAGAATGAAGCGGTCCATGTTAGAAGTAACTCTGCGTGACAGAATAACCAACGAAGACATCAGGAGAAGAACCGGAGTGACTGACATCATCGAGAAGATAGCGAGACTAAAATGGAGATGGGCAGGATACATAGCCAGAATGACAGATGGGCGATGGACAAAGAGATTATTGGAATGGAGGCCAAGGGAAAAGAAGAGAAGCGTCGGTCGACCACCTACAAGATGGACTGACGATTTAAGAAAACTCAATAAAAACTGGATAAGAGCGGCGCAAGATAGACGGGGTTGGAAACATGAGGAAGAGGCCTATGTTCAGCAGTGGACTCTTGAGGCAGGATGATGACTAGGCTTACCACAATCATCAACCAAAATATATTGAGGTACTTTGGACACATTACTAGAAAAATGGAAGGCATGGAGAGGTGGTTGTGGTGGTGAGGTGGTGGTGGTTGAAGGCAAGGTAGATGGTAAAAGAACTTGAGGAAGATCGGCACTCTGATGGTCAGATCAAATAAAGTGTGTTACCGGTTACTCTCTGTCTGAAGCAGCACACCGCGCCCAGTAGAAAGAAGAATAACGTCACCACATCCTTACGAAGGATAAAGGATAGAGGATGAGGACTTATGTCTTGTTATTTTGACGGCATGGCACTTCTCCATTTTGCTTATGTGGTTATTCTAGCATAATCGATAAATTTAGTAGAATAGTATAGAAGTTGACGAGACTGTCGAAAGCTTGCTAAAGTATATAGAAAAACGCTACGAATTTTGTTCTAAACCGATTTACTTTATAGACAATCTTCTTGATGCTAGCTTTAAAGAAGAACAATTAAATAAAGACCAACTAATGGAAGCTACAGACTTTATTTCTAAAATTTAGAGAGGGTGGTGGTGAATCTAGTCCAATTTAAAACAAAAACTGGATTTTTTAGTCGAAATTCTTTATGGGTAGTGCGAATAGTACTCATCTTGTTATTGGGTGGCAAGGTTTGTGTACATCGCAGCCATATATGCCAATTGCCTCCCGAATTTTAAATAGACTTTCATCTTCCCCCTCTTCAGAAAAATACTGGTCTTTACACGACCTCATATATACAAGTTAAAGAAATAGATTATCACAGGATAAAATTCAGAAGCTGGTTGCTATTCATTAAAATTTATTTTTATTTATTTACGATGCTAGACCAAATCCACTTTTAGAAGAAGGCTAACAAAATCATGTTGTTTTGTCCCTCCAGGATTATAAAGCGAAAATCGAGTCTGAATCAAATGCTTGATTGGTTGACATCAGGAAAGATGTTTCCCGAAACTGAGGGTTTCCTACTTGCCATTCAGGATCAGGTAATTCCAATTAAAAATTACCCAAAAAATATTGTTAAAGATCCTCAAGTACAAAATGACACATGCCGATATGAATGCCAAGCCTAAGAAACCATCCAACATATTATCGGCGGGAGCCAGGCATTTGTCGGTACTGATTATAAAGAACGCCATGACTCAGTAGGAAAGATTATCCATTAAGAACTAGCTGACAAACTGGGACTTCTCCAAACTGACCATCTTCCTTATTATCAATATGTCCCTGACAGAATGCTTGAAAATGACAACTGCAAGCTATACTGGGACCGCACTGTGCTCACAAACCAACCAGTGGCCTATAATAGACCGTATCCCATACTAGTGAATAAACTTACCAGGCAAACAACACTTATTGATGTGGCGATTCCTAACACTAACAATTTGCGTGTTAAATACAACGAAAAGATCGCCAAGTATAGAGATCTAGAAATACAAATCAAGAGACAATGGAGAATGGAAAGTACCCAGACAGTACCTATTGTTCTATCTACTACTGGTGTTATTCCCAAAAACCTCCCAATGAACATAAAACAGCTGGATCTAAATGAACATCTTTATAAGGCCATGTAGAAAGTTGTACTCCTCGCGACTTCCAGATGTGTACGAAAATTTTTGGGAGATACTCTAACATACTAAGTCACCTAGGGCTCGATAACACGGAAAGAGTCTTACCAGAGCTAAATCCTTTTGATATCGTAGGTATCTGGGATGAGTAAATTTTCCTCTTAGAGGGAGTGTGAGCCGGTAGTAGTTTTTTTAGCTAGCCGGAGTGTGTGAGAATAACCGGTGGTAGTTTTTTGTTAGTTCTAGTAATAATATTGTCTGTAAGTCGAGCCCCCCACAATTATTAATTGCTAGATCCGTGCCTGTATCATATGTACTACCTTACACCCAGAATTTTACGAGATATGCCAATTTTATTAAGAAAGGGTATTCGATTTGACATCCGTATGTTTATAAATATTAAAATTGTAAACCTTTTGTTTGGTGCAAATTTTCTAAGTGTTGTTTATTTTAAGGAATGTTTAACATTTTGTGGATATAATAATATTGAAAATACAAGGTGATTGAAAACAAGAACTTAAAATTTTCCTCACAATTTTGAATGGATTATTTATTATTATGTCGTTCTTAGAAAGAAATTTAACTTTTCTTTTACTACTTTCTATACGAAAATCTAAAAGATATTGAGATATTAAGTTTTTAATATATATGTAGATTAAATGTTAGATCCATGGAAGTTTTAGTTGATAGTTCTTAATTCAGACTTTAGTACTTCAAATAAATATTATTTTAGCAATGACATTATAACATTACCCACGAAACCGCAAGAAAAATGAAACTATAAAATAAAATATACCAATAAAAAATATAGAGGAAAAAAATTAGGTAAAAATTGGGAAAAGAAAGAAAAAGTAGATGACGCAGTGGGTTTAGTGGCCAAAACGGAATGAAATAACATGCACTATCAGAAGATTATCGTTGAATGCTTCGAAAAATAAAAGCCATAGTTCAATCAAGAAAATGTCACACCTAGACGATAAAACGTAATTTTGAATAAACTTGTATAACGTGCATAATACTGGCCTTTATTGA
This sequence comes from Diabrotica balteata, assembly GCA_918026665.1. Classification (NCBI taxonomy): domain Eukaryota; kingdom Metazoa; phylum Arthropoda; class Insecta; order Coleoptera; family Chrysomelidae; genus Diabrotica; species Diabrotica balteata. Next base: position 81,027,235 of record OU898285.1, on the reverse strand, counting down.
AAACGTGAATAATATGAATTAATATATGATGATGATTTTATTTCTGTGTCCAAATGTTTCTATAAATAAAAAACTACCTATAAGAACAAGCCTGAATAATATTTTATATTGCTGAGTAAATCTTATACTATTATACTACTCTCTTTACCTCTCACATATTTTTAATTATTCACCGTCAATCGTAGACCCGGAGTTTCTATTTTTCTGCTCAAAAATTAAATGTACCAAACCCATCAACAAGTTGAGTCACTAGAGAAATGGTTTTGTTGGTTTATTATTCTTCGCACATCTGGGAATTTAACTATAGGGTTACATAAATCAAATTTTATTTTGTTATGCTCCACAGTGTTTATTTGCATAAAGTTGATTCAGAATATACTTTACTGCAGAAGTTAAAGAGTTATCTATATTGTATAATTTAAATGTGAATGTGCTTTTTGTCAATGTACACTACTAATTGATTTGGAGCAGTAATTCACGTATTGTTTTTTTTATATAAACATTTACAACTTTTTGTGACTCTTAAAATATATATTTGCAGTATTATGTTAAGTTATGTAACAATGAAAAAATATGCAATTTATCAATAGCCTTTAATATGGGTAAAAGTAGTACCTGACCGAACACCAGCAGATATATAAAATTACCTGCATAAAACTTCTTCTTCTTCTTCTTCTTCTTGTGCCTATCCGTTACGGATGTTGTTAGTGGTCAAGGGAAACCATTTTCTTAAGTTCTGGAGCCAAGATAGTCTTCTTCTTCCTGGTCCCCTCTTTCCGTAGACTTTCCCTGTAGTATAAGTTGCAGCAGGTTATATCTATGATCGTTCCACATGATTTATCCAAAAGCTTGCGCTGTTAGACTGTGGATATAATTTCACATGTTTTATCCATCCGACGTAGAACCTCAATGTTTGTTATTCGGTCCACCCAGGAGATCCTCAGTATCCGTTTATAAGACCACATCTCAAACGCCTCGAGTTTTCCCATGGATGCCTCGGTTAGTGTCCATGATTCAACCCCAAAGAGCAGCACTGTAAACACGTAGCATCTCAATAAATGGATTTTCGTTTTTAAGGGTAGATCGTGGTTTTTAAATATCTTGCTCATTCTGACGAACGCTGACCTGGCTGTTAGGTCAATTCTTTTTTTTATCTCAACTGAGTGGTCCCATTGGTCGTTTATGGTGGATCTTAAATAGTAGTAACAGGACACTTGGAGTATTTGTTGCTGATCTACCAGTAATTGACTAGGTGGAATATATTTCTTACTGATGACTATGTACTTTGTTTTCTTGATGTTAAAATTAAGCCCGTATTCTTGACTGATTCTCCACAATATCGTTATTAGTGTGTGTAAACCTTCTAAACTGTCTGCAAAGAGGATGGTGTCGTCTGCATATATGATGTTACTCAGGCGCTCACCATTTATGAGAATACCCTCTTCGATATGCTCTAAGGCCTGGCTCATGACGTGTTCTGAAGAGACGTTAAATAATAGGGGAGAGAATATGCAGCCCTGTCGTACTCCTCTCTTTATTGCAACTTCTTCTGTTAGTTGGTCTTTCACCCGAATGGTTGCTGATTGGTTGTAGTATATGTTCTTGATTACTCGAAGGTCTTTGTTATCCAGATGAGAGTTGCCTTTAGTATATCCATAAGCTTATCGTTCTTGATTCTGTCGAAAGCTTTCTGGTAGTTAAGAGAGCATACATAAATATTGCAGTTGACGTCTCTGCATGTTTAAAATAATACCTGAACCGCGAACAAGGCTTCTCTTGTACCTAACGTATCCCTGAATCCAAACTGCGTTCGTGAGATCTGTGACTCGCATTTCTGATAAATTCTTCTGTGTATTATCCTAAAGAAGGTCTTAAGAATGTGGCTCTTAGACTGATAATACGATGCTCTTCGCATTTTTTTGCATTAGGTTTTTTAGGTATAGCAATAAATGTAGATTTTAACCAACTCTCTGGATTTTTCCCAAGTAATAGATTTTATTGAACGTTGTCGTAAGCCATTTTACTCATTCGTCTCCCATGAGTTGGGCCCTGGTACTTTACCTGCTTTGGTTGATTTCATTGCGGCTTTGACTTCGTCTTGAGTGATTGGTGGTCCTGTTTCGTATTCCATAATTATCTGGTTGTTATCTCTGTTGTCACCGAATGTCTTCTCAACGTATCTCTTCCGTATATTCTTTGTTTATTCAATGTCTATTACCGGGAGGCCATGATCATTAGTCATATATCCTGACCTCTTGGGTTTGTATATTCCTGCTGCCTCTTTTACCTTCTTGTGGATATTAAACGAGTCGTGTCTACTTTCCAATGGTTATTTCCCTTCCAACCATTTGTTTTTGGCTTCTCTAAAAGTTTTTTTATTTCTTTGTGAATTCGTTTATACTCCTGCATGTCTCTGTTTTTAGCTCTTCTTCTATTCTCCATCATATTTAGGGTTTTATCAGTAATCCACTTTCTTTCTAACCGTTTTTGGGCGAAGGTATTTATCTAGGAGTGTCTGAGACACGACAGAAAATTAAACCAAACAAACGAATAACAATGTAAAATCTTTAAGAGGAGTTAATACTAACTCCGGTCCTAATATCTTGAATGAATGAATGACTAATATTTAGAGAAAGGGAACCACCTTTGACAACTAAACTAAAAGATTATATTAAAGGACCGTTGTGTCTGACTCCTCCTTCCCACAGTCCAATAAGGCCATCCAGATTCTCTTCTGACCCTTCCCGTGCCGCAAATATCATTTCTAGTATTGTATTATATATATTATTGTGCCGCTGGTCAGACTCCTCTTTCAGCTGACATTGCTCTTTGTCTTAAAACTCCCTCAAAAACGAGAGACCCTCTCTTGAATATATACATTGCATAAATACGATTATTAACGTTCAAGGTTAGTTAACTTTTTCTTTAATTTTTTATTTAGCGGCAAACCAATTATGGATTTAGACTTTCCACAGATGCTGGACCCATGTCACCAATTACTATGTTCTTATTGGTCTACCTATGGATAGTCGCCTCAACCCGACTGCAGCTTAACTGTGCGACAGATGGTTGCAGTTCTTCTATAGTTGACGAGGAACGCAGTATTACCACTACCTGATATCTTATTTCCTTTAATGCTAGTCTGACCTTGTATCCAGAGAAAATAGATGTTATTTAGCTTTATTAACCTATTTAGAGCCATCTTGCATTTTCAAAATAACTTAGATGTTATCGTTTCAGATCATAAAAACAAGTATGTCGGTACTTGGCGTTATGCGCTTCCAGCCTATGAGTACATCTCAGTATAAATATGAACTTCGCTTGGAAAAAAGTTGCATACTACTCAAAAGTACTGAGTGTTTCTTTTTCATCATTTTGGCAGTAAAAACCTTTTGATCTTTCTTCTAATCTAGATGCATATGTGTAACTGTTTGGCAGAGACTAACTTCTACTTAAACATGACAGGACACACAGTATGAATTTCTAAGAAGGTAAGGTTCGACCGAACATCGAAATTACCGGTACCCTTCTAGCTAGAAACGCGATGAAATATAAATCCTTTTGGATTAGGTTTCTACAGAAACATACCATAAAATGCTTTCGACGATTTTGTTTGCCAAAGTATCAAACAGAAACCCGTCTTAAAGCCGGAAATAATTAACCGAGGATTACCTAAACCATCGTATTTTAATAAGTGAATTCGCCGTAATTTGAGGTAGTCGGTAGGTTGCAATAAAATTTCCTAATCTTAAATACGACCACTCGCATTTGCAAATACTGCTATGGGCGTCTCAGGCAACAGGAATAAACGGATTAAAAATAATTTAATATTTGATTTAAAAAAAAATGTTACAAACATTAGAAAAAAAAGGAATCAAGTGAAAAAATTAAAAAGAAAAAAATACTGTATTCTATCAATGGCACCGTCAGCACTTGCCGCCAGCTGTCCTTCTCTCTGTATGTCCGCATTCCCACCGACTACCTACAGTATTGTGCGAATTAATGGAATCACTGTGAATTTTTTTTCATTTTTTCAATATTTACAGTTGGCAACACTACCTACACAGTTGACAGCTGACCAAGCATTGAAAACATAACCTTACTGTATATTGGTGTGTTTGAGTGTTTTTTAGGTCATTTCTTACCAAGCTTGTGTTGTTTTGGGGGTTTTTGTACTATTTTGTGTTGTTTTTGGTTTTATTCCAATATGGATATTACGCCTAGGAAGCGTGAAAAGATTGTCACGTTGAGTGAACACACTAGTATGTCACAAAGAGAGATTGCTAGAACGTGTGGAGTAAGTCAGGGGGTAGTAAGCAAAATTTTGAGGCGTAAACGAGAAACGGGATCAGTGGATGTGAAAAGGTTAGGAAAATGTGGAAGAAAGAGAAAAACAACACCAGCAGATGATAGATTTTTACTTTGGAAGAGCAAATTGGACCCAAGAAAATCAAGCCAAACATCAGTGAACAGCCAAAAATACAAATCCATGTTGGAAAAGTATTTGTACAAACAACTCCAAAAATGTCAACCCCAAGGAGGAGCGATTCTTCAACAGGACTCTTCTCCCTGTGACAAATCAAAGGAAATGGCATTTTTCAAAAATAAGAAGATTAATGTTTTAGATTGGCCCGGTAATTCGCCCGACCTCAACCCCATTGAAAATTTATGGGCCATTTGCAAAGCTAGACTGCGAAAAATCGACTGTACCACTAAAACAAAAATGATAGAAGCGCCCATTCAGGTTTGGTATCGAGATTAAAGGATAACTGACAACTGCCAGAAACTCATAGAATCTATGGCAAAACGGGTAAAAGCAGTAATTGCTGCCAAAGGGGGACATATTTCCTACTGAATGATGTAAGTTTACCTTTATAGTTTTGTCAAAATATAATTTTTTACTAAATAAACTGTTTTTTCATTAAAACAGCCTTTGACTCCATTAATTCGCACAATACTGTACCATTACCAGCGATGTTCGTTGCAGATGGAATACACGCAAAGGTATAATACGCTGTAGATAACGACAACTAACCGAGTTTGATCCGGAGTATTCATTTGGTAAAAGCTCCTACCTTGTGTCTCTGAGTACTGATACGAACCCACCGTCCTTTCCAGTTTCTGGCGATCGCATATTGATATAGAAGCAGAGATGTAAAGAAGAAGCTAAACATAATAGGATAGATAAATAGATGTAGGTGATATGAAGTTCTGTTTTATAAAACTACTGTTTTATAAAACTACTTTTTGTATAGTAGTTTATAAAATATATAGATAACTTTAGTTTTTTTTTAAATATTATTAACATCAGTTGAAACAGGTAGGTAAAGCAGTATAATTCCAGAAATATTATATTTTAATCCCTAGAGTGACACATCTAAATTTATAAAGTTAGACTTATGTTTCAATTGTGAGGTTGATTCGTATAATTTTTACCGTGTAGAAGTGTATGTACTTAAAGTTTTCTTGCAAGTAAGAATTTTTGGAAAATCCTTCAGGCATAAGCAGTTACACGAACGAAAGTAGGTACCTATAATAATTATGATAGTGATGCATCATCAAAAAAGTTTTCGTAATCCTGGAGGCAGAAAAGTGAAACGAGCTATTTTCCCGTTTATTGTGTTCCTCATGAGTGCACATTTCTGTACCGGTGTGTGGTGGTCCTTTTCTTTGAAAGTTTGCATGAAACCCCTTAGAATGTAAAGGCCTAGTCTAGTGGAATAAATAGGTAAATCTTTTTTGAGTGTTGGGAGAACAATGGATTTTGTTGAAAACAAACACTACCTATATGAGCAAAATTCAAAAGTCGATTTAAGGATAACATTCCTTTCTTGATTGCTTGGATTTGCTAGCAATTTTTATTGTGACGCCTAAACGCGATTGGCTTTGTAGGCTAGTTTAGAACAGAAACTAGCAGATAATATTGTCACTATCAAGAACTTCTTCATCCGAGGAATTAGCCATGCATTTTCTGTGAGATATTAAATTTCTCTCCACCCATTTATAGGGTGTCCTACTTTCCATTTGGTTTTTAAAAAATGAAAAAATACATAAGGGACTGTACACTGGAGTCTACAAAAACACATTCAAAAATTTTGTTATGGTACGGGTGTCAAAATCAAACTATTTTTCTGGAATTGAAGTAGCAGACAGAGTGAGCAAAATCGAAGCTGACAATTATATCATTAGAAAATTAAAATTATCGAAAAATTGTTGAATTGAAAAACATAATAAAAGAGGACATGTATAAAACCCTCTCCAAAGTTAAATTTTTTTAAAGATTGCTTTTCATAGCATCATAATAAATAATATGTCATTGACTGAAGGTCAAAGTATCCCTAGCAAGGTATCCCTAAAACAAATTATTTAGATATAAAGAAGAACCTGGATTGTGATGTTTTTCAGTATGATACTTGAGTGTTTTTAAAAACATTTTATCTCTTGATTGAAATTGTACGAATTTCAAGTAAAACTTGAAAATTTTTCTTTTTCAACGAAGAATAACTTGTTAGGTCAAATGATTGATTACAAATAATTATTGTGTATTCGAGGCTTGGCGGTCATGAGGATACCATGGCAGCCATGCCACCGAACTAGTTTGTGCAAAGAATATTAAGTTTTAATAATTAATGGATTCGACCGTTACTTGATGGAAATTCATTTTATGTAACAAAAACACTGAAAACTTTGTTTTCAAAACTTCCACAAAATTTATTTTAAACTCTTATCACTACAGCTGTTTCGGTTCATTGTCTTTCTCAAGTGATCTATTTCTCAAGTGATCTATTTTTGCCATGCGTTTACACTTTATAGTCTCTAATAAAATAGGTTGAGGAGGGGAGAACTGTTTGTCTCAAGTTGGTCATTCAGAATTATATCTGTGTTTTTTAATTTGTTGATTTCCATAGATTCTAACAATGATTGCTTAAGGCCTTTATTTTGAATGTGAAGAATTTTAAATTTGTCATTAAAAGAATGATTATGATCTAGAAGGTGAAGAAGAATTTGTTTTTCCATTATTAAAAGCCCTTCAGGAAATTTGTAGAAGTAACTTCCAGGGAAACTATTTTAACAGCTTATCATAGTAATTTTCATTCTTATTTGGCATATGTTATTCTCTCCTGGGATCACTCTTGTCATATTGATAAAGTGTTTGCACAACAAAGAAAGTGTGTTCGTATTATTTCTGGGCTCTGTTATAGAGCTCCTTTAGAGCTTTAAAAATTTTAACTTTACCTTTATATATCTGACTAGATTATTTAACAATAATCTTAAAGCCAGCTAGAATAAAAGCTCTCAATTTTCATCCGTTTAAGGAAAAAATTAAGAGTTATTTTATAGTGAATACCTTGTTTACATATGAGGAGTATTTTATTTCCAATTTTAATTTGTTGTAATTGTCAACAGTATAAGTTAAACAACTGTATCTATGTTTTATGTTTTATTTTTATAGTTTTGGGTATATTAATTATATCGACGTATATTTTTTTCTTTGACTTGTAAAAAATACTTTTGTATTCATTTATATTTACCATTAATCGTTTGGAGGCCTTTGAAGTGTGGCTGCACAGACGTATACTAAAAATTCCATGGACGGTTATGCTGACAAATGTGGCAAATGCTGCTCGCGAGCTGCTTGATAACATCAAATGTAGAAAGATGGCCTATTTTGGACACGTAGTAAGGGGATACCGATATAATATTCTTCAACTTATTATGATGGGTAAAATCGAAGGACGCAGAGGAATTGGTAGAAAGCAGGCCTCTTGGTTGAAAAATATCAGGGAGTGGACAGGAATAAGGAAAACTGAGCAACGCTTTAGAATAGCTCGAGACAGAGATAGTTTCGCCATGTTAATCGCCAACGTAAAGGGCACGTTAAGAAGAATTCATGTATTACCAATAAACCATCTATCTATCAATTGGTGGATAAACTTTGTAACAACCTGTGTATATGAGATGTTACAGCCATACTCCTACTTACACACCCTACACCACAACTTTTTATTGTGCTACTTTATATTATAAATAATATTTAAAATATACCCTTGGATATGATGGAAAATATTTCACTGCTGTAGTAAAAATGCCGTAGTAACATTCTAAGCACATGAATACGATTAATTTTAAAATATTGCAATCCCGAATCTGTAATGTGTAGTTTTTAATCCTGCTTAGTTTCAGCTTCAATTTAAATTCTGTTTATAGTTTTTACTGGCTGTATGACTTAGACAGACGTTTGTTATATATGGAACTATAAAAACGATTATAGTTATCTATATGGCTGTTGGTGTTTTACTAAAACAAAGCTTTAAATTCCGTTGGATAAAATAACTACAACCAAAAAACGATATAGGTATTAAATTTTTACTAAAATATTATCCAACTTGGTGATTTGGTTTATTAGAGGTCTCCTACAAAATATATGTAATTAATTTTTAAAATTGCATGCAATAAAACATAGTAAAAATCAATTTAGTTCTTCATCAGACTCGAAATTTTCTACTTGACTTTCCCATTATTTACAAAATTACTGTGTCATTCCTGATTCTGGTAGTACGCAATTAAGTTGGTAAAGTAATCTTGTGCTAGCTACACACTATTAATGCAGCAAAATGAAAGGATATGAAACACTTTTTCCAACTATGTCTTAGTACTTTTAAATCAAGCTTCGCAGAAAGTGGTGAAAATTATTTGGAGAAAACTAATCCAGGTTACTTCGTAAATCTAATCAATACCATACAACCTCCTCCACAAAATGCATCGTTCAGACACACACGTTACCACAAATTTATCTCATTCAATGAATACCATTAACATTTTAAATGTACTTGCATAAACTTATGTAAGATCCCGAAGATCTAGGTAAAACAGAGCATTATCCTAAAAGCTACCGACCAATATCTCTGCTTTGCCACATGTACAAAATTATGGAACGAATCATCTTTGACCGGATCATAAATACCGTGGAACCACTTTTGATCCCACAACAACCAGGTTTTATACCAGGGAAAAGCTGTACGGACCAGTCTCTTCAGCTTACATAGCTCATCAAAGATGGTTTGAAAACTAAGATGATAACAGATGTCGCCTTTGTTAACTTTGTTGACAGTAAAATATGACAATCAATCACCAACTCTTTTTAAAAAAAATTGAAACCTTTAGACCAGAGTTATTTCCTAAATGAATAATATTACCTTTTCTTCAGAACCCATATATTTTGACGATTTTCTTAAAAGCCTGGACTATTTTTACTCGCTCCACTACTATTTAATATTAATACCAACGACCTACCTCTTCCCCAAAATATACATAGCTTTGTAGGGCCTGTAACAGCCTGTAAGACCTGAGCTTCGAATGTCTGGAAACCATACTAACTGATGCATTAGGTAACCTCAGAAAATATAATAAAGATAATCAATTAAGACCAAATATAATAAATTGCTGATCTGTGCATTTTACTTAAAAAGTAGGCGCACAACCTTTAAAGTACCAAGGGTTTTTTACTTTCATCGAATATTCAGGTGATTTTTTTTATCCCGCTTTATTATTATCATCACTACTATCTTTTGTTTGACAATTCTTTGTGGATCCTGGCCTGCTTCAAGATTGATCGCCATTCTGCTTGGTTTCTTGGACCTGGTGCTATCTTCTAATTTTTAATACCAATAAGTCCGTCTTACTCCATGCAATCACCTAATTCGCGGTCAGGTTCGAAAACGAACCATTTTTTTGTTGTGACACCTGTCAGTCTTCTTCTTAACATGCCATACACCAAAGTGCGTAGGCGACTATCTCATTACTAGAATTCTGTTCTTGGCGGCGTGACACAGCTCACCTGTATTGTGTATTCCTGTCCATTCTTTAATATTCCTTAACCAGGATAATTGTTTGCGGTCAGCTTCTCTCCTACCTTCGATCTTCCCTTGTAGGATTAACTGTGGTATTTCATATTTTGCTCCTCTCAATATGTGCCCAAGGTAACCAATCTTGCGTTTTTTAATTAATTCAAAGAGTTCTCTTTCCACGCCGGCTCTATTAAGGACGTCATCGTTTCGAACTCTATCCACCCAAGGTATGCGCATCATTCTTCTCAATGACCACATTTCAAATGCTTCAAGTTTGTTGATAGATGTTTTTTCAAAGTCCACGTTTCCATGCCATAAAGCAAGATGGACCATATGTAGCACTTGACCATTCTGTAGCGTATTTCGAAGTTTAGGTGTTGATTACATAGGAGCGGTCTGAATTTCACAAAAGCTTATCTTGCCATTTGTATTCGGGTTTTTATCTCGTGTTGTGGATCCGATTGGTCATTGATTGTCGTGCCAAGGTATTTAAAAGTTTTTACGCGATTTATACGATTGTCACCTATGCATGTTATCGGGTTTTCTGGAGGGTTTCTGCTAATGACCATATATTTCGTTTTCAAAATGTTGATTTTAAGGCCTTATTTGTTTACCTCTGCTATTCACCCTACCAAGTAATAACTGCTGATCTTCCAAATTATCAGTTACAATCACTGTGTCGTCCGCATAGCGTAGGTTGCTAATTGGTATGCCGTTCACCTTAATGCCTAATTCCGTATCTTCTAATGCTTCCGCAAATATATTTTCAACATATAAATTAAAAAGCATCGGAGACAGTATGCAGCCTTGGCGGACACCTTTCCGGATTTCAAATTCATCCGTATATTGGTCTTGATCAATCCTAACCTTTGCCATTTGGTTCCAGTATAGATTCTGAATAATTCTGATCTCCTTCTGGTCAATGTTGGCCCTATGTAGTAGTTCCATCATGATATCATGTTTAACATTGTCAAATGCCTTCTCGTAGTCGATGAAGGTGAGGTAGACATCTTTTCGTTGATCTAAGCAGTTTTGTATTAAGGTGTTCAAACATAAATGATAGATATATATGATATGTTTGAACCTGTCAGTATCAGAGTGTAAAACATTTTTTTTATGAATACATTTTTTATGAAAATACACTACATATTATTGCAGTATTTCTTTGCTTGGCGGTTAATGGGTTAAGTTGAACTTAAATCTAATGTTTAGGTCCCTGTACTATAAATTGCAATTTCATTGACAATAACACCCTGTTTAATTACTCCATATTACTACGTGATATTTCATTCATGAACTATGCTGTCTCGGGCACGAGAGTCCCGTCATATTCATCGAAAGAATATTCTGCACACTCTTCAATTGCCGTACACCTTAGAAAATTTCTTAGCTATTATTAATTACTGACCTATTTATTTTGAACGATTTGAAAGCTTTTAAGCATCTTAAATTTATGCACCGAGGCGTTACTAACCCTGTGCCCGGCGTAAGGAAAGCACCACTTAGCACTTCTATCAACAACATGTATTATACAGTGTCCGCATCTGGAGACTTAGCACTCTGCAATATTAAGTAAACAGATTAGTATATTATCCTGTTATATTCCGTTTTAATACTGCTGGTCAACATTCAGCCATAATTAACGTGGAGATTATTATTCTCGTCGGTTCATTCTTTTCTATCTACTCGCTCAGTTGTCCCTTTTATACAGGCACGTCGCCAACAGCCGCGAGTTTTCCTTTTTATTTTGGGTCAGATTTGCACACATAAAAATACATGTCGCAGATAGGATAATTTTTATTTTGTTTTTTAGCAAACTGTCTGTCCAATACCAATATAGCTGACAATAATTTTACATAAAATTCATAGACAATTGTTTTGCAGAGCGTTAACGAAAAAAGTCAATTTAAAATTACCTCCGTACATTTATTTTATATATATATATATATATATATATATATATATATATATATATATAATATATATATATATATATATATATATATTCGGTTTTATAACGTCTTACGGCGTTGTCCGACTCCCAAACGCCACTGTATTCTGTCTTGAGTTAGGTCTTCGTCCAGATTTCGAGCGCTAATCGCTTTCCTAACTCCCAGGTTCCAGCTTTGTGGTGGTCTTCCTCGTTTCCTCTTCTTTGGCGGTTGCCACATCATCGTTTTTTTAGGCAATCTTCGTCCCCCATTCGGCTCACATGCCCATACCATATGAGCTGTTTTCTCTCAATATCCTCAACTATAGTGCCCTCTATACCATTTGTTGTTTTATCACTTCATTCCGTATTCTGTCGGCTCTTGATATTCTCATCGATCTTCAGATGGCATCCATTTCCGTGGTTTCGACATTTTTCTTATATTTCTCGGTTATTCTCCATGGCTCACCTCCATAAAGTAGGCTAGTTTTAACCATTGTCTCATAGATGTTCCATTTTCTTTTTTTTGATATTTCTTTACTCCATAGAACTCCGTTTAAACAGGCTATAGCTCTTCGTGCTTGTACAATTCGATGTTCTATTTCTCGTTCGTCTTTTCCACTACGGTCGAAGATGACGCCCAGGTATTTATATTCGTTGCATGGATTTATTTTTTGATTGTCATCGATATCGAGTTGTTCTGCTTCAGATCCAATTGTTTGGAGCAAAAAACATTTATTTTAATATCTAGTAAGTATTTTATATTTTCTGTAAGATGATTAAAATATTTCGTAGTGTTTAAATGTTTATTAACAACCACATTCTTACAAGTATATGGACGTACGACGTGTGTGTCTGACGATATTCTGCCAATTATAAAGTGACATCTGTGTTGCGGGGGGTGTAAGGTTGTGTTATAGAGGTAGTACCTTTTATTGGAACGACCACATCGAGCGTCTTAGACGGGAGATGGTTCTTGATAACCGCTCCTCATAAGACACCTAACTCTCACTTATGGCTCCATGTGCCACACACCGGGCAACTGCATTGGTCTGCAGGCTAAACTAAGTGAGGGTAGCCAGACAGGAGTTTTCTGACCCGAAAACTAGTACCTGCTTAGGGTCCCTTGTCCAGGGTCACGGACGAAGACCACAACGGTATCCACGGCGGAGAAGAACATCTTCGGTACCGTGTGTATGACGAAAGTGGCACCCCAATTTTAGGGTTAGTATAAATTTAAATGTAGCGTCTGATTCAGAGTAGACGGCTACAAACAGCGTCTGACCAAGAATGGGCGGCTGATAACTCACTCATCAACCCGCCTAGCAAGCGTGGTGTTTTAACTGCCATTACCACCCCCTCACTTTTATCATTGCGAATAATAAAACAAAAGGAAATGGTCCCCAGGTGGGTAAAAAATTTTCTGAATCCCACACCTCAAAGGTCTGCCTCACGGTATCTGAGGGAGGCAATAATTCGCTTTTGATTGATAAAAACAGAAACCCACTAAGACCAGCGCAACATAAATAAAAAAAATCCGTCAACCTGTCAATAGGGACATACAATATTAGATTAATGTCCACAGATGAAAAAGAACATGAACTGGAAGAAGAATTAACAAACATAAAATGGAATATCATTCATCATATTGAAGAAGATTTCATTTAAGTAATTTCTCACCATTAAAGCATAATGGGGTGTTGCACCGTCCTGCTGGAACCAGACAGTTTCATGCGGTAGAGTCGGATCTATTGGATTGGGATATAAGTTAGCCAACTAAGGAAGAACATCGGCTCTTAGCATGCTTAAATATTTTTCCGCTGTCAAATTATCATCTATAAATATAGGACCAATAATATGATCTCCTATAATACCTACCCAAACATTCAACTTTTGAGGATACTGAGTGTGTGTCTCACGCATCCAATTAGGATTCTCCGCTGACCAATATCTACAGTTTTGTCAGTTTACCTGTCCGTTCAATCTAAATTTTGATTCATCAGAAAAAAGAATTGTGCCAAGAGCTATTTCATTTGTTAATTTTATTCATCATTCTTTTGCAGAAATCCAGTCTACGATCCGGATCGTCTTCTGTTAGCTCCTGCGCAAATGTCAATTTATATGGATGAAGTTTTCTTCATGGAGACACCTTAGGACAGTTGTGTGACTCACATTATTTTGACGCGCAATTTGACGTGAACTTGACGTTGGATTCTCTGCGACACTTAACAAAATATCCACTTTCACTTCATCTTCAATGAAGTTCGATATTCTTTTTAATGGTTTGGCATATCTAAGTTCTCTGAATTGTGCATAAATTTTAGACACAGTACCTTGTGAAATATTAGGCAACTGAGGATACCTCTGATTAAATAAGTTTACTACTTCAACTTGACTTCTACAATTCTCCCCGTAAACCGATCATCATTAAAATCTCAATTCGGTGGGCCTTAGTTAAATATTTCATTTTTGTTTCTGCAAGAAATTAGTTTTTATTTAAGAATTTATTATTTTAATGTAAAATGTCAACAGCATGTCAACTGATTGATAACAATCCGCACTATTTACCGATTTAGTTTAATTAGCAGACTATCTATACAGTTTTTACCTATTCACTACAAAAAATGTTAACACGGTTACTAAACAGAATTTTTCCCCAATATCCAGTGTACTGACACTTAGAGTAGAAGTCTATTGTCTGTATTTAGCTAATTTAAAATAATATCATGACACGTGATAAATTATTAATTTCAAAATTTCACCTTGTATTATTCATTATAGACCCTACATGATATAGTTCATTGAAATCATGTTGTTAAAAATATTTTAAAAACATAAAAATATACAGGGTGTTTCATTAAAAATAAGGATTATGGACTATGCCAGACGTGGGTGGATCACCCTGTACATTTAAACTTATGTTTAAAAAGCGCACATTTAAATTTAGAAGTTAACGTTTCCCAGAGTTTTTGATTATTTTCTATAATAAGAACACAAACAATTTTATTCCATAAGTGGTTTTCGTATAAACGAAGTTTAATGTTTTTTTTACCCTATTTATACTTTATATGGATATTACTTTGTGAAGAATTTTACTATTTTCTATACTTCTGTGAAACTCCGTATGTGTAATAGTTTTTATTTTTATAGTGATTTCAAGCTGGTAATATTACTTTTGTTGTAATTTGTCAACATCAGTCTGTATGTCCACGTTAATTCTTTATTAAGGTATAAAACGGTACATCTATTTTCGTACGAATTCCGTGGTGTTTTCTCATTTTACCTCACAAAATTCTATATCTCTGTGGAAAATCCCCTGTGTTCTTTTCATTTTTTAAGGACGAAACCATTCTTTTTAACCCTCCAGACAGCTATGTGTGAGGCATTAATTTTAGGAGCGTCTGCCAGTATCCTTGCTGATAATGTATCGTCTCTAGCAATTGCATTGCAAATCATGATGTCCCTCAATTCGGTTTTCGTCTGTCGCAGGTTTCTGTTTTATTATGCATTTGTGTGGAACTTTTCTAACATTTTTAAAACATTTTATGCAGCAGGGGAAAGAAAAGCAACACACGTTTTTTCTTTTCTGTATTTGCAAATAAATGAATTCGTTTTATTCGGCTATTTTTTGAAATATTCATTATGCTTGTCAGTCTGCAATATTAATATATTGCTATTCATAAGAATATGGAACATTTTGTCTTTTTGCAGTTGCTCTAATAGGCTAATAATTCGATTTAAACTAATGTTAAATACATTTTCGTACAACTTTTACTTTTAAGAAATATCGTAATATTAAATTGGGTCGTAAAATTAAAATGATTTAGATGACGTTCAATATATAAGTTTAGATACATTTATAGAATGGCACTAAATCTATGATTAACCAGCATTTTATATTTAACCCTGGGCGGCATCACCCAGGTGAGTTCTAATGGTACACCCAACACATTTAGAACTAGCATAATTCTATGGTTGCGGTCTAACTCCGCCGTTTTGCCTGGCCCTGAAGTCCAGGATGAGAAAGGAGGAGGGTTAAGCAAGGGACTAACTATTCCTTCTTGCAAAAAAAACATAGTAATGAAAACGAAGCACATGCCTCGGATAAGGACGGATTTTTTAAAGACGACAAAAGCGACGACAAAGGACACTGAATATATGAACCTAGAACGTACTAAGCCAATATCGGCCTGTAGTCCTGACTCAGGTGGTCAAAAAACTTGAATCCAGAAACATGGACATAACTGCTTTACAAAAGATTAGATGGACTGGAGAAGGGACACTAAAAACTAATAAATCAGTAGTATTTTTCAGCGGAAGCGAACGGGAACATCAAGTCGGCATTGGTTTTATAGTCAGGGAAAGTCTTGTGGGGTCAGTTTCAACTTTTAAACCCATTAATGAAAGACTCTGTTATATCAGACTCAAAGTACAACTATTCCCTAGTTGCTGCCCATGCACCAACAGAGCAGGAAGAGCATGTAAAAGATAACTTCTACGAGAAACTAGAGGATCTGATAAATAATCTACCCAAACGGGACATGCATATTATCTTAGGAGATTTCAATGCAAAGATTGGGAAGAAAGCAGCGTACAAGACAACAATAGGTAACCATAGTCATCAGGATGTCAGCAACAATAATGGAACAAGGTTAATAGACTTTGCAACGTCCCACAACCTACTAATAAAATCGACAATGTTCGAACACAAGAAAATACACAAACAAACATGGGTCTCCAACGACGGCGTCACAAGAAATCAGATCGATCATGTTCTAGTAGATGCCAGGAGGGGTAGTAACTGTCTAGACGTAAAAAGCTTAAGAGGAGCTGATGGAGACACGGATCATTTTCTGGTAAAAGCAAAGATAAGGACAAGAATAGCGTCCAAAGAAACATACAAGAATACACCAACACAATTATGGAATACCAAAGTTCTATGTAATAAGGAGACAGAACAAAAATTTCACAAGGCTATAAAAATCGCTCTAACACAGACAGAAGACTATAACAATCTATACTCAGCTTGGAAAAATATCGAATTAGCTCTGACAAGCGTATCAGATGAAATACTAGGACACAAAAAGAAAACAACAAAAAAATGGTTCGATGATGATTGCCTGAACTGCATAACAGCAAGAAATATGGCTAGAAGGAACATGCTACAAAACCTCTCGCACAACAACAATGAAATGTATAGACAAAGAAGAACATAGACAAGAAAACTAATAAAAAGAAAAAAGAGAGAGTATCAGTATATTACTATACAAACAGGGAAACACTTCCCTGTTTGTATAGTAATAGAGGGTATTGGTCTTTGCTACGGATATACCACTAGGCGTTGACTATCTTTTTTTGTATTCGGTTTCGGATCTTTTTAAATTTATTATTCCAAGCGCTTATTTTGTCCCTGCATTTTGGAGGTATCTAGTTTTATCCTTTTCTTTCTTTTAGGAATCTATAAATTGTTGCTTCTCCAACCCCTGTCATATTTTAACACAAGTTAACGATTTCACGAACATTACTTAAAAGGCGTTGATGTACAAGTGCATCGTGTACATTTAATATTATTTTTCTCTCTTAAGGTCGATTCAGATACATCAGTCACGTCTCGTCACAGTCCTGGCGCCGAACCGAACAATCCGTCATACAAAATATTCTTTAATAGAAATATGGCGCCGGCATTCACATTCATCAGGCGACGAACAGTTCCCCAGCTGTCAGATAATTAATAGTTCTGTGACCAAATAGGACCGGTTCGGCGTCGAGACTGTGACGGGACTGATGTGTCTGAACCGACCTTTAGACTGAAGGCACCTTTAAAACTACACTTAACCGGGATAAAACCTGTAATGTGGCATAAAAATTACTAAAACTATCATTAGTGAAGCCTTATCAGTAATTCCAGGTAATCGTTCAAAGAAGGTATTCTTTTTGTGTCAGGCGATAACTTGTATAGAAAACAATAATCACCTTTAAATTACTGTTTACATTATTTTATTTCGTGAAACATTGAATTCTCTCGTTAATCACCCGTGTATAATTAACAATAATCGTGTGGCATATATACCGACGTTTTTTTTAAAAAAAAGGTATAGTGAGATTAGTGGACACTTATGTTTCAGAAGATTTTTTAAAAAATAATGAATTGTTGACGGCATTTTAAAATATAAATTTTTTTTATTTATTTCAAAACAAGTATAGGGTAACGCCTATGGTTTTTTGACCTGTTGAGGATTTGCATACATAATGTGCTATCAATATGATGGAAAAGGACTATATAGAGTTTGACAAGGTTGCTTGCTGTTACCATACCACTCTTTTTTAACAATTTTTTTAGTAGGCAGTATATGAGAAACTAGGAATTATTAGTCGTAATGGTAAGTTATAGATACAAATTAGATAGGAATTTTTTTCTGTTCCGGTATTAAACTTTAAAACATATTTTTAAAAGGACGTCCTACTTTGTTTCGGTGTGTAATTTGATATTTATTTAGTGAATCATTTTTTATATATTCTGTTCATATGCATGTTTTTATTTTTGTCTGTTTTTTATTTTTCCATTCCTTAAGCAGATATTCAGTTCTTATCTTACAACTTTATTTCACTGTTTATCAAGTTCTCTAAAGACTCATTCTTATTTTATATTAAACTTACAGCTAAGAATAATACTCTTAAAGGAATTAAGATTAAACCCACCGGTCTTCCTGGTAAAAGCGCGTCGATTATCATTGTGCCGAACTTTCGACATCATCTTCGATGTCTTCTTCGAGGCTTCCGAGGTCTCAGTCTATTGAGCTCCCAGACACTACTACACTGATCACTAATCAAAGCATTACTACGTTATAGCTCTGTACATAGTACATAGTCTTTAGAAGAGACTATATATACAAAGATTAACCAAACATAGAGCAAAGAAAACAAAAGATTAAAAAGATTTTTTTCAATCTCTCAATCATTCACTGCAGTGCACTGCATTACATTATACGCCATAATGCTATCTCATGCAACATCGAATAATCGACCCTAATACTAATCAATACTACTTTTAATTTGTTTACAAAACCTTCAATATAACCGTAATTTAAATTTACATACAAATCTACAATCCAATTTGCCAATACCTAATTTAATTTGATTGAGTTCTTCTTTGATATCAGACAAAAAATGAAATACGTTACCTCTTTGCTTAGATTATTCCCGAGATAGATTAATTTGGATTTAATAGCCTTCTTGCAAGAAAAGTATTTAGATGATTATTAAAATTTAGATATATTCTTTCTTGCGTGTTACCAATCAATTAGGCCAACGACGGGGCAACCTCAATTTAAATCTAACATTTCATTCGAGAATATTTTTCGGAATACATAAATATTGATCACGGTACAAAAACAAGGGATGTTTCTACCCTTCACTAATTTCTTTTAACCAATTAATTTTTTATTAAGAATTTGACAAAACATTTACTTTTTTGTCAAGAAAATAATCAATATACCACTTTACTACTATTTTGGATACACAAATTAGAATACATAATATTTTAATGAAAGGACACCATTTTAAGGCTAATGAAGATATTGAAGAAGCTACTCACTTTACTGCACATAAATTAAATGTTAATGTAAAAGTATGTTCAGAAAATAAACATCGCGCAAAGGAAGCCACTAGTGGCGGGAGTAAAAATCGACACAATGAAGGAGTTATTATGGAGAATAAAAATAAAATAAGACAAATGTAGTATTTCATGTAAAGTACTTATACAATTACGTTTACAAAAAAACTGGAAGTTTTAAAGGCTTTTAGAGTGCAATAGAGAAAGCAACAGAAACTATTTGATTACTCTTCCCTAGTACAATCATCATGACAATAGAAATACAAAATCAAGTCTTCAGTACTGGGCAGACTTTTGATAGTCAGAAGGTGCTCAGAATTCGCTGAAGAAATTTAAAAATTGTAGAACAAGAAGTCTTTTTAAAAGAAGAATTAGTGAGCTCAGACGGCCAAAAGAGACACCTTACAGATATCCTTAGATATTCTTACAATTTCCTACAACGAATACAATGAATTCTATATCAAAGATTCTTTTACATTTAGCAACTTCATTAATAATGTTAAAGTTCCGAATAATTATATATTGATTAGTTTAGATGTTGTGTCACTATTTACAAACCTACCACTAGACGCGATTCTCAACAGCATTAAAAATAACTGGAACAGCATCTCTCTGCATACCAAGATCAGTTTAGATGATTTCATAAGAATTTTAACATTTATTTTTGACTCTAATATCTTCTTGTTCAATGGTAATTTTTTCAAACAAATCTTTGGCACTCCAATGGCAGCAAAATATCCCCCATTCTATGTAATTTTGTTTTGGATGAACTTATAAGAACGTGTAAAGAAAAGATACCTTTTATCAAACGATATGTAGATGATTTGATTTTTGTCATTCCCGGAAAACAAAATCACTGATGTTTTAAACATCTTTAATGCCCAGTGTGAACACTTAAAGTTAACGGTTGAGAGAAAGGCTGAGAATATGATTCCTTTTTTAGACATGCTGATACATCGTGGCAGTGATGACATGCTAAGGACGGAGTGGTATCGTAAACCTTGTTATAGTAACCGTTTCATAAACTTTTATTCTCAACATCCATCTAAGATGAAAAAAAATTTGGTTTTGGCTCTCAAAACTAGGGTTATCCACTTATTACACATCGAGTTCAGAGACAAGGGACTGAAAAAGTTAAGATCTATACTACAAGAGAACTCCTATCCCATAGGGCATTTAAATAAACTCATTTTTGGTACTCATTTTCCGTTGCAATTTTCTGAGAACCAAAATTTTCATAATAATGAGGTCCGACAACTGATATCGACATTGACACACAGAGCTACCACAATCTAAAATAACGTATAGTTGCCTACCCTATATTCCAGTCCTAACAGCTAAGCTAATGAACATTTTCAAAAATGTTAGTGGCTTAAAAATTGCAACTAAAAATGTGAAAATGGTATCGAAGTTGTATACAAAGACAAAGGATCCTTTCACAATACAGGAATCATCGAATGTTGTTTATTCTATACCGTGTGCTAATTGCAAAAACGTATACATTGGTGAAACATCTCGTAATTTTCACAGTAGGGTGATCTCACATCGCAGCGATATAAAAACCAAAAAAATTAACGCATGCGCGTTGACAAAACATGCATTAAGTTTAAAACATGAATTTAAATTCGAGGATTCCTGTATTTTGGCAAGGGAAAATAACCATTTTAAACGTGTTTTCTTGGAAATGTGTTTAATAAAATCCAATACGTCTTATATAAATAAAAAGGCTGATATAGACAAACTGAGTAACATTTATTGTTATTTACTGACTAAACATCAAAAATGACATAAAGACTTACTTGTACATATACACACCATAATACACCTGCATGTTAAACAGGTTGCATACCATCAACACAGGTTTAATACATTACTATCTATTAATAAAATATGAAGAACTCCTAATGAATTTTTAATCACACTATTTTTGTTTTTTTTTATTCTCTATGAATCACACCATTAAAAGATGTAGCAAACGAATTTTTACTATTTTTAACTAAATTTTAAAATGTATTTTGTCCATTACTTTAGAAGTTATATTTTATATGGTTGTTATTAATGTTGAGTGTCATAGATTTATACAAATAATCTCAACGACTAGTAAGTACACTGACATTTTATGATATATTGTAAATATTTACACATTTTTCTAATTACAGTGTCTTGAAAAAGGAATTAAACAATTCCGAAAGCTAGACCAAACGTCAAAAGAGTGTTTCTGTAACATCCCGGCCAAACTTCTGACTGCAGCCCTAATAAACTTTGTTGTTTATATATATATATATATATATATATATATATATATATATATATATATAAATATATATATATATATATATAAATATATGTATATATATATATATATATATATAAATATATATATATAATATATATATATATATATATATATATATATATATATATATATAATATATATATATATATATATATATATAATTATTGTTGGTGTTCAGAATCGTTTAGTGAATGTTTACAAGAAGCAAGTTTTAACTAACTCGTATTTACACAGACAATCATTCTGTATATCTAGCAAATCGCAATGACAAGGAGTTTAGGGCAGACCGCTAATAGTATAGGCAAATAAAGATTTCTAATTAAATACAGCAACTGAGCCTTTTTGTGCTTGCCTAGCACTATGGGGGTTGTATTTGAGTTACTTTGCCAATTAGGGTGCGATGATGCTGAAACACAAAGCCTTTCTGCCTTTCTCATTCAAATTGATCAAATGGCGTCAAATATTCTACACCGATAAAGTTTTAAACGGCGGTGGATTTCTCATCAGGGCCCAGTGACAAATTGTTTTTAAACTTATTTTCAAGTTGACTTCCAACTTTTTCGCTTTTTTTTTCAGATAATCACCTTTGGATTATTGTGACTGCCAGTTTATTTCTCGGCTCGTTTCTCGATTTCTTTGCTTATAATGACAGTTGGTGCCCTCAATAATAATTATATTTATAAAACGGTCGCGATCTATAGTAAAATTCACTTGAAAAATTCAACGGTAGTTTTACAGCAGGGTTGAAGTTTAATAGCTTCGCACATTTTAAACCGTACGTACAAAAGAAAAGGGCCGTACTGGCTCTCACGTAGGTATACAGATTCAATTTTATATTATGTACTTGCATATTAGATATTGGAGAACAAAAACTTAGCAGATGAACAACAAGGTCTTCGTGCTAAAAGATCGTGTACAGATACAGTAGTTGTCATAAAGTTAATTATTGAGAAATCATTGGAGTATAATAAACCAGCGTTTCTATGTCTGATCTATTAGAAGAAACATGTGACTAAGTAATACTGAAAGATTTTTTTTGGCTTAGACTTATCGTTATATAACCAAATACAAAACAAATAAGACAGTAATCATTACCATAATTTACCTAAATGCCCTATCACAATTTTAAGAATACATGGAGATTAGGAGATCGTGAACACACTCTTGTAGCCTAGAAACCTATCAAGGCATTGATTTATATAAGACACAAAAATACTAGGTCACGGAGAGTTATATAAATGGTTTAAAAGAAAGGTAACAAGATTAACTAACAGCTATATAGATAATCATACTGAGTGCTCATGAGTGCTTGTCAATACTAATTAATCGTGTTATTTCAAATCCGCAGGAAATACCATCATTCCTAACTAAAAAACAACGTATTTAATACCGAAGGATCAAAATAATACCCAAGATCCAGCCAAGTACCGCCCAATTACTTGTCTTCCAACTCTGTATAAATGGAAAGCAAGGATGGAAAGGATGCGCAAGTGTTCCATAGATTGCAAAGAACAACTTATTATCGACTCAGTCATTTCTAACCAGGCATATATCAAAAAAAGGAACCTCTTTACTGCCTTTATTGACTATAAGAAAGCCTTTGACTTAGTGTCGCATGAATGGCTGGTTGATATATTAAGAATATATAAAGTCGATGATAATATAGAGACCTTCTTAAAACATAAGATAGAGACTTGAAAAAGAAAATCGTTCAAAATTTTTTCCTCTAAAATATGAAATTTTTTGTTTAATCACGATATTTTTTTTTGATGTTTGAAAATCGATATATACCTAGTTATCTCTTTTCCAGTGTATGCAATAGGCACTTTTTTTTCATTAAATCTATGTGTATTAGTTTTAATTTCTCCACATCGTATGCAATATTCCTGTGTACCTTTACGTTATTTAGAAATTTTCGCCAAATTAAAGGCATTTATAACATGGTAAAACTTTACCAAACAATTTTTCCACTTGAAAACATACATAATCAATCGCAACATAATTTGGCAAACAATTGCCTTCAAATGTAATTATAACATTACGTCTAGGGACATATTCTGTATTTTCAACGTTGTGTATTTTCCTGTGCATTCTTTTAGTGTCAATAATTTGTGAATTAGAGCTCATATATTTTTTCAAATTCTCAATGTATTGATTTGGAATCGACATCACGTATCAGCCCTTTGGTTTCCAAGTGGTGATTGGGAATGTACGCCTTGAGATTATCGTCATTTAAATGAATATTATTGACTTACTTATATGCACTCATTACTTTACGACGGTTTCTTCCTATAGTTTTATTTTCCTTTATAATGTTATTTTTTAATTTTTGGCGTAAAACATTTCCCACAAACATCAGGTGCAATAGGCTTATATTCTCGTCATTCGTCTTTTTAACATTCCTTACTTTCCTTATAGTAGAAGAATCTGTAGTGTTAATTTCTCTATCCATTACCTTGTTCACTAACATTAACAACTTCAGAAGTATTTAGTTCGCTCATTGGCGCAAAAGTACAATGGAGTTGCTAAGCAGATTCACCCGACTTAAGGCTACATTTTTAACTTTTAGTTCTATCTGCAAGAGAGTAGTAAGTACCAACTGATTTAGTCAATTTATATCTGTTGTTTAGTATAACTTAAATGAAGGTTGTAACAGTCATAATTTCCTTTTTTTTTAGTTATACTTCTATACACGCGTTCGACGTTGGAAATGTGTATAGGAGTGAATCAGCAAAATCATTAAATATGTAAGATATAGGTAAGAGAAAGACAGAAGATATATTTTCTCTCTCTTTCTCTATCGAGAATAAAAATGTTGCTTTTATAAATATATTTAATATTTATTAATATTATTATTATTTTTCCATTTTGTTCAGATTTGTCTTGAGCCTCTTTAGGCATGTTAAGTTATAAATTAAAACTTGTAAATATCTCAAGAAAGTTCAAATGTGTTCTTATATACGTAACAAACAACAATTAAACTTTGTATCTGTCAATGTCAGACAAATTGACATTTGTATCACGAAACAATATTTTTATTTTAATAATATTATTATCATGGTAAATTAAACATATACCTAAGTAAGTTATGCCATTATTATATTATATTGCCAGTTTTAAATACTTATGAATATTGCATTTTAATTTGTATTGTATTATTATATTGAATTATGTTGCAGTGTATTGTATTGTATTTTTATATTAATAACAAAATAAACAATGAATTTTACTGCAGAGTATGTATAAAAAAATTTTTGCATTCAACTCCTTTCATAAGTGTATGATATATATATATATATATATATATATATATATATATATATATATATATATATACATTTTCAAATGTTGTTTACATACACCAATGCACCATATACCCATACATGTAATTCTGTTTCTCTTTCTGCTCCCTCTTACCAATAGCATTACATATGTAATTATTGTGCAGATTGACTCCCATATAAATTTGTAACAGCGA